>JAUMHL010000010.1:7454155-7485304 GCA_032362345.1 Sandelia bainsii
TTGATGCTCAAGGGCACATGACACGTTATTGAGACACTGACATTTTTTGTTGTGGTATACTCACCACTGTTGTTGGCCTTTGTTTCAATAAATTGTTTGAGATGAGGAAATCACCATTGCATGCTTCTACTTAAATGCCCTACTTTCATGACTTCACCTTGTCAAGTAGAAGTAAAAAGAGAGGTTCATTGTCTATGCTCTGCTTCAGTGGAGTGGAAGGCAGGATACTGAGCACCGTTGACAGCTGCACACTTCTCAGTTGTCCAAGTGTTCTTTAAAATATCCATTTTAAAAACAGTAACAGTCTCACTACTTTAAAGGAAACCACACCCTCACTGCTTGACAGCTACATGATAAAATGTGTGAAAAACGACGTTTAATGCTCACTGAACAGTTTTCACAATTTGAGCCCAGCATATCCTAGCATTGTCATCTTGGCATATGCCTGTGCCATCAGGGAAGAAAATCAATTGACAGAAAAATCAGATCATTCAGTACATTCAGGTAGTGAGCTGACCTCACTGCGTTGCCTGTTGAAACATATTACGCACTCCAGTAATTATCCATTATCCATTTCCTTGGTGAAATCCAGGTAGTGACTTTTTTGGCCAGGCATTGTATATATCAAATACCATCCAGGGCATTGAGTAACACTCAACAAGTTGTTGAGTCAAATCAGTATAGAGTTGAGTGTTACTCAACAAGTTGTATGTACGTGTCTACTATTAAATGCAACTTATTAACGCAAATGACGATGAAAAAAAACCTAAACAGTCAGGGGCCATATCGATCACCCTAATTGACTATGCTCGGAAAACAATAATTCACATGAAAAACAGATGGACTACTGTGTATCCAAATGCATACTAGCATTCAGTTTAAGTGCAATCAAAACATTAGGTTAATCATATATATATATACATATATACAATAAGTACCATAGTACTGTACCAAATAATCACACTTACGTTACTGTCTGTGGGTTAATGAAAAAAAGCATATCACATCGCTACTCATTGCTTATGCATGGTCGTATAAGTGCTGTATTTCAAGCCATGTCGAAGGTTGTGGGTTAACTTTCACTTTGATACCGTGTAGATTTAGCGATTTGGCTGAAGTTTAGCGTCTGGCTAAACACACGGAACTAGTGATCCCGTAATGCAACGCTATCGCTGTAACTGTACCCCAGTCTGCCCACAAACGGCGACTACTTAAAAGACTACCAGAGGGTTTATGTAATTTTAAAAAATCACTGTTAATGCTGTAAAAAAAATCACACTGCGAACGTGGCTAATTTAACAGTTATCATCTCTGAAAGATGGAAAGTAAGCGCTGTCTAACAGACAGACAATGTCCAGCAGCTAACTATGACCGTTACCGTTAGCTTAGGTTAGCCACTCGCTAGCTAGGAGCGCTACGTTGGCATAGTGGGCCTGTAGCGTTAACAACACAGCACAGGCAGAGAAAGTGTGTGGTGAGACGTGGGTTTGGTTCACTACCAACCCCAAAATGTTTACAGGATAAAATGACATATGAAACAACCGTGACTGTACGCGTCTGGTGAGGACAATAGTGAGGCATTCCCGGTGCTGTTAGAGGGGGACACTGGACCACCGGTTTTCCGAAAATTAACCACCACCATCACTGCCGATTTAAACACGGTGTAGCAATGTCTCATAGCCGTTTCCAAGTGTCAGAGATAGTTTTAGATATTACCTTTTCTCTTCCTCCGTATCTTGAAGAAACAATATGAGCCTTAGTTTAAGTAATGGATTGGTCGACAAAACGACCGCGTTCTTCCTCTCCTCCAAGCCATGCTGGTAAAATCCGTTTCAGTACCCCGACTGTGAAAGCAAAAAAACGGCCAGTCTCCTCTGTGTGTTCCCCCTCCTGTCTCACCAGCTCCGATTCTCGTCAAGACTGGCAGAAGGAAAAATTCACTCCCTCCATCAACATCAGCAGCACCAGCTTAGTGGTCCACGACAGAACTGTTTGTAGTGACAGTCACATGAGGCTCACCTCACCGTGAATTACGATGCACCCTCAGGTCCTAACAGAGCCAGAATGAACGCAGTTTTTCATCTGGTTCTTCACGTGGTGCAACTCTGCTCTTCAACTGGTGACATGGCACTGAAGCACAGCTCGGTTTGTTTATGTATTCTTAGCCCACAGCACAAAAATCCCCATCCAACCCTGCTCAGCAGTAATTAAATATATGCACTAATGTAGCTTGTTAATAAAACCCAACGGGGAAATTCACTATTTTTCACAACTCATTTGAACAACCCTCCTCACACTAATATGATTTCTTCTTGACCATGTTTTCATCTTACAGTCATGGTTGAATTAGTTGAATTCAAAGGCCTTAAGCAGTGTAAAAGCAGGCAGCAGTCTCATCAGTGTTTAGTGAAGCATCCTATGACTATGATAGATTGAAGCCCATTGCTTTTGTTCTGAGTCATTTGGCAGCATGTCATTAAAGTTCACACTTTTCTAAAGAAGTCTGTACCATCTCGTTCAGACATCCCAAGGCCAATAGTTGTCTTAGTCAATACCTAAGAGACCTTCAGTAATACTGACAGCCACTGTATAGTCTAAATAGAAAAAATACCACCATCCAGTCTCCCCTCAGTGGCCGCCCTTGGTGGTTCTGTCCTGGAGTGACTGCTGAAAGGTTTAAGTCCAGTTATCCCTAATTCATCATTACATGTACAGAGGTATAGCCAGTTTATCAATGATTCACTCTAAACCACAAATACTCACAAAGTTAATTGCCACAACCTTTTACAGAGTTTCATGTTGAGTGTAAAATACTTTGTATCTAGGGAGGTAATTTTATATACAGTTATCATGAAGTCACAGAAGCCATGTAATAAACTTGCATATAAAACAGCATAAAAGAAGAAAACAATGAACTAATGATATCCAAAGGTGGTCACCTGTTTAAAGTTTGAATAGTATTTCTAGCTTGCAGTATGAATGAATATGAATAGGTCAAAGTAGCGTGGGTTTAAATGCTCTTCTCATTCACTGCCAATGAAGTAAAAAATTAAGTTGAAAAACCACTAGTGGTACAAAAATTCCTATAACATATTAAGTATGAAGGGCCCAAGGTAATATTGGACAAGTGTTACACATATACAGGAGACATCTGTAATTACTGAAGACTTGATGCTGTTAGATTCTTAGAAAACGAGTTATTACACTGTAAATTCTCATTCAAGAATTTTGTGGAATCAGCTAATATTTTTTAATTAACGTAAATATTTAACATTTATATTTTCAAGCTAATTCAACTTAAAATGAACAGTTTTTATTATCAGTTATTATTTGAGAGTTAATGGTCTCCAAATATTCTTTATGGTAGTTTTAAAAAAAACAGCCATGGTGGAAACTTGCTGTCTGTCTTTAAGACATATGCATTAGGCCAATGTGGTTTCTTTCAACACTAGTAAAAACTATGCAAACTACAAAGAAGCCTTGTGTTGACTTCAGTCACTACACCTGTACATTAGAATTTCTCAGTCACTGGGAGCAGCTGATGATCTCGAACTGATTCTGGTACAATGTGACTCTAACAGGAGCAAGTTCTTCATGTTAAAGGCAGAACTATGGTTCGTTTTCATTTTGAGTTAGCAATTCAAATGAGAATATTTAATGAGAGCTTAAGTTAACAGAACTACCAAAAATATTCAATAAATAAACATACTAAATGTTGAAGCAACTAGTTATATTTTTCAGTGTAACCAGGGTCGCACATGCACAATGGCCATTGTGCCATTCATACACGATGGCATATGGAAAGCAAAAACATATACATAATGGAAAGTAATAGGAATCATTCCTGTATTTACAGGTTCTGTCAGGCAGTTTATAATACAAGCACTAGGACAACTGTACCTTTTATTACACTTAAACACATCTAAATATAAATAAAATATAAAATACCTACTATTGTTAAGTCACTTCATCATTTCCCATTTTTTTAATTGTTGATATATTCCCATACTCTTAATGTGATTTTAATGCAAAACAAGTAAATGCACACTGCCATTATTTTGTAAGAGAACTAAACATTGTGGCTAATCATTTGCAGCAATCACTGCACATGAAATTTGAGCTTTGAAGTCAACCTCGTGGGCACATGTGTACGGTCACGCTCATTCAGATTCTGTTGCTTAATGGTATTTATAACTGTCATTCTCTTTGTAAATCTCAAGCTCTAAAATCAAGAGAAGGGCATAGAAGAGGTACTGTATATCACACACTGATATTCCCACAAAGGTAAACCAACAATATTAAGAATAGAAATACAGGTTTTTAATGATTTAAGCAACTAGGATGCTTAATAAACTTGAGCCCTGGGAATCCTGTATGTCATCCTCAATACCAGCTAGGCTTTTAAAATATCATGAGGCAGCTCACATCAGATTGTTATATGGTAAATGGCTTTTCTACCTAATTGGTACTTAAAGCATTTTACACTGCTTCTCATCCGTTCACACACACACACACACTCACACACTCACACTGATGGTGGCTACCATTCAGCTGACCTGACCCACTGGGGGAACTAGTGGTTCAGTGTCTGCCCACATGGCATCAAGTCCATAGCACTGTCCTTCACACCTGCTCGGGTTACTCTGTTAATTCAGTTTTCCTCTCAGAACTTGCGTCTTATTTATGCCCTGACATTCACAAGGCCTCGTATCCTATATAAGCAGTTGTCGGGCTGAGAGCCAAGGTAGGAGAGGGTGGGTGGGAGTCTTCTGTTTTTTTCCCTGCAACGAGTGTGGCAGAGTAGCATTGCAATCTATTAATATTGAATCAAGCAGGAAATACAATCTTCTCACCCACTGTTCTCCATCTGGGGTCAGGAGATTAGCAGAAGCCAGGAGAGTGGAATACACATGTAGAAACAGCACATACACACTTAGCATTACTGAAGTGTCCCGGGATCATAGGCTTTTTTTCAGAGCTGACGTGGGAGTCCTGGTGAGTTGGCAGCACTTCATGGCCTTTGGCACACGGATGATTAATTTACATCACACTTAAAAAAGGGAAGGGTCAGTGGTCTGAGAAAACAATGCAAGGAGCTAAATGTTTCCATTATCTAACCATGTCTGGGAAGGGTAGTGTTATTTGTTTGCCAGTGAGCAGCTGTGTTCCTGAAGGGGAAAGCACTGTTTATTTTATATGTCCATAGACTGCAATGCTTCATGGTACATGCTAAGTCTGATTGCCAAGATGAAGCCTCTGAATTTATTTGATCTTTCAGGGTTTGAAATGTGACTCTGTCATTTTACAGTTGTGGTTTTCTTGTTTCTACTCCATCATGACCCACTGCCCTAAATACTTGTAAGGGAATATGTAACATACGATTGTAGTCTTGAATGATAGATCTGTCTTCATAACAGAACTACATAATCTAGAAAAAATGAAGTCCTTCAGCCAATGTGAAGGGTCAAATCAGTGTCACTAACAGCAATACCAACACGTCCATACTTTAAAATGTCATCTTCCTCAATTGTAGTCAGACAGTTTCCACTGTGTACACAGTCTCAGTTAAGCCCACTCCAGAAGCAACATTTAAGGTGGTGATGGAAACAGTTATTAGATATAATGTTACATATGTCATTGATGTGCTTCATTAATTGTGGCTTTTTTGAACTAAGTTACCAGTTAACCAGCTGTAACCAGTGAGGACCATTTATATCCTTTAGGCTTTAGCAATCATACATAGTTTACATGTAAGTGATAATACTAGTACTGGGAGACAACAGCTCTGCAGTAGCTCAACATCAGAGAAGATGCTCATCAGAGATTATGAATTGCTTGCTGAAGTCTGTGCCTACACTGTAACCTCTAACCTCTAATATCCTGAGTAATGAATCCCTCTTTAAAGAAACTTAATCTGGATTCTTGTATTTAACTACTTTTGCAGGATACTGTAAATTCTTTAACATAAATAAATAATGTGAGATGTAAGTGTATTCTTTAATTAATAACAGTACAGTTTACTCAATGCTAAACAGACTAACTCGCAATTTTACCGTGGCAAAATAAATAATGTATTATTGTGTCAACATTATCTGCTTAATAGCATGACATATGCTTTAGTGGCAGTCAGCAGGAAATAAGTGCTGATGGAGCTATTAATACACTGCATATTTGTGACTGCTTCTGAAGAGACAGTACTTTCACTTCACAGCTTTGTTTATCATCTCATCTTGACTGCAGCCACTTACTTTACATTTCCCCAAACAAAATCATATAAGACAAATTGCCAATCTTCCTCAGGAATCAAAGTTCACTTTTAGTGTTGCAATAGTGTTTTCTCAGTAGTAACCGAAACTGAATTTTGAGGCAAGAATGTGTCTTTAAGTAATTAAGTAAATTTGACACACAACTGTATGTTACACTGCTGTTAGAATAAAACTTGGGAAATAGCCTACAGTTATTCGCTTTATTCTCTTTCTTACCCAAAGTTAACTAAGATGATTAACTTCACCCTAATGTCCATATGCTAAATATGAGCTGTTTCCCGCTTCCTGCAGTTTTTATGTTAAGCTAAGCTAACCAACTGCTGGCTGTAGCTTCACATTCAGGTTCATGTAACTCAAGACAGCATATTTCGCAAAATAGCAAACAAGGAGTTTATCTCACACAAGTCAGCAAAACACTATGGCGAGTGTGTCCTGCTTTCTCTGGGCTAAAGATACATACAACATAAAATAGCCAAAGGCACCAGTAAATGGCAGACAAAGAGATGAGCTTATGAGGTGATGTGTGCAAATCGAATCGCTTTTTAAGTCAAGAATGTTAGGACTTAAAATGACAGAATGTGGCAGCGATCGCACATGCTTTCCTCCCCCTCTGTCTCATATCTGCTTATCTGCTCTCTCCCATTCAAATACTCCAATTTTATCTGTGTCATGCATGACTTCATCAAAACCACATAACGTGCTTATTCAAGCCTCCAATTAAAGTAAATACCAAAAAGCAAGGGTCAGTCATTACTAATGAATGAACAGATAAAGTAAATAATTTAGGTGAATGTGTTGTTTATAATCCTTCATAGAAACGTTCAACCTTTTAAAGAGGTTAAGTAATTCATCATTCTGGGAAATTTGCTTCATCATTTTCTGCTGAGACTTAAATGAAATACTAACCACTCTTATGTGTATAGTAAATATGAAGCTACTGTGAGAAGATAGTTAGCTTATAGACAGGGAAAACTGCAAGACTGCCTCTGTCAGTTAGAAAATACTGGATTTCTACCAGCACATCTAAAGCTCACAGTAAAGTAACATATCATGTTTGTTTTTTCTGTACATAAAAAGAAAGTGTGTCACGTTTTACTAAATAGAAGTTTGTCATTATGAAAAAGCTGTAAAATTAAAAACTTCAGGTTACAATATGTAAAATACAAAATTTCTGGATATACAGTAAGAGGTAAAATATAGATTGTGCAGCTTACAGAGTCACTTTCTGGAGTGCAACAGAGAGGTTTTTATGCACCACTAGGCCAAGGTCGTGTATTCATCCTTGGCCCACAAATAATTCCTGTTTTTGTTTCAAGCCTCTATCTATGCTAGTGCTGATATTTTATCTTAGGAGACAGATTATATGGAAAAACATTCCCACACAAACAGGGGAACAAACATTATATTATCTCCTTGCTGGATGATTAAAAAAAAAAGATATAATATTCTATTTAACATTCTCACACTTCTCAATTTGTCTTTACAGTCCAAGTTTCACCTCTGTGGTGAGGATGTGGCTTTTACGTTCTTCATTTAATCATTCTGCATGTAAATTTGTGTAACACATTTTGTTCCAATTATGTGAACTAATGAAATATGTTACAGTGGTTTATGATACTATATTTTAGGTAAATACAGACATTACCTTTTCAGCTGCGATGATCAAGCATCTAATCCAGAATATCAGTCTCAAACAAAGTACTGCTGAACAACCAAATGATCAAACACCTACAAACAGCAGAGCACTATGGCCAAAAAGAGAATAACACTGAAGACACAATTTGATTTTGTCATTGCCCTTTTTGTGCTTTCTGTAAACATTAGTTAACCAGTAACAGGGAGCATTTGACTAAGAGAATGGTGCCATAGATAATCCCAACTAAACATGAGGAGTATAACACTGCTGTCTCACCTTTGTAAACCACTGGCAAACAACAAAATGTGTTTGGCCTGTTACACTTGGTATAGCATACAAGTCGGACATAAATAAAAATAAATAAATAATAAAAACTGTAAGTAATGTAAACTGTAAATAAAAAAAAACTGTGCTATCTGGTATTATTTTCTAATATGTCTGTCGATTGGATGTAGCACTGAAAAAAGAGATACAACGACACATGGCCTTTCTACCAGATGAAAGCAAGCATACTGAATGCTTTTATAAAATTAGCATATATTGTGAAAGACATTTTATGGGATTTTGAACAATTACTGCCATATTAGTCTAAATAACAAGAAAAAACGAAGGAAACCTAACCTTAAGTGCAGTATATTTACACACGTGAGACTGCAGGCAGTTTTACTTTATAGGCACCTATTTTCCCTCCAAACAAATAATCCAGAAAACAAATACGGTGTGCCTGCGAGATCACCAGAATCATGAAGGACCCCACTCACCCCAGTTGTAGCCTCTTGCAAATCCTACTGGAAATACCACAGTTTGAAGATCACCTCTGTCAGGTTGTTTAACGGTTTCTTTCCTCAAGCTGTTACATAGGGTATGTACTGTATGTATAACACACACACACACATAGAACGTATGTGTGTTATACATACATAGAGACAAACAAAAAAGCTTGAACTGATCATTCATACAAACAGTGTTCGCTTCAGAAGTCAAACACTTTAAATACATATGAAAACAAGGGCTTCACCAACCACAGCAATATATAGAACTGCTGATTACTATGACATTTGCAAAATGGAAATAAATAATGTAAATCTTAACATTTTACCTCCCAGTAATAACATTGCAACCCACAAAGTTCAGCCACAAGAACATTTGGTAATGTTGGCAGTTCATTTGTGGTAACAACAGTATAACATGGTATATGTCCAACCATGTAAAACCAGAACTGGCAGCTCTGGAGCTGGGGAAGATTACATGCCTGCAGACACAAGATTGCTGAGACAATTATGGACTAGATCCCTCATGTGATAAAGCAGGGACTAAGTAGAGCCATGGGGAAACTTAAAAGGCTTGGATTGCTGTGGTCTGCTGATTAATCAGGTGGTAACAGCAGGAAGTCTCATTACAAAGAAACAAATATAGTGCTGTACAGCCCAGTGCATATCGTTTGTGTAGAAAATAAAGACACTCTTTGTTTGATTCATATTGCATAACTCGGTATTTGCCAAGAAACTGGATGCAGAAGTTCAGTCATTCATTTGCCATCATCAGAAGTGAGCAACGTAAAGCAAAAAAACAAAACAATGTGAGGTAATACGTAAGACCTGAATATACTGAAAGTTTTGAAATATGTTCTATAGGACAGCAAAGTCAAGTCATTGTGGGAAACTCTATGTATTGATTTGAACAAAATTACTTGTCATTCAGTCTTCTCTTGATGTGTTAATCCACTGATCAACAACCATTTCCACACCCTGACACTTAGACTTTCTGTCGCCCTCACATGCTTAGACTTTCTGTCTCTGGCCCTCATGTAACCACACACACACACACTGCAGGACGTCATCAAAGCAGCTGCAGAAATGCTGCAAAGCTGTTTTCATATATGTGCAGGGAGTTTCAACTAATAGGAAGAAGAACATCAGCAAATGTTACAAATCCTTTGCAAATACTGACAAGACAAGTGCTTAAGGTTAATTTCAGAGAGATTTTAATCTAATATGTTGGTACTATAGCTGATCTGATTCACTTAAAGCTCGAACATTTCATCTTTTTTGTTCTTACTAAAATGCATGGAATCTGATCTTCTGAAACTATGCAATTATGCCTGCAATATGTTTGGCATGAAACTAGATTTTCTAACCTTGTTCACTAACCTTATAAGTCATTTGCTTTGGTGATTTTTGTGTAGAATTACCCTTTAAAGGAATGCAGATGAGGTACAGCAGAAAGTCAGCGAATAGTAGGAAGACAGTAAATATTTTTGACTGACTTATTTTTGTCTTTTTATTGCTTAAAAATATTTCTTGATAGCTTTCTTGATAAAGGCTGGAAGTAACTAATTTAAAACATCTCCTAATGTAAAACAACAATACATAAATCTTAAAAATAGTCACTCTCTTAAACTTAGTGCACAGTGCAGCTTGAAATATGACTTTCCACTGTGAGGATTTACAAAGGAAGTTACAATCTTGACAAACAACTTGCTCAGGAAATGTGAAGCTGCTCTAACCAACACCTCACGCAGCTGGATCATTCATGAAAAACATTCAGTGAGGCTCCTGTAAATAAAAAAATTACACACTCCATTATTTACTGTGATGTGTTTTCCTGAGAGCTGTGATGAGGTTGTATTTTGTAGAGGTGTTGATATTGTTTTCTATTTTTATACAGTAGTTGATATTATATAAGACTCAACAACAGGAAAATGTGGTTATGTGTCATGGATGAGGTTTTTAGGGCATAGACTAGTTTGTTGCTCTACTTTGGGTTCAACGTGTCTTGAGATGTCACACATCTCATGTGATCGTGATGTTGAATTTATGTTGCACTGCAGCATAAAAAACACAACCTTTTAATGCAGCAATATATCATATGTAAAGGCCAAAACATTTATTACCTTCTACTGTACATCTTACACTGTAAGGTGTCTTTCAAGATGATTTTTTTGATGATGATGACTTTTTGCGTGTGAAGTGATATGATTCTGCAACAGTACTGCAGAATAATCACATTTAAACACTGTAAGCTCTAAGTGAACTTGTCCATAACAGACATAGGTTGGTGGTTGTACAAGATGTTACTGTGTTGGGAAACAAGCCCTGTAAAGAATTCATTAACACCAGTGTCTGAAAATCAAACATCGGTAGCACAAAGCAACCTGAGCTATGTCAGATGACTACCATGTGACTGATGTGACGCAGTTGAAGAACCAACTAATAGACATGTAGGAGCCACAGCTACTGGGCCACAGATGAGGGCTGTGAGATGACGTGAATGTTGAGATATAAAGCCTGGGCGTGACAACAGTAAGTGAGTCATGCATGTTTCTATTCTGTTTCCATGATCAGACTTATTTTTGCATCAATCTAAGTGCCTACATTCATTGATTCTTTTGGTTACTGTGAAGCAGTGCAAATCCTAATACATTATCAGTTTTTTAGGTGATATGATGAACAGAATCTACCAAAAAATAAAAATAAATAAATAAATAAACCTAGCTGGTGTAGTGCTTACCCTGCCCTCGACTACTCTGCCAAAACCTCATGCCACCCCTTTTACACCTCTCAGTACCAGTGTTGATGAAAGCTCTGACAGTAAATCAAATTCTTAAAGTTGAGGGCTGTTAAATCAACAGAAAACAAGGTCTAAACAGGACAATTCATGCTACAGAATTCACCATCTTTATGTACAAATAAGCAATTAAAGGAACTCAGATTTTTGTAACCTCAAGTATAGTACAGAAAAGGTAGAAATGTCTGTTCTTGATACTTACAGCTGAGTTGCCTCCTGTCGTCTTTTGGTAGCAATATGGTTTGTATGATTACAATAAATTAATGTGATGATTGCCTGAGCTAAAGTTCTGTACAAGCCGGCACAACTCTCAAATGAATTCACATGCCCCTTTCTATTACCCCAAATAAAAAAAACACTTAATTCTTTGTAATGATCCATTTCAGCACATCATAGAATAGTACTTAACCATACAATAGCTCTTTCATTTCATTTTAGCTCCCACACCCTCACTGGCAAATCAAACCAAAGCAGCTAATTAAATATATCACCATTCAGTCATGGATTCAATTTTTGTGTGCCAAATGAAAAACCCATTACACTCTCTAAACTAAAAAGATGTCTGTTTTCAGAAGCATGAAATCAATATAGTTGAGCAGTGAAATGTCAAGTGGGAAACAACACTGACTAAAATTATTTACTGAAGTAAATCTGCATTTGGATCTGCAGATCTTGCATTGAATCAATACATATAACTAAAAAAAAACATACAAAACACAATATTTGTTCCATATATAAAACGTTATACTTAACTTCACTATATTTATATACCTCACATTAGTTTTATAGCATTTACAGCTTTGAACATGTTAACACTGACCTACAAACACCTGGCAGAGGCTCAGGGGGCGAAGGCAAAGAAAGCAGCTTGATCTGTCACCATCCCCCATCAGTTGTGTAGCATGGGAGGCCAACCGCACAGAACCAGCAGTGACGCTCTGAAAAGACATCTGCTGCAGGTGGTTAACAGTCTTTATGGGTTTATGTACAGTATGTCTTTGAGTTGGGTTGCTATCCATCCACCTCTCTTGAAACCCATATGTTTATGCTTCCCTGCCACCTGTCTGTGTAGTAATGGGCCCTTTGCTCTGGTTTAATTTCTATCAGATTAATTTCATGGCATGAAAAGATTAGGCATGAGTAGATAGATATCTACTGGAAAACAGAGATACTGTAGATATACTGTATAATGATATACTAATATACTACTTATGCTGCATTTTTACATCTGTCAAACTGCATGTCGAATTATGGGATATTTAGTTACAAAAAACTAATTAAATTTCTGACCTGATGATAGTAATATAGAGTGATATTCAGAGAATGGCAAAAATCAGTACGATTCGTCCCCTGGGAACCATGTCTGTCTTTAGTGATAGAGACATTTATAGTCTTGATGTTCATGTTTTGACCAACTTGGGGGAGGACATACCAACATTTCCATGCTGCATCCATCATCTGACATTCATCACCACAGCTTGTACCATGACTTACGACTGAGAGACACAACAATGACAAGTAATGACAAGTAACAAAACCACAGTGTACCATCCACCAAAATCCTGAAACTAAAGAAGAGGAATAACAGCTGTGAAATCCTTTGTCACCAGTGATTTGGAGGAAGTAAGAATGAGGGAAATGTCAGGCTTTAAAGTTAAGAAGGCAGGATGTTGGTAACCTTGGCTCACTACCAACCTACAGGTGAATAACCACATTCAACCAGTTTACAGCAAGAAAACTAAAACTGAAACCTCTGGGGCATTTCCATAAATTACAGCTGTATTTCCCCAGCAGTATTTTATTTGAAAATCACAAAATTCAGGAAGGCAACTTGATTATATCATTACATTTCAGAGAATCTGAAACCCATGGTTAACCACAGTCAGAAAGTTTTACCTGCCCATGTGCATAAAAAGAAAAATATTCGAGTGTGTAGAGAGAGGTACTGTTTACTAAATATCTAATCATCAGCATATGCCAGAACTGGCAAGTTAAACAGTAAATCATCTTCAAATTTCATTGAAATTTTCCTTTAATCTTGCATTCAAATGTGAATAGAAAATCTTTTTTTTTAAATTGCGTAACTAACCAAACAAATATGCACATAAATCTATCATGTGAGAAACCACACTATCCATGGGAAACTGTGATATCATTTTATTTAAACATATTTCATATTTACATCTTTAGGCACTTTAAAAATACATATTACTTTATAACACACTGTATGCAACTGGAAGTTGACATAAGACTATTTTAAGTTTATTATTATGTTTATGTATTAATTAAAGTCTTTGTATAAACTGATTACTATGTCTTCATAATTTATAAAAATATCAGCATAACTTGACTCATATGACTCTATCAAGTCAGTTTATGTATTCATAAATTCGTCAACTAAGCAAGTTCATCCATTAAAGTCATGAGATGAAGCTGAAAAATCCCTAAGATCAAATTAATGAGCAAACCTTTAGTAACATTCATTCTTGTCAAATAATTATTTCTAAGTTAAAGTAATGCACTTTCAAGCTCAACACGTCTTCAAGACTTTTGAACACTTTTTAAAGTTTTTTTTAGACCTGCCTGTGGACGAAACATATAAAACTGTTAATATATGTGTTATAACACACTGTAATGACTTGTTCCTGTGTGTAATTATGTATCATTAAATATAATTACAGCTACAGCGTGTTTAAGCTTATGTTGTGTGGTATAAATGTGGTTTTGGTTATTTCTTTCAGATATGTCATACAGATACAGTATAGCTTACTGGCCAATGAGCGGTTTCACATTTATGTAAGAGCTTAAAGTTTCTACCTCTGCTCAATTCCATTATAAGTTACATGTTGTCTTATTAGCTAACATTATATTGTTATAAATTAGTTGGTAGGTCTTTATAAACAGCCTTAAAGTGCCAAGAGGGGGCAAAATAAACATACATCAAAATACATTTATGATGAATGTACAGAAGTACTTCATATTATTAAGTATGTAAGGGACTCTTGTGAGAACATGTACAGTACTGTCGATTTACTTTCCTATAGAGGTAAGAAACTAAGTAGGAAGAAGGCATACCTGTGATTTAAAGCAGTAGTAATATACTACCTACTCTGAAGCTGGTTTAGCCGTCCTTATTAATTTAATTGGCTCTGTGGAAGCTTATCAGAACTCATATCCACCTTGAGAAAGCCACCCACAAAGTTATTTGTCTTATTAGCCATGTTCTAGGTTAGGTCAGGTTTGACACAAATTACAATCAGACAACTGTAACAAACTTATATCCATCCTGTGCTCATTACAGAGCACTACCAGTGCTTGCAGGCTGCCCGTTTTCTTGAGTATGTGTGGGGATTTCCTCCCAATAACACCATCAACATTATTTTCATAGTCATGTTGGAAAATGTCAAAATAATTTAACTAAGATTTGCAGTAAGCACAAATTAAGATGATGTGTTGCAATTTCCTGCGCACACACACGACTTAACTCTTTCACTACATCCTTATTTCATATTTTCTCACGAGCCTGTGGTGTTACATTTTTCACTACATTAGTCTTTGTGGAATACAGTTTTTAAACAGCTTTAGATGGACAATCAATGTACATCGTATTTTTTACAAGTTAGCAGTACTTGTGTGTGATTGGCAGCTGCAATGAAGTACCTGCCAGGTAACTATCAAGTCACTGTGACTGAATCCATCTTAAATAGCTTTAAGACTATGTTTAAGTATGAAGTGATAAATCTGATAAAGCCAGGTTGTAAAGTGCAGTGACCGTGAGAACCTAGAATCTATCCAATCATATTCCAGCAGTGGTCACCAGTAGGCTCAATGGCTGAGACGTCAAACATCGGTATCTCAAAAACGGGAAAAATTGTTGAAAATACAGGTGATGTGATGGTTCTCATAGACGCACTGTAAATCCCAGTGTGTTATCTGCTATTGTCTACAGTGAGTTGTACGTTCTTTTTGTTGCTTAATACTTTACTCAAACACAGCTGACGTTTACAAAGTGTGTTCAGATTTAATGCTTCCTCAACCATATGACCAAAGAGGCCAACTAGAGCCATAAAATGTGCAGGTATCTGCTCACCGGGTCCATCTGAGAAGCAAAGTAGTTAGAAGGGGCATAAAAGCAAACTTGGTCAAATCTGAAAATTAGCCTCTCATCCAAATTTATTTGAGGTCAAACTATAAACTACTTACAATGTTCTTCTCTAGCTAGCTTTTAACAAAAGCACATACACACACACAATCTAAACTTAGTGGAGGCCACGAGTCTAAAAAATATGAAATGTCCGCGTGGCAGGAGGTTACAGTAAGTGCTTTCTGCTTCAAAAGAGACAGTCACATTTTAAATCCCTGCAAAGGAAAAGCAAGCCTCAAAATTTAAACAGGATTTCTGAAAACATATCAATATAATAAATATAAATACATCTCAGTCTTTCTACAGATTGTGAAAAGGACGTGACAAAAATAGCTTTGTTCTCAAACTGAATGCGCTTGCATAAATAAAGTGTACTATTAACATCAATTATACTAGTTATAATAAACCTTAGGCTTTAGAAAAAAAGCACACTTGGCCATTTGAAACGTAAGGCCGGGGCATTTAAAACATGTCTCATTTCCCCTCTATCTTCACAGTAGATGCATGTTGACACTCCTTTGACCAGATGCTTATGAACCATGTAATGCAACACACAAATTGTCCAGTACAACTTAAGATGTGTCAAGAAGTGACACTGAGACATTATTTCATTTCTTTGGAGTAAATAATGTGACACAGTTCATGCTTAATTAAACTGATTAGTCAATTGTTACTGGGGTCCAACAGCTTAAAATGTACAGTTGTGGCTTTGTTAAACCTCATGAGTAAAAAATGGACATTGACACTTCCATCCACACTTCCAATCTGAAGTATTTTCTTCACTGCAAATGATACATTTATAAAATAATGAATCTGTAATTAAGAATACATTGTATAATGTGCAATGTAACTGCTAAATGCATGGTAAAGAAAAAAAACATCTTGCCCCAGTCAGATACTCCAGCTTTTCTATATTTAATAATTCACTGATGGCTTCTTCCTGAGAAAACGGGAAAAAAAAAAAATGAATGAATGAATAAAACAATTCAGAGTGTGACTGCAAACAGAGGTCTATGAATATTATTAAATGCACACAAAAGTCCTTTAAGTCCCAGCCGTAGTTTATAAATATGAAGCTCGACAGGCTGTGAAAGAAGAGGAGGAGGAGGAGAAGGGTGGTTGTGGCTATGAGTAGTAGTCAGAAAGAGAATCCAGACCAGGAGATCTCTGAGTCCAAGAGTTTGGAAAGCAGTTGGAGAAGGAAATGGACATCACTCCATGATGGCTCGGTAAACGACAGGCTCGATGTAGTCCTCTCTGTATCGAGAGTTGATCACCCGTTGTCTTTTGGAGTTTTGTTTGACGTCATTCTGTGTAAAGAGCTCAAAACGCATGTCTGATGCCACTGACTGAGGACCAAAGAAGACATCAGAAATAGGAAATTAGTGTTGGATAAAGATGCAGCTCTGAAACATAAACATTTCAAAGATGTTAAAAGTCACACTTGATAACATTTTATGTTACCATTCGGGACTTCACTCGTTTTGGCAGATCCTCATCTAGAGTGTAAATGTCTTCCCGCTTAACACTTATTTGTGAGGCATCTTCAAATTCCACCTAAATGTAGGCACGCACACACACACACACGCGCACGTGTTAAACCTCTCTTAACCACTGCATGGCTGCTGCTTTCAACATTTATTTTATTACACAGCAATTTATGCACATTACTCACACACTGCAATAAACTGGGTAGTGAAATCTGAGATAATCTTTGTAATTTCTTAAACAGACCACAATATAATTAAAGGAGAAACAGCATAAAAACGCAGACTAGATAAAAGACTTTCACTTGAAGATACTGAGGAGTAATGTCTAACATTTTTACTTTTAACTACACAGACCGCCCTCCTTTTGACATTGAGGAACAAAAACATCTTCCGATGTGGTCCGAACAAAAAGTTCGTAAGTCTTTTAAGATGCATGACAAGGCCAGCTGAGACACAAACAGAGACAGATGAGGGGAGGTTTACCAGGTACATGGGGATAGAGTGTGATGCTACAAACTTGGCTCCATATATCAACCCATCTGTCCACCGGACTTGAACAGCATCCCCTTCAGCAGGTGCACCGAGACGGACACAGTCACGATTCTGCAAACACATCGAGTGGTGAATGAGGTTAATAGTATCAGATAAAAAAAATAAACTTTGGCTGTCTTGGATAAGATCATTTAAGTATCATAAAGTTTATCTGTGAGTCACTATAATATGGACAAATAAAAATTTTGATGTTGTAAGAAATTTTATTAACCTCGATGTCCTCCGGGAACAGGTTGTCACTGTATGACCCGTCGTCGAACACCACCTCATAAAACGTGGCCGTTGTCAGTTCCAACACCTCGCTGTGGTAATAACGGCCGTTTTTGTATTTGCAAATCACCTTCTGTCCCACCGACAACTCCTTCATGGAAGCCTTGGTGCGCTAAGAGACAGAAACTGAGCATTACTCTTGAAAGCTTATCACTCCACAGTGCTAACTGCCACTGAAAAGATAAGACTGTGGTTGTAGTATAATAACAGCTCAAGTCTATAAAGATAAGTCAGTAAAGATCAGTCTGTTGTGGTGGCTAAAACAATGTTTACCTAATAAATTATATGGCTCACTCCATTTCATCAACTAGATTTGAGCATTACCTCCAAGGATTTGCACAAACAAGCCCAGACTTGTGGTTTTAGGCTACATGACATCAACAGCCTCAAACTGGAATCCTTCACAAGTCTCTCTGCTCTGAGTGAACATGACTGTTGTTGCACATGTCCTAACAGGTCCAAACAGCAACAAAAGACAGTACTAAAATGGAGTGAAAAGACGGGTAGAAAAGTTTTGGCGAATATATAACATCAAAATGTTGGGGGTTTTTTAAAGCTGTTTTTGGATTAGAAAAAAAAACTTAAAGGAAACTAATGCATTACATCAGCATTTAATGCATAATTATTTAAAATTTAAAAAAGTTTATGAAACACAGATGACCTACTATCCCTGAACATTTCACCAGCACTGCAGTGAGGAATGCTACATGGTGTATGCTTGTGCGTGTTAGGCACAATTATGACAATAACAGAGGAACATGTGGAAGTCACGGAGCTGCTATTAAAATGTGGGACACTCTTAATAAACCATTTTATTCTCTTTTCACTTGCTTTCATCTTGTGTACAGTAACAAGTTAGGTGTAATAAAGTTCAGTCATAAACTGGTTTCAGCTGACCTAGGCTCCATCTGTTCTCCTGCCTGCTGTCCGCTCTGTGTGGAGGAGCTGAGCTCTGCTCAGTCACAGAGAGGAGAGGCTGCAGCAAACACCCTTACTGTCTTTTCAGATTCTCTAATTTCACTCACCTTTCAAGTGCTGATAAAATGCATCCTGATACGACACTAGCACTGGTGCACCCAAATACTTTTTAAAAATAATATGCAGTACTTTTCAGGCAACTATACATGTGAAATGCTCCCAGTGTAAGCTGTTGACGTGGCAAAAGTCGGCCAGATCAATCAGTCGACCAGCAGCAAAAATTACATGGATACAAAAAATATCCGAGAATACACGAGTGAAAACGAGAGCGTGTGAATGTAAAACGTCATTTGGGCACACTGCTGTAAGTGACGTTGAGCTCCTAGACATGCCAGCTGAAAACCAGTTCTGAATTTTTAAAAAGGACTGAGAACATTTTATCAGTACATAAAGAGACCAGTGAGTGAGATCACCAGAGTGGAAAACACAGTTTTGGTGCTTTTGGTTTCTCTCTGTCGGTGTTTGGCCGAGGGCAGGGCACAGCTCAGCACACAGAGAAGAGAGCAGAAGCCATAGTGCTCAGGTAAAGTTAAATGACTATGTTAATTACTGTACATGAATTTGCAAGTTAAAAGCAGAGAAAAATTATTTATCAAAACATCTATTAAACAAGAAAATAGGGCTGGGCGATATATCGATAGTTTAAAATTATCTATATAATTCTAAATTAGATATAAAATGAGACGCTATCGTAAATCTCGAAACAGCTCTTTTGCCTCTTTCCTGTTTTGTTGTCGCCGCGCTCCCCCTCTGAACACAACTCACAGCCCGCCCCTTCACACCGCTTCAACAAAGCAGCATGGAAAAGGAGGAAAGCAGGAGGGGCAGTGAGGAGGAGAGGAGCAGGTTGGCATATGTAGAAGCAGTGGCTCAATCATCTGGAGGTGGTTCGGATTCCAAGCATCAGATGAGCAGCAGAATAATGTGTTTTGTAGAGAAAGCCGAAAACAAGTTCTAACGAAAGCTTCGAGTACTTCAAATCTTCTTCTCCATTTACAACAGTGCCATGAGATGCAGTACGAACAGTGTGTTAAACTGCGTGCTGCCACCGCGGCCGTGAAGCCGCCTCAACCCCCTGCCACATAAACAAACCACGCTAGCGAGTGGTGGAACAACATTACAAAAGCAGTAGCTTATCATATCGCTAAAGACATGGTCGCTACCTTAACGGTGGAACAACAAGGCACATTGTTTTTTAACAAGACTTAATTGATTAATCAGCAATGCAGCTTTTACAATGCTGTTTTTTACAAAAACCTATTTCATACGTGCCAAATATGTCTAAACTGCCAATAGTTTGTCATACATTAATAAAATACCTATGACATTTAGAACATGTATATTTGCCCCATAGTTGTCTTTTTGTAATTACTTTAATGGATCAAAAAATATTGAGATATATATCGTATATCGCCAATCAGCTTAAAAATATCGAGATATGAGTTTTGGTCCATATCGCCCAGCCCTACAAGAAAATAAATATTTCAGCTGAGCCTGTAGTTTCTCATCCAGCACAGTAACCTTGTTAGCAGTAGCTAACTGATATTAACCACTTAGTGCTCCACAGAAGATTTTTTCTGCCCGTGGCCATAAAACTGTACAACTCCTCCCCCCTCTGTAAAGGGGGGGGGAGTACAACAATACATCATTATTTGAGACATATTTTATTCACGCCATTCACTAAATTCCACCCCAGACTATTATTGACCTATTTCATCCATTTTTAGATTTCTTTGTTCTTAATGAGTTTTTAGTTTTGTGCATTTGTGTATTGAGTATTTTGTGTTCATGCTGATATTTTTCTTTCCTCGTTGTGGTTATTTTCTTTCCTTCTGAACTGAGAATGGCTGTAACAAGGCAAAATAATTTCCCTCGGGGATCAATAAAGTTTATTGAATCTTAGCCTAATTTTTTACCATGTTATAACTGAACCAAAGTAGCAGATTCTTCATCCACACAGTCCTCACACTCTCAGATCACCCCCTTTTTCCTGTCAGGCAGGAAATTCATGTTAAAAAAAAGAGGAAGCTGATAGAGGATGAATGAGTTCTGACATGCTTCAGTTCAGTGTATGCAACATTCAATTAGCAGTCTCTCATTTTTAGTTAATGCCGATTGTCGGCATTAGCTAAAAATGAAAATGGGAAATCATATCAGTTGTGTGTAATTAATGTACATTCCATGACTTCATCCTGGATTGAGTTTGAATAAAACTTTATCAAACTCTAACCCTATTTTGAAAAGCCTAAAATAACAGTGCTGCCGCTTTTAGAAAAAGAGAAGTGTGAACTACAATGCATCCTGCTTCATAGTGACATCACTTTTGGCATGACTGTGTTTTCACTATGATACCTCAGGTATAACGGGAGTTCTATGTCGGTGGCAGGTGATGAAGACTATGAACGGCCAGTCATCTGGATGCATGAGGACGCCAGCTGCCTGAGCACAGGTGGGGTGAAATGCTGTGGAGCAGCGCCCATGAGAGCACTGGACACAGCAGCCCGTTACTTCCCTCTTCATCCGCTTCCTGCAGTACGCACACTTCTACCAGGGTGACAAAGACAGAGATGTGAGAGGGAGAACGGGGCCAAGAGGACAGTTATGAGTACCAGGTTAAGAAAAGGAAGTAAAGGAGGATAAAGGAAATAAGTCAAGTATAGAGGATGGGAGGGAGGAAAGATTAAAAAAAAAAGTTAAAAAGGGTGTAAAACACAGACGGACCCAGACACAAAGTGGAACACATATGCTGCAGGGAAATTACACACTTCCTTCTGATAATTTAATGTCATTCTGACATCATATGTACTTTTTTTAGAAGGCTCTGTTGAGATCAGGACCTATAACAATGGATACAAGGCCAACCAGCCTTGTATCACTTCCAAGAGACTGCTTTAACGTGATCATACACAACACAAAGTGTCAGCCTTTCATATTCTTTTCAAGTAAAAATCCTGGTTAACATCCAAAAACAAATATGACAAGTGAAACTAAGTAACGACACACATTTCACCAGTTTCACTATGGTAAAATGTGTGTCCAAACACAAACTGACTGCAACGACTAAACCACTGCGGCATTTACTCAGAAATATTTCTACCAAAGAACTCGTTGGTTTTGAATCACAGAAAATTGCAGAAAAAAGACAAACACAATTAGCTTTTAGGATTCACGGCCTTAAGGTCACAAAACAGATGCCCTCATCTAAATCACTGCAGTGTTAAAAAAAAAAGAAGAAAAAAAGTTCACCACTCCACTGTAACTGTAGTGGGTCTTACCAGTCTGAATCGTGGTAGTGGGATGGCAGAGAGGTCAATGGGGCTCCGCTCAGTAATGTTGACAAAGCGAGCTTCCAGAACCGTGATGGCACACAGCACATGAACCCACCTGTGTGGCAAAACATGAGGTAGACCCAGGACAAACAGTTCAATGTCCATCTTAGAAATGTCATAGCACGTATTCAGCAATGAGGTTATACTAACAACTAAACATAATGCATACTGATGGTTTTCCTAGAGAAGATGTCTCACTGAGTTTGTGTGAGAATTACAAAAACAGTCCATCCTGACTGTTCAGCAGAATGACGCATCTTGCCTCATGAGCAATGTTTTGCTTATTCCCATTTCTCCCCTGACTTGCAGAGGGTACACAAACTCAACAACAGTTTAATTTTGGCCCGTCACTGATTTAAGACTTGAAATTCACGTTTGACAGTGAAAGCTGATCTGACCTGCTGTTTGACATCTTAACCAGCAACAAGGACTGTTAGCACGAGAAAATGGGAAGCTGCTAATGTTACACAACGTTTTAACCAAAAGGTATTGCCCATAATTTATCTACTGGTAATTGTGACATCACCATGTGTAATTACATAACCACAAAAGGCTGTGATTTAATTAAATAAATACGTAGGTGCGTGAACGACAACCTATTCCCTGTTAGTGTACAGTTTGTTTATTATACACTCCCATAATAAAGAGATTACCAGTTAGCCTCTGTTTACACAGCAGTGTGTGGTCACGAGATTTTCCGCTGTACAGTGTTGCTATCTCGAACTGAAATACTTTGATGTGGTTGAAAGCTCAAGAAAAACCAATACATGGACTGTGAAACAGTGATGACCGGCAATTTAAAACTGAGACAGAAAAAGTATTTAATTTTACTTTTCCATACATTGGGACATTGAGAGTGTATGGTGGCTGTGAACCAGACAGCAAGACTTGCTATGACTGGGCTGTTTTGTAAACATACATATTTATTACCAGCTCAAAATGTATTATTTTGATTAAAGCAAACAGATATTTTCTTTAAAAAAGCATGGTGCTGGTAAGAGCTGTCAAGCGTTTTTTCTACAGGCTACATCTTAAAGATTCCACTTACATACAGATATAGGTGCACTCGAACTTTCTAGAAAACAGTACATTTTCAATGCTGTGCTCATGCTGCACTAGTGGATGTAACTAAAAGATTCACACATTGAAGTGGCAACACTTCTGACTGCTAGCACAACTTACTTGTCATTATTAGCTCTCTGCAGTGCTCCACCTCTAAGGGAACATAGGCAACAGTCCTAAAGGAGAAAGAACAGTCTGTTAGATATGAAGACAGCAGTAGAAGATATGAGCTCTGACAGCTGACTTCTTTATCTTATCACATTAAGATGTTTCGATATGAAATACTGTTGTATATTATTTACACATGAAACTGGGGCTTACTCAGTCCAACTTTTTGGACAGAAAACTCTTAAAAGGATGTTAGTGGACATTTAACATGGACGGAATCAGGTGGGAGAAAAACTTAATGATATACAGGGTTATTCAAAAAGAATAAACCAATTTCAATTATCGATTTAATAAAGTTTAAATATCTGATTTTGAATAGTTGCCAACAGAGTGCGCGCTGGGTGTTTTTGAATCAAAACCTGCCTCAGCGATGGATTGCTCAAAAAGGGGCCCAAGACCTTGCTCTCTGTGCTTGGCCTCAGAGATCCCCAGACCTCGCTCCGTGTGACTTATTCCTGTGGGGATATGTTAAAGACAATGTTTTTGTTCCGCCACTACCCACTAACCTGGATGACCTTCAAACATTGAATAAGAACAGCGATCAACTCAGTGGACCGTGATATGCTGCAACGCGTTTAGAAGGAATTCTCATATCGCCTTGATGCTGCCCGTGCTGCAAGTGGTGGCCACATTGAACACTTGTAGGACAGGAAATAAAAAGGGATTATACTTGTGACTTGGTTAGAATTTGGAAGTCCTTAATAAAATATAGCTTCATGAAATTGATTAATTCTTTTTGAACAACCCTGTAGTCCTTGGTCATGTTAATAAAATTACTCCTTCAAGAAAATGTGTGGCATTAAATATTCCAATAAATCTATAAGATAAATTATTTTTAACATGCTTTCATCATCTTTCAGCTCATTGATTCTAAAACTGAAAAGCTGCAAAAATGCAAGCAAAAACAGTATGAAATCAAATCCCTTTGAGGTGTCATAACAAATTATACAGTGAATCATTGCCTAAAAGATGGTGAAAGATGTTTGTGCCAAGAAGGGGCCACATTCCCAGAATGTCGCATCTATTGTTCTGAGGAGACAGGAATGCTGAAAGGAAATTTAAAAATGCAAGACACAGATTTACAAACAAAGTTAGACAAAGTAAATTCCCCAAAAAACGAGATACAGAGGAACGAACATTCGCAGTCTCAGAACAAAGGAAGCAGTACCATAGAGGCAAGCTTATAGAAGTGTGAGAAAAGCAGGGATGTTGTGCCTGTCAACTGCATTAAACTATTAGCTCAGTACAACTGTACATAGGGTACTGTGCCTTTAGTTAAAATGCGCACACATTTTTGACACTCAAATAGAATATAAAGCTGATGTAAAACTAAGAAGCCATCATGAAACCTCAGCTATATGTCAGCCATTTCACCAATTTTAAAACCTCAACGTCACACCATGTGGTTTTCACTCTAGGTTGTTTTTAGACTATGGTTAACTATGTTTATTCAGAAAATAACACATGTGCAGATTTCCCACATGTAATGACTTGTCTGGTATCAGTAATGATGATACTTTCTGCTATAGTGCAGTTAACCAACCTCAGTCATGGCATCAGCTTCACAGCGGGCACACAACCATTCATCTAGCTCTGCTCCCTCCCCCGAGACACCATAGCAACCTGAACAGAAACAGAGAAAAGTGTGTCACACATTTGCCTATTTAAAAGAATCTGGAAACATGCACCCTATGGTTTCATGTGGCGGTGTAGTTTTAAATCAAATCAAATCTTACAGTACTGTGCAAAAGTCTTAGGCCAACATAAGATTAGCTGTTTTGGCAGTGCTATTATGACCATATATATACTTATTTCTTAGTCTTTTTATTAGAACACAATTAGAAAATTTCTACACAGTATTAAGAAGCAGTACAATAACTGTTGAGCGGTAGTTTTTGACAAATGACGAAGAACCTGGATTATGGTATGTAAGACATTGTAATAACAATCTCTCAAATATTAAAATACTTTGAGAGCTATTCATCATATAAAAAAAAGGACCTTACTAGTATGTACACGGACACAGCACTGAACACAGCTGACCAGCCGGCTGGTCCCGTCCTCTGCTACATGAGGGTTAGACAGCCGTCCCTCCCCGCAATCATTCGCCTTGCTAGTTTGGGTGTTGAAACACATTTCTGGGATGAGCGGTTTGGACCACTGGCGTCCCCCTGGACGATTTACCAGTGTCATGTTGGAACTCCCACCAGTAGACTCAGACTTGAAGGGAAAAGAACTTAAAGCTAAAAGCCTTTTCTTTGTTTTATTTTTAAATAAATCATTTTTCAAGAACCTCTTATATCCAGGTCTGCGCCAAATTACTGTAAAACTCAAATGTACAGAAGAATTAAAATACAACTTACTATAATGTCAATATATTCTTGAGAAAGTATATAAAATGTCAAAACATAAGTTAATAGAAAATGATTGGCTTTTTAAAAGTGCAACCTACAGGTTACATTTTTTATGTTTTACAAGTAATTAAGGTGGTTTTAAAGGTTTCCAGTTTTCCAAACTAAAAGAGGAACGGAGGTATCTTAAGTTTCCATGTATGCAGTGTTATGTGTACAGGTGGACGCTACCACTGAAATGAAAGACGCAGCCCTTTATGTATCCTGTGGAGTATGTACCAGCCATATAGAGGAGATGACAACTAATCTCTGATTAGATGTCAAAGGCTGGACCATGTGAGACTGACAGCTTGGTCTTCTTCAGTAATTGGGGTGTAACGATTCTCCAAATCCATGGTTCAGTTCAGACCTTGATTTTTGAGTCATGGTTCGCTTTTTGTTTTGTTTATAATTTTTTGAAGCAGAAATATAGAGGACTATTTCAAGAGAAATCCACTGTCTTTAAATTAATTTAAATTCCACATAATTTTCTTTGGTTAACTACAGAGCTACAGAGTGGTTGTTAACCTGCCAGTTGCACTTTAAATATTAAAATAAACTTTTGGTTAGATTTATAACTACAGCAAACAATAAAGGACATTATTTATTATTACTATATTTATAAATGTCACAACAAAGCAGTTATGCAACAAACTGCACTAAACTGCAAACCAATGCGCAATGTGTCATGCAATATAAACCACTCCATGACACGCTGCATCATGACAGTTTGTCCGAAGTGTTTTAAATACATGCCTTCTTTCTCTGTTTTACTGCCATAAATGTCATTCTGAAGTATAACTGTGAAATTATATTAAGAATACAAATAGCATAACATAACAAGCACAAAATGCTCTTAGTTCTCACCTGGTGGTATGTGTGGAAAAGCAGGCAGATGGAGCAGTAGGGGGCATGCTTACCCATGCTCCTGTTGTACTCCCTCTCTGCCTGAGGGTTATAGGGTTGGCACTGCCACAGATGAGTTAGTGGCTTTGCCCACTCCTCTTTCTCCTCTTGCTCAACCGTCACATCTGCATTCATGTCTACAAATAGGATGGCAATTGTTGCACTGAGAGAAATAGAATAAAAAGAGTAACAAGGGTGCATTATGGAGATAAATGTAACTGCATACCATTGTCACTGTGCACCTCTCTGATAAGAGGATGGTGGCGCGGCAGCTTACGGAGCTGTGCCTGCTGCTGTTGCTTCTTCACCACAGACTTGCAGTATGACTGCTCTTCTGACACCTGCTGGAGCAACAAGTATACAGCAAGGCAAAACTTCAAAACAAGATTTTTACTGTCTTCAGCAATGAATGTTACAATAACGTCTCTCTGTACTGAGGAATACTGGGAGCTCTGTACTGGTATGCATACATTTACTGGTAACAATTTAGTCCAATCATGTCTTTGAGAATTTTGTTTACACCTATTAACTACTTACATGATGATTCTGAGTGATCACCTTCTCATCATGAATTGGTTTCCTGACAGGAATGGTATCTTTTAGGATGACAATCCCACTATCCGCAAGGGGGAACTGATTACTCTGTAGTTTGAACAGTACAAATAACATAGAACATTTTGGAATAATGCCTGGTAATTCTGCCATTGAAGTGATTGTCAATAATTGTTATATTAATAGTAATTAGTAATGGTGCAGCACTGGAACAGATCAGTATGCCAACATCACGCAAAGAAAAAGCACCAGTACAGAGCCACCAAAAACTCATTGCTCTTTTTCTCCCCCTTTAGTACACACATGCACAACAGTAGTACAAAGCAAAGACATGGCTAAAAGCTGTTTCAGGCTGAAACAGAATGACAATGCATGCACCTTAACCTGTTAAACCATGCATGTGCATTAAGCATTTTATACGACTGTGACATCTTATCTGTAACATGTAAGTGCAAAAAGAAAAAACAAACATTCACCTTTCGCTTGTTGTTCTTGGGAGCTTCCATCTCTATTTTGTTTAACTCTTCAGTTTGTGGTGGACTGTTGCTGTTGGGCTCAACTTCAAGTTTCTCCACTTCAGCCTGATCCTCAACAGCTGCTGATATTTCAGTTTTATCCTCCTCCTTGTCCTCCTCCACAGGACTCTTTGCTTGTGATTCATTTGGTGCTGCTTTGGTAACAATGATTTTAGACTCTGGCTGAGGCTCAGTTTTCTCACAGCTTGAGGTCTGAGATGGAGACTGAGCCTGCGTGTTTGACACTGTACATGTTTTGGGCTGGAGGTGACGAGGTTGGTGCTCTCTGGCATAGCTGTGCACCTGGAGCTGTGTGTGAGGCTGTCGCTGCTTTTCGAGAGTGTAGCTGTGCACTTGAAGAGTGTCTTTTGCACTCAGAGTCCTGTGGAAGAGCAGGCTGGCTACCCCCATTTTACGTGCTGGCTGAGCTGTGGCTTCTGTCCATGTAGGTGCCACTGAAACTGATAGATGTCCGTTTCTAGCTTGGGACTGAGATGAAATTGCAGGTGCACGAGTCTTGGTATAATGAGGGGGACGGCCTCCATCGCTGTTACTCTGGGCCAAGCTCCTATGAAATGGATCCATTAACGTGAGCTTTGTTGGTGTAACAACCAACTTTGGAGGACCTGTAAATTAAATCAGAAGTTTCTATTTAGGAATTGAGAGTGAAAATGCACCATTATTAGAATCAAGGAATAATTATTAGAGGTTTAGCTGCCCTTCAGGAAACAAGTAAGATGATGCACACGTGATAATGCAAAGGCATTAATACCTTTATTTCTCTTGCCATCTTGTGATGTAGCACGTGGAGGTATAAGGCTTAGCCTGGGACGCTTCCCATACTGCTCCTCGTCTTCTTCATCTTCGGTAACAAAATCCTCAGGCACCTCCAGGCACACTCTATGTCTCTTGGTTTCTATCCTCTGCGTAGTGCTGAGAATTTACCAAATAAAGATATGTGGAATTAGCTCAACAGTTGAAAACAAAGACTTAAATTACATGTCCTTGTGTTTTTAATAATCAGGAAACTTTAGAGATGACTCAGACTGTGTTCAGGCAGAATTGCACAGGATGCAGACCTTCTCATTCCTCTCAGTGGGGGACTGCATTAACACAACAGGGACCACACCACAGTGGGCTGCATTGCACTTTCTGCAAAGTTAACTCCTCTGGCAAGGCAATGAGTTCGCCAATAACATGCATCTAGGGTCTTGGTGGATTTTTTAGTAACATAAATGCTATATATCTGTTGCGTTGTGTGATGATCCTTGACCTCGTAACACAGATGAAACAGTTGCTGCCAGGATAACACACAAGAGTTGTGCAATCCTGTCTTTGAGTATTACAAACCACTGTGCTGTGTTTGGCACCTAATAACCTTTTTAAAGCTTTTAAAACACACACTTCTTCCATGATCATACTTCATTGTCTCACTACTAAATGAAACAACACACACCTGCCAAATTGTGCACTCCAGCCCACCAGGGTCTGTGTCAGTACAAAACTTAGGTTTACTTTACTAAGGCATGTTTCACTAATAAAAAATGCCTCTTGGGGTATCAACTACAAAAACACCATTAGTATCTTGTTAGTTGTTCTTCAGCTTTTGCTTGACTTGCCTGGAGGGTGTTGACCAAGTATGATACAGCATAATGAAATAGTAAGGTGGTGAGACATTATTGCGTATAACACCTAAATCTCACAGCAGGACTGAGGGAAAACCCAATCATGTCCACTTAGGCAGTACTGGCATTGGTCTGAAGGACAGAGCAAGGTTTTATTTAAGCTGATCAAATATATGCAATAGACATGTTGTTGACAACCTTCATGGTAGTCTTTGGGACTAATTAATCCTATCCAATTGTACTAATGCAAGACAAGACAGCAACTAAGGCATACAGAAAAGGTCTTATGGACTATGACATGTAGTGACATGTTGCCACTGGACTTTTCATTGCTGACATACCCTAAGGTCTTCCCAACAGACAACAAAATAACCTGGTATGCTAATGAATCCAAATATGTGCTACATTTCTTTTCATTGTATAAACCATTTAAACAAAACCACATCCACACTAGGGCATTGTTATTTGCAGTAAGTGACCCACCTCCTTCGCTCTCCATCCTCCCCATAGATCTCTGCACAGCTACTGTTACTGTTGCTGATGATGTCACTGAAAGAGTCCCCCAGGAACTCCCTAGCCTCCGGGGTGGGCCGCGAATGGTCGATGGGTACCACACCTCGCCCTGCCAGCCACTGTTCATAACGTTCTGGCTGGAACTTCCTCACAAACACATCCATGGAAATCTTCACCATGTCTTTACGGCATGAGCACTAAGGGAGTTAAACATATTGGGATTCAAATGAGAAATGTTACAGGTTATATTACTGTATGTACATCTGCAACATACAATTTATTATATGAATGTACGTATATTTTTTTATATTCTCGCTTCCCTTCATTAAATTAAGTATGATTTTCTGTTCTGTCATTTGACGGTGCTCACCAAAACTGCTTGCTTGCCATACTCAATCCATCTCTCTGTTGCAAAGTTGGTGGACTCTGCACAGTTGAAGCCATGATTGAAACCAGCATGATAGGCATAGGGGAATGTTACCATGAATTCACCAGCCTCCTGAGTCATCTTCAGAAGAGATAATAAATAATGAACAAATACATTTTATGCATTTGGCTTATGTCCCATTTGAAATACAAATGAACAAAAATACCTTATCAAATGGAATACCATATTTCTTCAGTATAGAGGGAGAGATGAGAGTCATCTTGTGCCTCAAAAAGGCCTCACAGTTTTGGGCACTACCAGGAAAAAACCCTAGAAGAAGAGAAAACAGATAAATGTGCATTAACATAGATGACTAAGAGGACCCTGACTTCTTGACAGTGAATATAGCTATACAGAATTTACAACTTCTGGAAATATCCCACTGGCCTTACCTTTAGCCAGACGCTCCAATCTTTTCCCATGCTCTGGAGGAACACAGTACCTGCAGACAGTCAAATGAGTCTTCTTATTCACAGGAAACCGCAATTGTGAATTGTGCATTTATCCATCCGCTCAAATAGCTTTCATTTACTGACTTACACATCATAGATAAAATACAACATACATATGACCCATCCAGCTAAACACCGCAAACTGCTGTAGTTAAAGGTGGCAGCGATGCTTAACGATGTAGTGTCACTTATCAAATAAGAAGCCTGTATTTTCTGTGTGAAAGGAATTTTACTTACACTACTCACAAAAAGTTAGGGATATTTGGCTTTCGGGTGAAATTTATGGAAAACGTAAAAAGTTCACACT
>JAUMHL010000010.1:7485404-7502537 GCA_032362345.1 Sandelia bainsii
GGTTATAGTGCATTTTAGGTTCATCCTGAAATTTCACCCGCAAGCCGAATATCCCTAACTTTTTGTGAGTAGTGTATGTAAATTACTCCCATTTCCAAGTGGCAAAGGTTTTAGTATTAACAGCTAGACCTAATAGCACACATATGCCACTGCAATACATGAGGGGGAAGAAGAAACAAAAGCATTTGCTTCCAATCCAGAAAATAATTGTTTGTGTTGTGCCTTTACCATGATTTGGGCTCTCCAAAATGTAAATAATTGATACTGTAGAGGTCCATGTCCTCAGTGTGCCATGCAAAGGTGGTCTTCCACATGCCAAAATACAAGTAGGGTGTATTAACACCCTCAATAGTGATTCCACTTTCATGTTCAACAGTATCCAAAATGGTGTCCAGATGGCAAATGTTCCATTCTTTGACTTCCTGCATGATTACAACAAAGAACACAATTAACATTTAGGAACTGAAGTGACAACCACCACCAGTATACAGTAATGTTCTTGTGTGTATCAGGTCAGAAGGTACACAGACGGCAAAACAAGAGCCCATCAATACTGATGACTATACAAGACATCAACAACATCCACCGACTGTAAACTCACAGGGTCATACAGAGTTCCATTAACATCTGCCCCATATATAGGAGGATTAAATGTTACATTCTTCCAGTACTTCCTTTCCAGGTCCTCAAAGTCATCATAGTGTGGACTACAGAATCTATAAAAGAGATTAACGATACTTAAGCTAGTTCCAAGACCATAAATCTACTTTCATCAGCATAATAACAAATACAGTTGAGAGTAATTAATTGCAAATCAAACATTTTCTGATAACACAAAAAAGTTTAAATGTCCGTTTCTCACTTGTCACTGTTGGAAATCTTGCGGAACTCTCTGACAGTCATGGACTTCTTCTGAATGTTGTACTGTGTGAAAAGCCCAGACTGGCCAGTCACCACCTGCTGAATGGGTGCAGGTATCACCAGATCATCTATATCATCATAAGAACCTCTGGGTTTCCATTCCTTTGGTGGGACAATCTTGAAAGAGGAAGTGAAGAGTAATTTAATCTGTTTTCCAAACAATATTTGCTATCAAGATTATTCAGCAATGCTTTGGCGGTTGCTGGTGTACACATGGTTACAAAATACTAAATATGATCCTGCAAACGCTGCAGTGAATTTGAATATGTCCTGTGTAAACACATGCACTGTATTACTTACTTTAGCCAGGCCTGCTTTATGTGCCCCCTGAGACTCCATATATGCAACATAGCGGTTGAAGTTCTTGAATTCCTCAACAGTGGGGTAAAACGTCATGATCCCCTTGGAGCCATGGTTTTGGGACACCATATCTGACGCCATCCCAAATCTCAATGGCAGCTGCACATTTTAGAAGGAAACTTTGTGATCTGATGCTTAGACTGAATATAAAAAAGTAGTAGCAATAATAACAATAATACACAATCCACATAATGGCCTGCTCCCCTGTACCTGAATTAATGTAAAGAAATATGTAAAAAATATTTTAATACAAGTTTGGAGTAAGTAATCGAAATATTTAAGTAATGGTTTGAAGTAAGTAATCAAATGATAGACGAATTTTTGCTGACTATGCAAATATTTCATAATGTCAAATAATTCTAATACATCTGTAAAGTTAACGCAACCTAATTGACACTGCAAATCAGATTACTGCTAACATAATCCTGATATCGCTGGTTCTGGATAGTAACATGTGCCCAAACATGTCTATTACACCAAAGTAAAATAAATGTATATAAATTATGTGTCTGTGTATGTTCTCTCATTATGGCGGGTGACAAGCCAATCGGGGACGGTTACAGCTAGTCAGGCTAGGCTAGGCTAGCTATAACCGTCCCTGATTGGTTTAATCCGCGTCTCTAAGCGTCTCTTTAATTCGGCCTGACTGTGGAAGCACAGCCGGCTAACTCATTTGCTAACATGCTAAAGAAACGAGCTAATTCTGATAGCAAATATACAATAACACATAACGTAGCAGTAGCTAGTCTGATAGCATAGCAGTAGTATTCAAGTCCCATTTAACGCTGTATTTGGTCACGTGTGTCATACAAAATTAGCGCATACCACCGAAAGTGAAGTTGACATCTTCTTTTCATGGAGTCTCAAATGAAAACGCAACAATAAGAAGATAGCTAGCTACTACCGTGAGGAGATGTGACTATTTCCTGTGTTACAGCAAACACCTTAGCTGGGCTACATCATATCCAGCTCATGTATAGTGCGCTGTACGACAAACAACAAACTTGGACAGAGCTAACTAGCTTTACCCTTCTCACCGACTTGGCCAGTTCAAAAATTCCAGCTAACGCTAGCTTGTTCTAAAAAGCGTGAGCTGATTGACATTTTACAGATAATACAAAATGTGAAACTATTATTCGTCAAGTCAGTGGTGTCTTTGCCAGGTAATACACCCGACCGATCAATACTAGCTAGCTTTGGAGCAGTTCTGGCTAGTTTAGCCTTCAGATTAGCATTGTGGGTTAAGAAGAGACCATTCTGGGACGGCCATAAAACGTCTCGATATAGAAATACTCACCACCTCTTCTCGGCTCAAGTCGTACCAGGCGTTGTAAATAGTTAGTAATCAATGAAAAAAGCAGTTTTGAACAGAGGAGAGAGTAGACCGCTTACTAACTAAGCCCCCTGTGTGTAGATTACTGTCCTCCATTACCACTTCTACGCATGCACACGCACTCCGGATTTTGTTTACCACCATACGCATGGGACACGCTCAGCCAATCGGAGTGCAGCTTTGATTCGTTATATTCATCATTAAATTACCAAAAACATTTAAGTTATTTGTAATTCACGTAAAATATTGATGATCGATTGAAAATAACTCAATCTGAATTTTGTTTTTCTCATTTTACTAATCATTAATGTTAATATTATTTTAACCAATGTATTGACTCATTTAGTTGCACTTTGGATTCAACTCGTACATAAGTGGGTTTTTGTTTTTTTTCAAATATTAGTAAAATTAAAAATGTCCCGAAATTACAGCATAGATTTGTTGTTGTGCCAAACACATCTGATTAACTTTTCAAGTCAACCATCTATTATAGGACATTTGTTTAAAGTTAATTTAATAACTTAATACATATTAGACTCTAGCACAAACAATGTTCACATGTAGTTATTTGGGGTTTGAATAAATTAATTACATTTATTAAATATAAATAGAAAAAATGATTTGACTATACTAACGTACATGTGCTCCGCATCAAGCCATAGTAGTGATTTGTTCTGCTATAGTTCATAGTATAGTAATAATTCACAAATATTCTAGGACACCTTCCCTATTATCTACAATTTCCTTGTTCCAACACTCACTCAAGAAACAGAGATAATAATACTGCACAAAAAAAAATATGTTTAGAGTGTGAACATCTGTTTTAATTCATGCCAGGAAAGGCACATTCATACATTGAATCCAACTGTTTTAATAGGATATATAATGTTATATGCATCTACATTCCGGTAGTGCATATATTATGTTTTCCATGAATAAATGCAATAACATTAACACATTTTGTTAACCACAAAAAGATATAGCACATATGAGCACAGACAATTTGTGTATATGCACATTTTAGCATAAGAAGTATGTGCACCCTGTAGTTCATACAGTTTTACTGACCTTTTACACCAAGGAAACATAAAGTACATAGCATCAGCAGCACTTGTAGGTTTTTGAAAGTCCATAGAGAATATATATAATGTTTTAGAGGTGTCAGCGCCAGGTCAGATAGTTTTCTGTTTCTCTCTATTTTCTACTAGTTGCATAAGACCAGTCATGTTACATCTGCATTCTGTCAAAATGCATACACAGTATAACAGACCAGCATGATGAAAACAAATGACCCATTATTAATGGGGCTCTTGTCCTTTGGCTGAATCATTTTATTTCAAGCATAGGACATCCAGTTTCAAATCCATGACTCATTCATTTCCACCTTCAGCTACTCAAAACTGTCCAGTCTAAAAATAAGCACTGTCTGGGAGCATATTAGATTATGTTTTTACTTGCACCTTACTGTCCCACTATGAGACAAAGAAACACCCATGAATGAATGTCTTTGATTGAGCACAATGCTCATTCTTTCAGTCTTACACTATTAGATAAATAGGGTGGACTGGATAATAGGAGGGAAACACACACTTGTTTTGTATTTATCAGCTTAGAGTCTCAACAATTCAAGCAGTCAATACAACCACAGTTTGTTATGGCAGTTGCTGTTATTTCAGAATAAGGCAAATCAATACTAACATATAAAGAAAAACACTTATTTATTTCAACTGATTCGATATAAGAATGTATTGCAACTGGGCAAAACAACCCGATACCTTTTCATATTCTGTACTCATGCAGACCCTCTGTACTTTGTATCCTTAGGATGTTTTATAGTACCGAAGAAATGACAGGTAGGATAACGGAGCTGAACCTGTTTGCCTACAGTAAATCTCCCATTTAATATTACTTAATTTCCATGCAACTATGAATTGATTACATTCTGCTTAATGCAGAGACAAATACTGTAGCTTGTTGGATTATTTATGTTATATTAGAGTTCAATATATGGAAAATGCTGCTGTTGTATTTTGGAAATATATGAGCAAATTCCACAGAGCTCTGATGGTGAGTCTTCATTTTTGACATGGTGTATACTGCACATCGTATGAATGTGTTTAATATGTGGCTGGACTGCAGATGAACAATTAGTTTTTGTGTTTCAGGCATAATGTAATGTATGTATGCATGATGTGCAATTATTAATTACATTTTGCTTATGTTTTTATTTGTGCTTAATGTCTATTTGGATTTAATGTATTTATCCATTTCCAACTACAATCCTTTCAGTATGTGATAATAAACTATTATTATCAACACTTGAATTTTATAAGCTGTCCTTAACCATCATCTAGCCACCATCAACCAGATGTGTATTTACTCAACCCAATTCATTTTTTTGCCAGCCTCTCACTGAAAGCAGTTGTAACATGGGCCCTGTTAAAAGTCATTTCATAAAGGCAGCACTTTACAGAATATTTAAGATAAAGGTGACGAAAGTCAGACACAATTTTTTGGATTTTATGCCTTTTGCGTATTGTAGTAATTAGTTCTTCACCAGAAACATTTAATACACAAATCACAAATGGGCATAGTCCTTTTGATCTCCAGGTACTGTATCATTTTACAAATGCGAGGGAGCACACATTTGTATCAAAAAGCGAAGCAGAAACAACTGTGTATTTGCATCCATTCCTCTCGTCTTTGTTCCACCCCCCTCTAGCTGGCTCCATTCCTAAGTCCTGCTTTATCTTGAAGCACCAGTGGTCATCTGTATCCTTAAGATGTGGCCTGGGAGCAGCCTTAAGAACACATGCCATCTGCCGAAAAAGGCCTTCTGCTTGGTTCTGTGATAAAACTAGACTCTTTGCTGGTTATTTGTCCACAGGCATATTGATTTTCAGTGTGTGTAGAGTGTCACTAGAAGTAACTGACTTCTCTGTGTCTGTCTTGCTGCTGTCTTTTCTGGACATGTCAGGCTGCCATAGAAAGAACTCATGGAGAAGGGTGTTGACGGTGTCAGGACACTCCATCATGACCATGTGACTTCCCTCTTCAATGACTTTCAGGAATGCAAACAGGAGGATCTACAAAGGAAGCCACAATGAATGAAGGACATTACCACATGTAATATTAGCCCATAAACAAGACACGCCATATTAAATATTCTTCATATTAAATATTACAGGATAAATTGGCACTTATTCACATATAACACAAATAAAGTCAAACTATACCTCTGCCATGCGCTGGTCCTCATCCACAGGCACAAACTTGTCACACATGCCATGAACTAGAAGGATGGGGACAGTGATTTCAGCATGGTAGACCTCATCCCCTTCAGGCCAGTACTGTCCACTCATCATGGCTCGCAGGACAAATGGAGACACATTGAAGGCATTGCCCTGCTTCAACAGCTGCTTTTCTTTGGCACCCTGACGGGCAAATCCAGCTCTAAGGATGAGGGAGAGATGAGATGTTACCTGTGATTGTTAGGGGTACTGTTTGGTGGTCATATGCAGTCCCCTCTAAAAGTACTGGAATGGTAAGGCCATTTTATTTAGTTTTGCTGTAAATCAAGGACATTTGGATTTAAGGTCAAAAGATGAATATGAGACAAAATTTCAGAAATTCAGCGTTTATTACACAAAGAAAAATACTCCACTACAAGTAGAAGTATCCTTTAATTAATTAATTTAAGTACCAAAGTACAACCTCTAAATGTTACTTTTAGTACAAAAGTAAGTAAGTTCTCCACTAATAAAACAGTGTATTTTAAACAATGTAGAATTTGATGCTGTTGATAAAGTAAATGTATAAAAATGTTTGACAAATTCTCAAAGGTGAATATGACTAAAATGTGTTGTTACAGACAGACCTGTGGAACAAAAACAGCAGTTGATAAAGGTGAGGCTTATTTTAACCACCTTCTATAGTGACGGCAAGTTAATCTATAAATGACATAGCAGCATTTTATTAATATATAATGATTTTTACTTATTATTATTCTAATCCTGCAAAATGTAACTAGGAATGAATGGTGTTAAAATGAATGTAGTGGAGTCAAAAGTGCAATAGTGTTAAAAGTAAAAGTAAAAGTAACTAGTGAAGTACAAGTACCTCAAAATTGTAAGTAAAAGTACAGTACTTGAGTAAATGTACTTAGTTACTTAACACCTCTGGTTACACCTAAATACATTAAACAACATACTGTAGAACATAGTACTTTTAGTATCAAATGACAAAGATTTTAAGTGAGCAAAGTTACTGAAACAGATCGTCATCTCATCCTCTTTGTAATTTTTTGCAAATTTCAATTTGGTTTTCCAATTCTTACTGATGATGAGGGGTGTGCCTGTTGTAGTATAGTTTCTGCATTACTGCTCATGAAGACTTGTTTCAGTGGAGGTTGTTGGTGAAGTCACTGACTGTTGTTTTTGGGGTTTTCTTCACAGTTTTTCTTCTGTCATCAGCTGTTGCTGTTTTCCTTGGCTGACCTATTGTGTGTATGTTGCTTGGTACACCAGTGGTGTCTGTCTTTTTCAAGACATTGTAAAATGCTGTATGTTGTGAATGTTCGTGCATTGCCTTTGCTCAGACTAAAGGTTGACTGCTTTTCTCCTGTAGACAACTTTCTGGTTTTCATGTCGATGTATCCTTTATAATAACAAATGCAGTTTTAACAAGTAAAACCTAAGACTAAAACCAACACTCACTTTAACATGACACACCTAAGTAACAAGAAACACCTGTCAGTCACATGTTGCAATACTTTTGCTCACTTGGGACATCTCATAAAAATGGTGCTACGTTGATTAATGTAACTATGTATAAAAGCTGAAATTCTGAACGTATTCATCTTTTCATCTTTTAATATTGTCCGTGAGCAGCTAAAACAAATGAATTGGCCATTCCACTACTACAGGGAACTGTATTTTACATTACAAAGTTACACATTATTTTTTTTGCTTTTCTGTATCATCTTTCAAATGTACAAGCAATGATACGTTTGTGCAATGAGAGAAGTTACTGTGATGTGTCACTATATCTAGTGTCAGTTTTTATTCCATACAAACGCAGATCTTACTTGAGGAAGCTCCAGGCCAGACAGGGCGACAAACAGTGAAGGACACAAGATGGCAGCTGGAAGATGGAGCACAGACTGGGCTCCAGAGCTGTGGGACCCCCTCCATTGATCATCACCACCTTGTGGACCAAATCAGGATATTCATGAGCTAAGAAGGTGCAAAATGATACTCTGAAAGAGATCGATAGAAAAAGCCCATTAAAAGCACGAAAATCTACTATAAAAGTCTTTTTGATCAGCTGTAGAATTTCTTCAGAAATATTTCCAATGGGGAATGACTAAAAGTATCTCATAAATTCTCACCCATATGAGTGGCCAATGAGAATGTTGCGTTTACGAGAATATCTCTTAAAGATGGCACGTAGGTCCTCTGCTAGGGCATAAAAAGTATAAGCAGCTGCTATCTGTGGGGCAGTGCTGGCTCCATGCCCTGCAAGGTCCGGTGCAATGACCTCATAGCCCAGCCGAGAGAAGAAGTCCAGTTGGCTGCTCCAAATATCCAGAGAGCCTCCAACACCATGCACGAAGAAAAGTGCCACATCTGAGTGTGTACCTTTGCAGCTTGAGACCACCCTCTTTGAATCGATTAGCACTGTGCGCTTGGGCTTGCGACGGCGGCGGCGAGGAGGGGGAGCAGGTTTTTGTTCTCCAGGAGGGGGAGGAACTGGAGGAGCAACAGGGTTGGGGTCTGGAGAAGATGCCATTTCTTTGTAGTCAGACAGCTCTACCTCTACAGTGCTACAGGGTTCCAGATCCCCATCCTGACACTGCAGGATCTCAGAATGTAAAACATCGCCAAGATTCTCAATCACCAGCTGGCCATTGCGGTAGACTGTGATCTTCCTCTTACAGTGAACAGTGCTGCCGGTACTGCTGTCATTATTAGAGCTATCAGGAGAGCCATCATCATCACAGTCACCATCCGTCTTCTCCTTGCCTGCAACTTGCTCTTCTGTTACTGCAGGCGGACGCTCTGGGATGATGTGCCGCACTCGCAGGACTCTCCCAGGTTTCACCTCCACAAACTCAAAACCATCAGAGGGTTCTGATGACTCCAAAGGCAAGACGAGACTGGCAGTCTTCCCAGTCAGGCAGCACAGTATCCCTTCAGTGATGCTAGTTAGCATGGTGTTTCCCTGCATAAACAACATGACACAGATACAGCACAACAGATCATCATTCTGATGTTTAATTTTAAATAACAAAAAATCTGATTATTTATGAAAAGAACAGAAAAAAACAGAAAATGTAAAAAAAAATAGGGTTCATGCAGCTTTTTACCATACTCCAACTGGCTTTTACCAGCGAATTGTTTTCTCAAAGGTTGAAATATAATCATTATATTTACTGTTGCAATATTTGCAGACATCAGCAGCTCACCAGGAAAAAACTGGGTCATTGCTTGGTTCCCTACAACAGAAACCAAGCTGGCTTTTACCACCAGGTTTTTACCTGCTAATTATTTGAATTATTTGATTTGAATGATTTTGAAGTTGAAATAATAATCATTACATATCCCAATGCAGTATTTGCAAATGTCAAAAGCTCGCCAGGAAGAAATTAGGTCCTTGTTTGGTTCCCTATAAAACAGTATGTAAGCTGTTTCCTAGCAACACAGTTACAGTGACATTGTCTTCTTTATCCTTTCAACACACCACAGTCTTGAGGTGGAACACACCAGTGTAAAATTAAACACACCAAAACCAAGGATGCTTTCAGTTTAACATGCTGCAAACCAGTATACAAATTCAAAATACTTTAGGCAGTGTGAGTGCAGCTGCATCAGCCTCTGTAAAGCTCAACGAAACACTCACCTTTGTGACAAAGCAGCTAAACATTCAGAGATTCCTCACTGACAGACAACAGAAAAACAATACTTGCTCCTTAGTACAGTGTCAATATCAGTGCAGACGTTTGCTATTAATAACATCTCCTTTTCACACGGTCAGTATCAGGATACATATAAATATAAAACACCAGTCGCGGAGCATGACTGTGTACGTGCCTGTGACCTTTATGTCTCAATATGATGTTTCCAGTGGAGACAAAACAGTCTTTTGTTTACCTGGTCCAGCCACAGCTTAACTGGATTTTTGCATATGTGCAAAAAAAAGCAACATTAGTCCACGTGTTTCATAAAAACAGAGGCTGGTTATCTCTAGGAAACAGAGTGGGAAGAGTCACATCTACATGTTAAGGCATTGTTGTTTCACTGTTTACTACAGAAAGAGTGAAACAGAGAACAATATGTCATTCATTCTGGTCTACAGACAAATATTCCTATTACTGCTCATAGTATATCATGTAACATGTAAAATAAATCCTGATTGTGTTTCAGTTATGCTTAATATATGCAAAACATCTAGGCATCTATAGAGTCTGTGTTGGTGAAATTTCATTTTTCTAAAATATCTTTTACAGGATGAATATGGATATAACTGTGAATGTTGGGAGTTATTTCCTCCTTCAGATGCAGATTAAAATTCTTCATGTACAAATTATTCAAACACTGTAATAACTTTATAATAAGCAGACCATTTGCAATATTTCTTTGAGTTCCATCTGTTTTTGGTTAAATTAAAAGTTAAGAAGGTAAAGGCTTTGTCAACAGTTTAGCTGCAAACACTCTTTGCAGACAGTACTTCAGAGCTCTCGCACTCTGGCAGTGAGGGAGAAATGGAGCTGGTTTGCATTGTGTATGGCTGCACCTGTACAGGCGAGTTCATGTGTGCTCGGCAAATGTGTAGCAGCATGGTCTGAAGGTCAGGACATCAAGTCCTATCCAGTTACACCTTGGAGCTGAGTGAATGTTGACTAACTGCCCTGTGTTTCCAATATGCAGACAGATGTACTGAACTGTCTGTAAATAGACTGTAAGGCTTGTTTTATACTCAAGATGTGTTTCATATTATCTATCTATCTATCTTGTAGGAGCCTAAATGCAGTTTATTGATATCTACATCAGTGGTGGCTGGTGAAATTATTTTTTGGGGGGGCGCACTTTTGCAAGTCAGTTTTCAGATGCGCTCTAACCACATATCACCACTAGTATAAGCCAAAGCACCATTCTCATGCATCACACTACTTTAAAAAATTAAATTAACGTAAAAATACACGGTCTGGTCTGTGATTATGGTCATTTACTATTTATAAGTAAATTTCGCCTGTCTCTCCATCAACTGATAGCATGCAGTCAAGTAGCTCATTCTGCTCATTCAGTCTTAAATGTCCCCTTAAAAACAGTAACAGTCTGCAGGTACTGCTGCATCCAGGGATCCAACAAAGTCTAATGCCAGGATTTTCTGAGTGTTCACTTTCATTATGACCACGCAATGATAAAACTCAAACACACCACAGAATTTAATACAGTCTATTATCTTAGACAAAATGGGTCTGTTTTTGTCACCCTCCTCATTATGTCATCTCATTATGTCCTATCCTGTAGCCTTCATTAAGCTGCGTAGCGATACAGTTTTCACATTGCCAAACATAATATGACACACAGCATTTTCCATGTAGCTCCTAGTCTGTTAATAATATTGAAATTCTTATTTTGACAATGAGACAGCAGGCATTATCGAGTATTTACCCCACTTAGCAATAAACAGTTTTAAAAAAAATTTTACGCGGTGCTACTCAAGTTTTACTAGTGCGCCTGCCTGGCCCAAGTCGATGCAGCAGCATTCAGTGGTGGAAGTTAACTCGCCGCTGAGCTATGTCGGAAGAAAGAGAGCCAGACGAACATGCTAACAGATTCGCAGTCCTCGTCGTCCTGTTTAGAGCTTGTGGCAAGACATGGGTCTTCATCTCTTGCCTGGAGATGATTTGGTTTCAAGAGGGAGGACGTCAGACAAACCAGCCCAATCTGTCATTTACGTGGAAAAGCGGTTGCAGTGAAAGACAGCACCACAACAAACCTGTTTCACCCTCTCCGGACTCAGTAAGAGGAATATGAAAAACTTCGGGGGTCTGGCAAATCCCCGGTAGCAGTGACAGCAAAAAACAAACAAAAACAAAACAACCACAGCAACAAACTTTGGCGGAGTTGTTTGGCAAAAAAGAACCTTACCAAAAGAGAAGACATAACCAAAGCGGTCACAAATTACAGTGGAGCCTTGGATTGCGTGCATAATTCGGTCCGCAAACATGCTCATAATCCAAAACACTCGTATATCAAAGCGAATTTCCCCATAAGAAATGATGGAAACTCAGATGATTCGTTTCACAACCCAAAAATATTTGTATAAAAATGATTAATACAAAATATAAAGTAAAACCAGTCAAACCAGCATTCCCTTTCTCGACTGAAACGTCCACACTGTTTTCTGTGACCATCAGATTTTGTGACTCTAGGGGTGCTGTTTTGCTGATTCCTCCTGAACGGACGTACTGTCCCTCGAGGGACTACGTTCACAACATCTGATAGTCAGGGAAAACGGTGGAACACCTGAGACCCGAGTTCTGCACTAAAGTCCCCCGTGAGGTTGGGTTTAGGCAAAAGAAGTACTGAGGTTAGGATTAGAGAAAACATCCTGCTTTGGTATCACTTTTAATGCAGACATTGTGTGTGTGAAGTGACATTTTTATCCATTAACCAGCCCACAGTCTTTCCCTTACCCTAACCCACTGCTGTGATGCCTGATCCCAACCATAAAACACTTTAATTTCGCTACACTCACATGTCTGGATGTTGAAATGTCACGTCGGATATTTTAGCCGACAGAAAATCGGTTGTAGTCGCATATTTTCACTGGGACACTGCGTTCGTCCAGGAGGAAACAGCGCCCCTAGAGTCACAAAATCTGATGGTCACAGAAAACGGTGTAACACCGGCCAGCGCACTTGCACTACTTCTCTTATTAATGAAATCTTTTTCTGTACTCTTGCTGCGGTTATTGTGCAAATGTAAATATGCAGACCCTCACACAGCACATGAGGACAGAATAATATAATTTAATGTTCTGACCGATCCTGACTCATTATGAATAATTAATGAAGTTACCAATGTTGCGACAACTGCAGAAATGTGCACAGAAGTTCTCAGCGTGGAGATGTTTCATATGGATCCTTTTATAAACTTACAGGAAATAATTCTACATACAGCTGGAAGCTACAAACTAAACTTTAGTGACTTATTAATGTTAATTAATGTTCTGAAACAACTCAGATTACGCTGGAATGAGGAGACTATCGGTGGGTCTCATTAATCTAATACACTGCAGAGAGAAGTTGTGATCACATGAGGCTCGACAGACAAAGCGTATACATACTACTCGTATTGCAAAACCTTGCTCGTTCATCAAGTTCAAATTTATTAAAATTTCTCGTCTTGCAAAACACTCACAGACCAGGTTACTCGCAATCCAAGGTTCCACTGTGTATCGCTAAAGATATGGTTCCAGTACAAGTGGTCGAGAAGGATGGTTTTAAAGAATAACTGGTATTTTCATGTGAGTTTTGAATAAATTCAACAAGACCTGTTTTTCCAAAAGCATTGTTAATGTATTTTTGTGCATGATGTGTTAATCTACTCTTGACTAACAACGTACCTGAAAATACAGGTGCCACTACACCTCATCAACACACTACATCAGCACAATACAGCCTTGTCATTAAAGTCATGTAAACTCCCCCTGACCTACTATCTCTCAATATGGTAGACCAGTATACTTGAATATGGCTGAGGGGAGCAAGTGGAGCTGTATCTACAGACCATAAAAGCCAAACAGTCTGAAGGTTACTCAGACATGCTCACTTTTTGTCTGGTTTGCAGAATATGTTGCTATGTCTGCAAACTGTTACAGTAATACATATCAAGTACACTGTGTGCTGTACTATTTCCACATGGGTTTACAATGGGTGCAGTCTGACATATCTGCACATAAAATGCAAATACTTGCAAAAACTAGTCCATTAAAATCAAATTTCCCTTATGCCCAAATACCCCACAATTAAGGGATGTCTGATTATACAATCCTATTACTCCAAAACATCCAGTCATGAAGCTCACAGGTAGTCTCCATATTTCAGTAGCTGGATGTAAATAATTAAGTATCACGTTTGACAATAATACAGATACACAGCAAATAACACATATGCATATTGAGCCAAATAGACTTTACCGCATACTATCACAAATACAAAACAGATATAAAATCTGTGGCGTTCTTGTTCGCAAGGCCATAATTACTGCGCTTCTATTACTGATAGATCTATTATTTTTGCGCTGTCACAAGCCGTGCAGTCACCGTGCAGCTGTTGTATTGATGCTGACGACAACATGCTACACAGCAAACATTAGCTAATTAGACAACATAACGCAATAGAAATCGATTCCTTACCTGCACAATGACTGCTGATGAAGGGTTATTCGAAATCTGCACCAAAAGACGACAGTCAAGGGCCGACGAAACTGGACAGAGAGAAACGTTGCATTTGGCGCAACAATTTATCTACGCTAGAGATGCTGCAAAACAGTGAAGGCGTCTCATTAGCCTCGTTAGACTGCTATCACAGAACATGGAGGGGCTTACACTGATGATAAAGCATGCTTCCATAAAACTGTGCCAATTGCATTTGAATAAGACACCCATTACGATAACATAAAGCAATCTTTTTCTCCTTCAGCATCCACTGCGTATCCAGGTCAGAACCTACCCAGCCCCGCTGCCCTGCATCCGCAGCAGCCACAGGAGCAGTCGGGCAATGTAGCTCTTGAGTGGCATCGAGGAGGGCGAATGGAGGAGCTGTCTTTTCTGAGAGGAAACCAATGGGAGAAGCTTGTTTCCTTGTTGCTAAGGCTGAGAGAATAGCAAAACGCATGCGTGCGTGTGTGTGCGTGCGTGCGTGACAGAAGTGATAAAACTGTAGTCCAGGTAATTATCTTAATGAGCACTGCATGTGTGATCCCATTTCATATTCTGCAGCTGGGTTTAAATCAGCCAATTTACTGCGTCATCATAAACTGGGAAACATAAAGCTGCATCACTTCACGTGTTAGACCTTGTGGTTTAAGATGTGCTGTCTTCCTCTGTTACCCTTGAACTCACATCAACACATTGGTACTGCTGGGACAGCCTGGTGCCTGTCACGGTGACGTTTATGGGGTGGTGGGGAGGCTGTGAGCAAACAACTGCTTCTGTCATTGTTTAACAGCCAGTTAGTGCTTCACGTTCACATCTAGTATGCATTTGTGTTTTAATAAAAGAACTCAAATCACTTAAGCCAATTAACATGCCAGAATAGCCTATATGGAAATTTTCCCATAGGCACATAGAAAAACTATTACTATCTATGTATACATATATATGTATATTCTTCCCCACTCGTCCCCTGCGTGCAGATCTCAGGTGTTGCATCTGAATCTGCTGGAGCCACTCTCCTAGTTTGGGGGTCACTACCCCAAATGTTTCCATTACCATGGGACCACTGTTGCCTTCACCTTCTACATCTTCTCTAGCTCTTCTCTAAGCCCTTGGTACTTCTTGAGCTTCTTATGTATCCTTCTTCCTATTGTTGCCATCGCTTAGGATTGCTACATCTATCACTACGGCCTTCTGTCTCTGTTTCTGTTTGTCAGTCTCTATCTGGAAGTCCCACAGGACTCAATCGTTCTCAGCTACATTTGGAGGTGGATCCCATTTTGACTTTGAGACTTCCAGTCCATACTCAGCGCAGATGTTCCTGTACACCATGCTAGGTTATGGTGTTCCATGTACGTCCTGCGTGCTAGCATCTTGCACCCTGTTGTAATGTGCTGGATTGTCTCAGGGGCATCTTTACACAGCAGGCGCACAGCAGGGTCTGCCAGTTGTGGTTGACTCCAGCCTCTATTGATCTTGTACTTAGAGCTTGTTCCTGTGCTGCCATGATTTGTGGCCCTGTGCTTTCAGTCCAGCTTTGTCCAGCTCCTGGTGGGATTTTTTGATGTCAGCCACTGGTTCTATCTGCCGATGGTACATACCGTGCAGGGGTAAGGCTCCACTTACTCTTTGCAGGTATTTAGACAGTTTTAGCTTTCCTTGTGGCCTCTTCATGGTTATCATTTGTCTGTGGGATTCCAAAGTACTGGTAGCTGTCCTCAACATCTGCTATGTTACCTTCGGGTAGTGCGATCCTCTTAGTTTTGACTACTTCCCCTCTCTTAAATACCATCCGACTACACTGATCCATTATAATGCTTTTATAGTTTCTATCAATTGCTGAAGCACATTTAAAAAAAAATCAGTTTTTAAACAAAGGGACAGTTCTGGAAATATCTCTCTAAATACATGAATCACAGCAGTGTAAGCTATTCAGTGCATTCCTGCCAACACAACAGTCAAAGATAAACAAGTTGTGTCTGTAATGTATCTACTAAAATTGTGCTTCATTTTAATTTCTGAGACATACAGCCATCCATAGCTAAATTGCTGCCGCTAAAAACTAATGTTATGCATAAGCAATTTAATATTTATTTAGTATTTATTCCCAGGTATTTCAGTACTGGGTATGCCATTTACAGTTTCGTCATTAGCAGTGATATACAGTACGCATTAAAATGTTGACTTCTCAGGCAGCACTGTCTCGCAGGCTGCGCATGACAACCCATCGTCAGTTTCCCCTTTTCTCCTCTTTCCTCTCTTCAGTAAACTACTGATTGTAACCTTAAAAGCGCTACTCAGGGCATAATGTGATCCAGTAAAAGTCCTTTCAATTGGCTGAAACGTCTCAGCCAATCACGTTTCTCCATGTTGGACGGGTGGCTAGCGGCGGTGTGACATTCACTGTTTTCATGTGCGTGTCATCTGCGTGAATATCAAAAAAACGAAAATCATGCTGCCGTTTACCAGGCTGTGTGGAATACTTAATTTCAGCAGGTAACAGAGTTGACATATTTTGTATGATAGACGAACGCAAAATGTTTGTCTACTATGCTAACATTGACAAGCTACCTTAGCTTTGCGTTAGCAGCGTCGCTAGTTGATCATGCAGGTAACAAGAAGCTAACGTTACTTACTTGTTGGAAAAGAAATCGCTAATCCAGTTTTAGCTTAATGAATACTACTCACCACAGTTAATAATGTATTGACGCATCTTTGTAGGCTGCCTTAGTCTGGATAGTTTCAACATTACTGAATACTGGAAGGACATAGGAGGATGTAACCTCATCTGGCATCAAACGGTTTTCAGAAATATGATGATCCTCATGATTCCCAGTAAAATTATCTTGAAATCAACATTAGGATCCACCTTGAAAACTGTCAAACAGTTTTCACACTTTCTTTTGTGAGACATGATCACTGTCCTCTGTTCTAGACTTGTTTATGTGTTGCCTTTTTGTCATACATATAAACATACCTTACTTGTGTGATTAAATACACTACTCACAAAAAGTTAGGGATATTCGGGTGAAATTTCAGGATGAACCTAAAATGCACTATAACCTTTACAG
>JAUMHL010000010.1:7502637-7514201 GCA_032362345.1 Sandelia bainsii
CACCATTGCATGCTTCTACTTAAATGCCCTAATTTCATGATATAATATCACTGTAGTGTGAACTTTTTACGTTTTCCGTAAATTTCACCCGAAAGCCAAGTATCCCTAACTTTTTGTGAGTAGTGTATATTAAATGAGTAGCAGTGACAAGATAGTAACAGTTAAAGTACAGAATAGTATTCTGGCATAAGAATTTACCAAAGGGTATTAATAAACAACAACAACAACAACAATTTCCCCAAGGGGATCAATAAAGTGTTAATTATTATTATTATATTATTATTATATATTATAAAGTATACGTTATTATTATTAATATTGATATAAGAGAATACATTTTCTTGTAACATGTTTTAATTTCTGCTCTTTCAACAGCATCCCTGCAGTGAACATTGCAGTAACTGGCACCTCTCACCTTAGGTTATTCAGCAACTGGATTGTGCCTAGAACAGCTGCAGCACCTCCAATTTCCAGATGTGGGCCTATTTCTTACCAAGCAGAGGGTTCAGGTGTGTTCCAGCAACTTCCGTGGCAATACCAGCAAGTACGGACACGAAAAAGAGGCACAGAGTATCAGCCCAAGAACATCAAACGCAAGAGAACCCACGGCTGGATCAAGAGGATCAGCTCAAAAAGTGGCATTGAGGTCATTCTGCGGCGCATGTTGAAGGGACGGAAATCACTCTCACACTAAAGGTTCCTGTTAGAAAGCCTGCTAAGACTTTCAAGAGACAGACTTTGGTTCTGAAATGCTTGAGGTGCTCAGCAAGCAGGAAAGAACATGTAAATTGGATTAAGTGGTGATACTGGGTGTGGGTAGGATTTGGTGTTCCCATATCATTAATAATGGGCGGGTGAATGGAAACTGGCCTTCAACAAACACATTGAATTTGCTGGTAGTTTAACTCACTTACTGTTCATGGGACTTGATTTAATACACATCATTAAACAACACTCAATACAGTGGGTTTGGTCATAATCATCTAATATTGGTGAATTTGTGGATATTTTGCTTCTGTTAAATAATTTGGTTCAAAGACAAAACTCTTCAATAAATGATATAGCAAAATCTGTGTAATTTTTTTGTTTTTACACGAAAACTGTTAATTGTGGTTGACATGGAAATAAAAACATTTCTTACAGTATTTACATGCACTCGCACTTGTGACTTTGCTTCTCAAAGATAATTTGTTGACAAAGCAACACTTTGTTCTTTGGTTTTGACTAACAGCAGCTAACATATTACTTCTAATTTTCAATTCTGTCCAAAATATTAAGTATACAATTATATCAAGCTGAGAAAAGATTTAAATTTATTTTAGGAGTTAGAGGAGATTACTACTTTCATTAGCAAAAACAGGAATTAACTTGTAATGTTACATACTTTACAATAGCATGCACTGAAGTATTAAAACAATACATTCTTATTTTAACAGTGCTTTCCATTTTTAGAATTGCATAGATGGTATATAAAGTGTCTTTGGGTATCCTGTTACTAATTTCTGCAGAACAACCTTGTTAGTAATTATTTTTACTCTCAAAGTTTCATGTCAATTAATTATAGTTCTAGAGGAGCTATTGCATTGATGTCCAACGTATAGTTTTATTAAATCAGTATATAATAGTTTTAACATCCTACGACTACAAGCAGCAGCACTTGAGAGGCATAAATACATAGTGCACATAGTAGAGGACTTGACAGTAATGGAGAGGCCTGATCGTGTTGTTTTCGTTAGAGCTTCATGGCACAACCCTTTGTGTTGGGGGATCGGTCTGTTTACGTAATCACTTTGTAACCAATCAGAGCACCTGTTTTTGCACTTCCATAACTATTCAACCAATCAGATACGTAGACTATGTGAAGGTCAACGCCCCCGAACAGTCGAAAAATGGAGTTGTGTGAACTAGCAGCAAGTTAGTCACCAAAGGACGTTCAGTTTCATTTTTTTAAATGTAATTTACTGTAGTGTGGTTACCTTTGTATAAGTGAAAGTTTCTAATTAACTCAAATAGTTTGATGCGGTCATATCGAAGTCATACGTAGTTTAAAAAAAAATCTCTAGTAAGAAGCCGGCATCTTGGCTACGACAAAGACAACAAGGCTTGTTAGCTTGTTTTAGCTAAACGAACAGGATCTGTTAGCTTTGACTCTCACTGTGTTGAGCTGCTTAACAAACGAAGATCGTGACTGTTACCAAAATGGAGAAGGTAGGTTCACAGCTTAACCTTTGTGCTATCGTTTATGTACAGATGAGCTTAAATATTTGTTGTTTTTAAATTAGATATACATGTTGCCTACGTGGTGACAGTAAGACGTGCTGTAAATGCTCTCTGTCACTTAATAACGTTACCACATCACAAACTCGTTATCTAATTACATTAAGGATTAGTTAAGTTAATTGACCTTAACATTTGTAACTGTAGGTACTTATGAATGTTTTTGCTCATATTTTTCTTGTGTCCACAGGGGGATTTCCTAAAGGGACTGCCAGTCTACAACAAAAATAACTTCAGCAGGTTCCATGCAGACTCTGTATGCAAAGCATCAGTAAGTGCTTCTCTTTGTTCTTAATATGCTAAGACTTTCTTGCTGTACTTTATGTTAAATTCAGGAATGTGTTTTTATATAGTAGTGCAGTACAGCCTTTTTTGTCTGGAGTAATTTAAGGCAATTTGCAAACTTTGGATCTCAATATTGTTTTAGAACCGTCGACCAACTGTGTATCTTCCAACCCGGGAATATCCATCAGAGCAGAGTAAGTAAATTGTTTGAGGTTGTTCGAAGGGGAAACTACATTTTTAGCTTTATTAGAAGAATGCACATTTTTAAGCTTTTTTTTGTTTTATTTTTTTGTTGTTCTATCGTGGTCTAATCGGTGTTATCTCTCTTCAGTCATAGTCACAGAGAAGACAAACATCTTGTTGCGATATCTTCATCAACAGTGGGATAAAAAGGTAACATTTTTTTAAGGAGCTATAGAGAACTAATGCAGTGAATTGCATTATGTGTGACAGTAGATATCTTCTATATTGCTGTTGATAGTTTGATAAATGTTGTTTTTCTTTTTTTGACTTTTCAGAATGCAGCAAAAAAGCGAGAGCAGGAACAAACAGAGGGGGAAAATTCAGCGCCTCCACGAAAAATAGCCAGAACAGACAGTCGAGAGCTGAACGAGGATTCATAGAGCACAGTACTGTGGATGCAAACCCAGCAAAGACTGACCTATACAAATGCACACACAGATGCAGGACGTATGCTTGCAAACCCAGGCCTCCATATTGAAGCATACGAGGATTGATACATTTCAGACAGTATCTGCTGTGATGTTGATTTCAAAACAAGACAGATTTCTTTAACCAAAAATGTATTTCTGTTTATTTTCAGCTTTTACCCACTATGTCCTCCACTTCCAAAACACCTCTGCCTCAGACATTAGCCTTTGTAGTTTTAATATACATCTACCTCCTGATTTCTCAACCTCTCTGTTTTTCACCATCTGTGAGATATGCATGTTTTAAATCTATAGATGATTAAGCAACACGCCATCTTTGCTGGCTTATCCAAACTTTGGAATTTTTTAGTTTTGAATTATGTAGTGATAGTGGCTCTAAAATATTTTTAGCGCATCCTTCATGTGATAACTCTCATCACAGTAAGTAGAAAATAAAACTGCATTGTGCTAGATGAATTACGAGTATTGCCTTAAATGGAAGTAAGTGTGTTTCAGAGTGAACCGCTGTTGAGTGGATATTAGCATGTCCTTTCAGTAAGGTCACAAACATGCCAATACAGTCATACTAGAGGATGCAAGTTCTTTTTGTACAGTGTGACCTGCAGATGTTGTAGCCATATTCTAAGTTTGATGCTTAGTGTGAGGTTTTATCGTTGTTACTGCACGGCGGTCACAATATTTTAAGGAATGTGTGATGACTACAGGTCTGTTTCATTGTACAGTTGTGCTAATGTCTAGGCTGCTTGTAAAGACTGCTGTCAATCCTTTTCATGAATGTGCCATTCACATTGCTTAATAGGTTGATCATGTGAGTCATGTTTAGAGACACTCTGCTGCTGTCATAATGCTCCACAAATGTATGGTGTATTGGGATTGTTGTGACTGTTTCATCAGGTAATAACAACTACTCACTCTGTCTTCCCTAATTTAGCCATATTCTTGTCGAACCAGTTTGTTTTTTTATGCTTAAGGGAAACAAGTCTTGTGTTTGGTTAAGTCAAAAAAAGCATTTTGCTTTGCACCTTACAGTCTATTAATGTACATTTTACTTTTGTCATGGATTGAAAACAAGTAGAACACACACTGTAAGATTCTAATTTATGAATTTAAACCATAGACATGCAGTGTTTTATTGTTTCTTGACTGTTCACAGAAGAGTGTATTCATTTGACTTGATATGGTTTTTATTCCATCACCTGGTTAAGCTTGGAATGTGTTGATTGTTAAATGCTTAGCTTTGAGTTTATTGTATAAATGTATTGTCAGTTTTAGTCTTGTTTTGATTGAGATTACACTTTTGACATACGGTAAAGTCCAAAAATCAGAGTAAACATCGACATCTTTGGAACTGAAGAAACTCTGGTCCTTTAAGTAGCATTTATTGTCTGTTCAAAACATAGCAAATCTAAATGGAAACGGTTTTTTGGTAAAGTGTGTGTTATAATTGCCTCAGAGAATGAGTTTACATATTATATACATGTACATATTTGTGGGAAATAAATCAACCAGGGCCAGTAGTCATGCAGTGATTTTAACTGATAACAAAATCAGCCAACGCCTTATCTTTAGATGGATGTAAATTCAAGTGAGATTTATTTGCATCATAGAAGTACATTCACTAATTTATGTAGTAAAATAATTCATAGAAAATCAAATTTAAGAAAAATAGAATATTTTTCATGGTCACAGTGAGTATAATCTGACCTATTGCGGAAGAATACAATGGCTTAGAAACAGGTTCACAACTAAAAAGACATGATGGATGTTTTAATACATGCACATGGCGCAAGAAGCAATCGGTACCGGTAATCAGAATGATAAATAAACCTGGAAGGGAAGCTGCTGTTCATGTCCTTTAACAAAAGGGGTCATTGGTGATCTGGTCCATTTTCCTTTTTTAAAGATCACATCAACATAATCTGTTCTGGTGCGGTTGAAAACCAGGCAATCATGCAGTATTTTACCCTTAAGGTTATTCAAGCTCCATTCACAGATTTACATGTACTGTACATGTTTTTACACGGAAGCTAGATAATACAGTATAATACTTTGTGCAAAGTAAGTTGCATCAAGAGTGAAAGTCTAACGCTCAGTGCCTTTAACAGTGCCTTTAACTGTGGTCCTTGACTTGGCTGACGTGCTCTCCTACAGTACATCACAGTAATGTGAACATTTATACATTTTTCTCCATTCGTATTACATTGCCATGGTTGAAGGTTTATTAACTCTTTGAGCCAGGGTTTTCTAGATCAGTCAATTGTCTTGATTCTCCTTTATCAGGCTCACTAGAGGGTAATTCCTCTGGCGTGTTTAGGTCAGCCCTGTTGAGCTGAGCATTAGGAGCCTGGCTCGAAGGTTGTGTCCCATTCGCACACACGACGGTACCCTCTGACTTGCTGAAACTGAACAGCTTCCCAGGACTGAATGTTCTGTTGGGGGACTGTGACCTCTCTTGGCCACTAGGTAGAACTGAAGAGGTCACTGTCGAACCTGGCATTGCTCCAACTGCAACTGCTGGCTCTTTTTTCATCTCAGGTGACTTCAAGAACTTCAGAAATCCGGGAAGCTTTGCCTCACCTCCTGTTGGGGACTGGGCTGGTGAGCGTGAGTTGCTGGAGGAGAACTTCCCCTGGAGCGGAATTATTTGCTTTAGCTTCATCACATTGTTATTTCCCAGCAGAGAGCTGGGTCTCTTCGGCTTGTCCCCTGGCTTGCTCCCTGATGCTTTGTCGTGGTGATGCTGGTGCTGGGAGTCCGCCTTGTGGTACTCACTCTCATGACGGGCCTCGGCCTGCAGCTCAGCCTGACGTTGAAGCTCCTCCTCTTCACGTCGACGCCTGAGCTGCTGTTGGAAGTGCTGCTGGGCCTGCTGCTCATGCTTCTAAATGGGGAGGCATACAAAAATGAAGATACAGAATTAGATAAAGAGCCATAGGAACAAAGATGTAAAAAAACAAGAGAGGAGAACACTGACTAAGGAAAAGCATAAATACATGTGTGGTAGCAGTGAAAAGAGCACACAGCAACTCATAGGTTAAACTTCAGATCAGTGTTTTTTGACAGTAACTGATCTTGTCTGCCCTACTTATCATCCCTGCAGAGGAAGTTATAATAGTAGACAAGCTGATTGATAATCATTTACACTAAATGTAGTGAATAGCTGTGCTGTACTATCCCTATGACAAGACTTTTCTTAAACACCATAAAGACAAGTGCCACTAATGTGATACAACAATCACTACACAGACATAGTCAAATACATACAGATATTTCTTATGGACAGTCAGAAAAAGCTGCACTTGTATATATTTTTGGACAATGCACATCAAGAGAGCGAGGGACACAAGGGGATAGGTATAAAGAATTATGATATAAACCGCACAGAGTGCAGCCAGCAGCAAGCCTTACTCTGGCCGAAGGTCTTTCAAGCTATGACACAACTATACCTTGAAAGCTTCCCTTCGTCGGTACTCTAGCTTGGCCATCTCTTCTGCTACCCAGCCAGGGATATCAGGGATGGCAACATGGATGATGTACTTTAGGAGAATTGCAAAGTGCTGTAAACCACCGAGACCACAAAGGGACAGGCTCAACACATGGTTACATCAAGGCACAATCACATTCTTTTACCTATTGTGTAGTTTTTCTATGGATAAGACAGCACATACATAGATACTGAAAACCCTTGGAAGGGTTTGTGTTCATTAATGAACCTGGTTCCAAAATTTTCAAGGTTTTACAAAGTCACAACAACAACAAAGAATGGCAGGCCATGCACATTTGTACTTTTGTAATACCTGGTGATAAATATACATTTTCAGGTTTGTCCATTAAATTTATGGTCAAACCTCCATTTACTGTACACAAGACAGTACCTCCAGTAAGACAATGGAGATGATGGTCATCTCAGGACTCAACCATGGGAACAGACGCTGAATCTGCCCACACTGACCAATCAGGTAACAGTTCACCATGATGGCTATCAAGCCCATGGCCTCCATTGCAGTCTGACGTTCACAGAGAGACAGAGACAGGGAAAGAGACATTTTCAGAAGCCCCGCTATGCATACTATAGCATGGAAGCCTTGTCTGACATTTTCCAAAACAAAATACCCTGACCTGCCATTGTCCAATGTTCTCCACTCTCTGTCCGAAAGGCCTCTGAAGGCCAGTACAAAGTTTCAGGGCATCACTGCGGATCTCGATTATGTTGTTGATAAGAGCACACATGGCCGCCAGGGGAAACGCAGAGGAGAAAAGCACCACATAGCCAAACTGAATGAACATCTCCTGGTAGTCCTGAAGCGTGTCCTGTTCAGATCAAACATCATGAAAAAATTCTTAATGGGTACACTATTATACATACTGTAGATGGGATATATATTACAGATTTTGCATTTTGAGACTTTGCAATATCAGGAGTCCCACCTCGTATGTCTGCATACAGCTTTCAATCTCAGCCTGGCTCAGCGTGACAGTTGTGGGCTCTTTTGGTGGATCAATCCATGACTTCTTGTCCTCTTTCCCCTCACCTACGTTCTTTCTTCTCTGACAGATTGTGTCAGATTGCTTTGGAGAGGACACATTGGCATTGTCCTTGGTCTCCTGCTAAAGTAAACATTTTGAACTACAGTAGTCTCTTTGGTGACTACTAGGACACAGTTAAATCTGCAGCTTTGCAGTGGATAGGTTAATTTTGATCTGTGGCTGTGGTACCTTGCTGAATGAGATGAATCTACACAGACATAGTATTGAGTTGGAATTATCTAAACTGATAATGATAGTTTTATGTTACGCCTTTAACAAAGTGAAGCTTCTATGAGAATTATAGACAGACAGAGAAATCATAGTAATGAACAGACCACATACTTGAGTCAATGGTTCACAGTCGCTGTCCTCATCACAGCTGTCAAAAATACTGGACGGATCCATCCCTTCCTCTACCATTGTGGGACTATCCTCAAGAAAGCTGTCGTCCCCAGCTGTCGTGACATCCTGATAGTCAACCTTCTCTGTAAAACTGACTTTGCGCTGCTTCAGAGCACTGTCATTCATGTCCCACTCTTCCTCTGTCAGCCTGAATCCAGCCTTCAGATCCCCTCTTCTCTTTGGCTCTGGGTTACTGTTAGCAGTGTGACTCACTGGGATCCCTCTGGGACCCATAAAGGAATAGGCTGTCATTGAAGCTTGGGCCTTTCCGAGAGCTAGGCGGCCATACTTAAGTATAATGGCTTGGAGTAGCTCCCACAGCACCTTTGGGGTGAAGACACCCAGTTTGTTTTGTTCATATAGATAAGGCTGGAGGACCTCTTTGATGTTCTGCAGGAACTGGCGGAAGATCAGTAGTGTAGCTAGCATCTGTGAGGAGTAGAGGGACATCTGTTAGTGTGCTGACTGTAAGAAATGCAAAAGAGAAAATGGAAACAAAAGCAAGAATGTGATGTAGATATTAAGCCTGACTAAAGGTAGAAATACAATTCAGCGGCTTATATCAACCCAGATGACATTAAAGCGAGACTATGTCATTTTGAAAGAACACAGTCTCTCTTTCAAAGGAAGATGTCTATTTGTGCACTATTCAACTATAGCACCCCTCTATTCACTCATTCCCAACCACCTACATGACATGATACTAATACTGATACTAATAATTTCTCAATAGAGAGCAGAAAATTGAGGTTTCCGACACTTAACTGAGAGTTGTAGAGATGCAGACCAGTGCACAGGGAGAGTTTTGTTTCCACTGTGGATTTACATAGTAAGACTTTAGACACTCAAATAAATGGCTCCGTAAATGTAGTGCACTGTATTATAAACAGTGCCTCATTTAGGACACAGGTCTTAAGATAATCTGCAATTGTTAACATGTCTGGCTAACCAGCTTCCTCCATACAGTAGTAACTTCCAGAGCTAACGTTACTACATTAGATACATAACTACATTAGTTTGTGGGATTACAGATTATGTAAAATACTCATTGGGAAACATTAAAAATGAGTAGCACTAAAGAGTGGTGAACTGTCATTGTGAACTGCATCATCTGCCATAGAAAAATGGGAAGCTCGACAAGCACTGCAACTGTAACAAAGGAGGTAGGTTTAGCAAACAGTCACAAAAGTGTCTGTGAAGATTCTCAGTCATCCAGGTGAAGTTGTCTGAAAGTTGAGTCATGGCAACTGGACTTCTTTCTTGTAAGGTAGAAAGAAGTCCAGTTGCCATGGCTCAACTTTCAGACAGTCACAAAAGTGATAGACTTACAGTAGTGTCACTTTAAGACCCAAAAACATTTTGCTCCGTATTGTATTTTATTTCTTACTGTACTGCTAACTGTTGTTACCTCCTTCAGTCGCTCCATGTCCTTGAGGTAGAATCCAATATAGAAAAGACTAAGGTAGGAATTGATGAATTCAAACTGAAAAACAACCAAAAACAAACTAAACATTACAGAAAAGTCAAACCCTCACCAGATCAAAAGTAGTCATCTATATCTGAATCTTCAAGAGGAAGCATGACTTACAAAAACCATCTTGATGATAAGATTATTCTCATAGGCACTCTGAAGTCTATAGTTCTCTGGATGAGGAAATAAATATTAGAGAAGTATTATTCAGCTGCATGACTGCAGACTGACAGTTCACTCTCTCCTTTCTACCTCACAGAGCTTTTATAGAGAATGGAAAGGACAAGATTGGGAAATAAGTTGTATTTTAATTTAATTTCTTATAAAGTAATTCCTCCATCATATCAGAGATAAAACTTAAATCTTGTGCCCAGGAAGTTCATTTGTGTCTCTTACCCATTTCATTGAGCCAGTAGGCAATCTTCTTATACACTTCATCACATATGGTTACAGTAATGGCTAGAAGTATTTTAGGAACGAATCTCGTAATGCCAGGTAGCTCCTGAATCTCCATCACCACTTCCTGCAAGGTCAAGTAGAAGCATGATAAATATTTAATAAGGCCCATTCATTCTTATCTGCTTACAAATCCTATAGCTACATTTTAAAAGGCTATTAAATAGATCTAACTGATATGGGTATATTATTTAAATGCTGTGTCTATTTATCCTTTTTTTGTGTTATGTTATAACTTACAGATTTTACACCATACTGTGTTTATGTTGGCATTTATTCAACTGAAACACTGCTCTCTGTTTTAATGTCGTTTAACTTCTGTGTTATTATAGACTTTTCTTGCAAGAGAGGGATTTAAAAAGAAGTGCAGATGTACAGTATTATCCATATTTATCATTCCCATGTTCAAACCTGCAGTTCCAGGCAGAGAAGCATAGCGAAGAAGACAAAACAGAGACAGAGGAGGCAGATGGGCAGGCTGACCAACCATCTGAACAAAGCTCTCTTCCAGGGTGGGTAGTAGAACTCCTCACAGCCTGTTATGGGACTGCAGCGCTTTACACCCTGCAGAGACAGCAGAAGAAGAGGAGAGAACTGTTATCATTATAACTGGAAAGCTCTCTTTCTTTTCCTCATATTCAACATTGTCATAAATGGGCAGTTTGTACCAGAAGTTTCTCACCAAAAGGTGCAGACGCCCAACGTGGGGCTCGAACCCACGACCCTGAGATTAAGAGTCTCATGCTCTACCGACTGAGCTAGCCGGGCACATTGCACAGTTATCCCACAGGCTCTTTCAAAGGGCTCACCCACATCCCCTCCCCCAGATCCTCTATTCATTCCTCATGCTAGTCCCTTTTCAGCAAGCATGTGGGGTATGAAAGACACACTGATCACTGAACATACTTATCACATTTCCTGGTATTGCAGAGTTGCTCACAAACAGCAGTAAACCACAGATTGAAACTGCATTTTACCTGAGAACATGACAGTAGAATTTGAACATTGAAACAAAACTAATTTTAGTGTGTTACTGTTGATTAATTGAACTTTATTGAAGTTAATCTTTTCACAACTTTCACACACAGAATAACACTGATGACTGTGCTATTTAATGCATGCTACAAACTGTAGCAACAATCCTCACCCTGAACTGTGGCCTGGGCTCCTCCAAGGACTCAGTGGGTGTGTCCAGGGTGCCCCACCTGTAGGCCAGCTCTGCCTCTCGCCTCTTCCACCGCTCCAGAAACAACGTTGCCCAAACAACATTGAAGAGGGCAAAAACCACACAGCAGATATCCTGACTGGTCTGTGAGGGATGATAGGTGAATCACAGATACTGATAAAAAAATTCTGAAACTACACTACTCACAAAAAGTTAGGGATATTTGGCTTTCGGGTGAAATTTATGGAAAACGTAAAAAAGTTCACACTACAGTGATATTATATCATGAAAGTAGGGCATTTAAGTAGAA
>JAUMHL010000010.1:7519995-7536033 GCA_032362345.1 Sandelia bainsii
CCCCCCCCCCCCCCCCCCCCCCCCCCCCCCCCCCCAGAGATGTACAGGATAATTTCAGAGGCACATAACCCCCTGTTAAGTCCAAAGATTACAAAATATCATCATATAATGATCATAATGTAATTCCTAAAACAACCATAACATCAGTCTGTTAACTCATGTATTTTCCTCTCATCCTCTGGTCTTTCACACCTGAGACAAAACGGACACCGATGACATCTGGGCCTGCAACACAATCTTTACTCTCTTCAAAGTGTAGTGTGTAGCACAGTCGTCGGGACATGCACCCCAGCTTCTCTAGCATGCACCTGTCTGTCCAAAAAGCCTGACTCTCCCCGGGCCTGTGTGAATCGGAATGCGCACTGTGTAGTGGTATATGAGAGACGTAATGAAATCAAAACCCAATCACAGATAATTGACCTCTGTTCTCCTGTGAGTCGTTCGGTGAAGTCTATTAGACATCACTGACTAAACATTGCATGCTGCCAACGAACACTTGTCTAATCTATCGTAACCTCATCTTTTTTTCCACCAGATGAACACAAATACCCAGCTTCCTCTGGTCTCCACTGGAAGCTCGCAGGATAGACATTCCGTCTTTTACCGTTTCTTCTAGGACACTCACCGAGCACCCCGGACGGCGTTGAGGACGTTTGCTGCTGCTGCTGCTGCTGGTTGCTGGTCCTGTCCTGCTGCTCGCTTGGCACCGTCCTCTCCATCCTCTCTCCTGCTCCGTCGCTATCGTCGACGTCTGCGGTGCTGCTGTTGTTGCCACTGTTTACAGTAGCATCGGTATCACTTGCTCCGGCGCCCTGCATGCTGTGCAAATACTCCTGGTGGAAAACCGCATTTCACGGAGGATTCTGGTTTTATTGCATGGCTGTTGCATGTAAAGAGAAAACCCTAGCGTATCTCATAGATGAGGAGGAAGAAGAGTAGGCGGAATATGATCATGACATCTACACGCTACGCGCACCGGTCGTGACTGCTGGTGACGACATAGTTTAGGGGGACACCGTCCACGCTACAGGTATAAACAATCACATATGTGTCCCAACTACAGTATCTGCAGAGCTAAGAGTGGATCGATCATCAGTGCTATCCATTGGTCAGGATAAATCTACCCTGTGCTGTGCTACAACCCAAACCCGGTTGTGGCTGATCTTTACCTTCAGGAGTCTGGCTGTAAACTCGCTCGTAACAACTGCTGCAAGTGTTATTGTGGGTGACAACTTATATGATAAAAACAGATGCATTTATAGATCTACCCAAGGCTTTTGATACGGTTGATCATTTTGATAATTAAGCTGCTCTCCCTGATCTATCTCACTGGTAGAGTTCAAACTGTTGCTGTGGTGGTTGATAGAGGTAGCTTATTCATCCATCATCAGCATTCGAGTATATGATGTTATAGATGTAGATGTATATATTACAGTCCATTATAAACACACTTGGAATAATACCTAAGCAACCTGATAAGGCTGCAGTTACTGCCTTGTGCTAGCACAACACAAAACTCCCAGCATAGTCGCAAGAGCATGGAGGAGATACCATGAGTCTGGCTGTTACACCAGGAGAGCTGGACAGAGCCGTAGAAGGGCAACAGCCCAGCAACAGGACCAGTATCTCCTCCTTTGTGCAAGGAGAAAGAGGAGGAGCACTGTGAGAGCCCTACAAAATGACCTCCAGCAGGCTACTGGTGTGCATGTTTCTGACCAAAGTGTCAGAAACAGACTCCCTGAGGGTGGCAGAGGGCCTGACATCCTCTAGTACGACCTGTGCTCACAGCCCAGCAACGTGCACCTCGACTGGCATTTGCTAAAGAATACCAGATTTGGCAGGTTAGCCATTGGCACATGGGACAGACAGGAAAGAGTCTGGAGACGCCATTATGCTGCCTGTAACATCATCGAGCATGACTGGTTTGGTGGTGGGTCAGTGATGGTCTGGGGAGGCATATCCATGGAGGGCTGCACAGGCCCACGACTTTCTGTGTGAGACAGAGCTCACATTATATGTGTAAGAAAGTCCCTAATATAACATATGAAAATAAATGTAATGTGCAATTCATAATGTTTTCATTAATCAAAGTTATGGTCAACAGAGTCTCTGGCTGTTCCCAGTGTGTTTCTCTTTGGCTACTTATACTTGAACCTAACCTTATCCTAACTGTAACTTCTAAGTGATGTAAGAGTTTACTTGAGTTTTGTAACAGTTGAAGGGAAACACACCCTATGGGTGCAATGGACTACAGCACTTGCATAATAATACTAAGTCAGATATACATCAGAACCTTCAAAACAGCTTGACTGTCCTGTTCTAATTACAGCTTGATTGTTGAAGTGAATGTCATTACCACTACCAATGACCTAAATCACATGTTGTGAACATACGCTCAGTGTAGAGTAGTTGCTGCACTTTGTTAGTAATTTAACGAATGAAATGTAACCCCCACAGAATGACAAATTCACAGAATGGTGCTTCATTAATCTACTAAATACATTTTCATGAGCCCTGAGAATTAGAGCTATTATTCCACAAACACCTCAGTTTCTGTTTTACTCAAAATAAAGATTTATGAAGATATTCTGTATTTCAGCAGGATGTTGAATGATGCCTAATTCATCCACAACAAGCCCTATGAATATCACATTGGAAAGCAAACATACGGTAATCAATGTGCATGTCTCATTTTCCACCAGCAACATGCATAATAACTCCTTTGTAGAAGTGTGCAGCCCAACAGATTTAAGGAGACACTCATTTTATTTATTGGGATCAGTTATTGAATTACACCTTCTGCTGGGGACAAAGGCACATCTGTCTGCTTGTCACAGATTCTCAACATCATGTCAACACATGGACAGAGAGTGAACACAGGGATCACATAATTCAAAAGAATGACTACTAATGTACTTTCTTCCCTAAATACATATTATACATATTTAGGATGATATTGACTTCATGCTTTGTGAATTACTGTGCCATTTATACCTGATACCTGAAACACATTTGATGGATTTCCCTCTAATTCCATGGCAATACACTGCTATCGACACTAGATGGAGGCAGGACACAAACTTAAATACATTGAAGAGCGTCAAACTTCTGCTTTATTAGCCAGATGTGGAGCCCAAGATTAAACAAACCCCAATATCCTGGTCAGTTTAATTTACAGTTCCCTTCAAAAGTGTTCGAATGGCCAAGCCAACTAATTTGTGTTTGCTGTACACTGAAGACATTTGGATTTAACGTCAAAAGATGATTATAGAACAAAAGTTCAGAAGCTTTTATTTGACTACTCTTTTTGCTTGTAAAGCCTTAATTTATTGTTAGAAATTATAGCTCAACATGAAAATGAGAGCTGTCTATGGGAGAAAAGCAGGTGATTCTCAGTCATCCAGGTCGTGGTTAACCCAAAAAATGCTGTTCAGTGGTAACTGGACTTAAATCAAGCCTAGGTGCCACTGAACAGGATTTTGGGGGATAAATGCAATTTTGAATCTGAAAAAAGAGGGGAAGTCAATCAAAATCATTGCACAAACCCTGCCATAGCCGATACAACAAGTGGGAAAAGAAAGAAACCTACGGAGCAGCATAAAAACATTGAGTCAGTCACCAACAACAGAGCAGTGGTAAAGATATCACAATCCACCATTCGAAGAAGACTTCATATCACAAGATGCAAACCCCTCATCAGCAGTAAGAATTAGAAAGCATAAAAAATTGAATAAAAATGCAAACTTAGATCAAAATTAAAAATTTTCAACTATGAACATGAACTAGTTTATTTCAGTTTGTATGAACTGAACTTTGAGCTACCTCTTGTGAAATGTGTACTAGCACAAATCACACATCTGTCTCAGGTGGATTTAAATAAGAAAGAAAGAAAAAAAGACTCCACCAATGTCCCTTTAACAAGAAAAAAGAGGGGAAACCTCGGGAAGTGGTAAGCATATAAAGATAAAAAGTAAGAGTTCAACTTTTATGTCCTAATATAAATCACTGAGACAAACAACAAAAAAAGTGTGTGTGAATTTCCAGATCTGCAGTTAAACACAAATAAATTGAAACAATCAATATGAATGTAATACAGAAAAAAGGAGACAGAAAAGACAAAAAGATAAAGCTCTTTATTACTATGAATGCAAAAATTGATACACTGACAATTCAAAAGTATGCCAGTATTGGCAGTGTGTTAAATCACTAGACCTCTAAAAGAATTATGTGCAGCCCCACCTCTGTTAGAACATGCAGTTAGTTGTATAGCTTATACATGGAACTGCTGAAGTCAGGTGGCTGTCGAAAATGGACCCACACAAATTAATGTGGGGAAATTATGACCAGGGTTTTCCATTGAGGTCACTTTTCTTGGCTTCATTTTCCATTCCATTCAAAATTTACAAAAAGCTGACAACCCACAGGCAATTTGTTAGCTATCAGGAAACAGAGTAACCTTTAGTGTCACCCAAAATTCTGACATTTATTACAGGGAAGTTTTTTACTAATGTGGAATATGAGAGGGTCAGAAAATTCTCTTACTCTGCCAGGTTTGTCCTTGTCACCTAGTTGTGACATAATGAGTGGCTGTCAAGACATGTTTACACTGTGCAATACTGATGTCTCTGAGTGGGTGTGAGGGATTGAAACCAAACCACTGAAATACGTGCAGTGACTTTAGTCTGTTTCTTAGCAGACTAGGTGATTTCTACATCCTGCCTGTGGTGTAGCACCAGTGCTCTCAGTATGTGATTGATAATCAATGACATAGTAAATACTGTTACAGCTGTTCTGGGCTCACAGCAGCACAGCTCATGAAATCCAACAAATGACACATGAGGAGAAAGTAACTTGTTCTTCTGTAAAGTCCTTGCTTTCCGTTTGCATAAATTCAACACAGCACTAATGTAAAACAACCTAATATAACAATTGAATGTTATTACAGTCTCTGCTGAATTCACTGCATATTTTCTATTTTTTTAGAATGATATGTTACGAGTATTGTTTTCAGTGTATTGTGATGTCCCAGAGCTGTGCCAAAGTTCAGAGCACAGCACAGAGCTGTTAGAAGGCTCTAGACTAGTTTTGTTCACATATGTTAAGTATTTGACATTTTTTAATGTTTCAATGTATCGTTTTGTATTGTTGAACTTGGTTGTACACACAGAACAACATGCTATAATGTCCTGCAACAAGAAAGAAAACTGTGTAGTTACAAGCACTTGCTGTATATATAGTTTAATGCCCGGTTGTTTGTGGTGCTAAAATCAGAGAAAAGTTGTAGCTGCAGTATTTTGTTATACACAGTTACATGCAGTAATTGTAATTGTAAATGAAAATAAAAAAAACATCAAGCATAGCAGCTCAAAGGTCTTTCTTTAAGCCATAAATTGACCCATGTTTTCCTTTTTGTAATTCTTTTGCTGACAGGGGTCATGGTGAAAGTCAGGGCTGTACTGAAGGACACAAAAGGACTCTTAGTGCTGGGGGAACATTTTACCCTCCCAGCTATTTCCAGCGCTAACCCCCTCAGCACTGCACTACCTGCACAAGAGAAAGGGTTTTGCCTCCTAATGTCTTTATCATCCTGGTAAAGACTGTGGGAGAGACAAGACGTCTAGGAAATGCAATTAGAAGTCACAGTAAAAAGAGAACATTAGAAACCACAGACAAAGGAGGTCACAGTCCTGTGACCCCAGGTGAGGAAGGAGGTTGTAATCATAAGCACCCATGGCCTTTCCTACATCAACAGGGGGGAGAGGTAGGTGGCTAGGTTGTGACACAATGGCTCTTCGTCAGACATCTCAGCACTGTTCACAATACTGTAAGTCAAGATCAACCAAAGAACAGCCAGAGATGAGTCTAATTTTGTGTGTAAGTAATTTAGTCTAAAACTGACCATGTTCAGGTTTAACTGACAGGTTTTGCTAAAATTTATGCTATATATTTGCTAAGATTTATACCCTAACATTCATGGCGAGTAACTGGTCTAATTGATCATATCAAGCATTACAGATGGTGCTTTTAATACTCACACAAATAACCTGACTGTTGGTATTACTGTTATCACTGTAAAAATATTTTTCTGCACTAAAGCAGTTTATTGTTTTTTATATCATTACCTCTGCTGTTTAAACACAACTGAAGTCCTGAATATGACTGGATGGAAGGTGAAATGTCTAAATATTAAAATATAAAAAAAAAACAACAACAAAAGAAAGTTGCCACCACTGTATTTTTGGGGATAACCATGACCTGGATGACTGAGACTTGACTTTGTATTTTCTGTCTGCAGCTTAGTTAACTGGATACTGTAGTGTCAAAAAATGAGTACAAAAGTACAAATGAATTAGATCTTCACTTATATTTATTTTCCACTGTATCACTTGAAACAATGGTCAACTGTGTCATTTGTGTATAGGGAATACAGAAATAATATGAGTCAACAGGAAAATGTTTTGAGATGACAGGAAAAATGCTTGCAAAGATGAGGAACTGTCATGATGATTTTCCAAAGAGGTACGGTTTTAACATGTCCTGTGTCTCAGTAAGTGCAATAAAGTGACTCTCTTAGGCATCTAACCAGCTGACCTTTAATATCCTCACAGCTACTCCTGCAGTAAGCTGCAGATCCCAATCGTGGAAAAACACTTGATGTTAAACAAAGGATATCCTTTAGGCGGGGAAGAGCTCTCCCTATGCTCAAGTCTAAGTGCTGTATTTATTCATTGGCACAAACACAATACATTTCTGGATCTTGAATTAATAGTACGCTCCCATCCTTTTACAGGGTAACGGACAGGATGTTTGTCTGTTCTCATGATGGTTTGTTTCCTTGTTCCAATTCAGTTCCACCAAAATGTTGTTCTGGTTCAAATTAAATAAAATTTGCATTAAACTATGAGCTGATATGTCAATAATAACAATTGAATTGACATTGAAAAGGGTGCGTTTATTTCTACAATACAAAAATCATGCTGTTTTTATATATTGTCTATCTGTATTTACACTTCTTTGTTTTAAGACTGAGGATAAAATCTGCTGTTGCTGTTTTTAGGTTTTTATTTGGGCAAGGTTAGAACACACATAGGGTAGCAAAATAAGCTCAACCTTTCCCGCTTTAGTGGCCTTTATAAGAGATATATTTATTTTATGATTTTATTTATGCTATGGATATCCGTGTTGTCTGTGGTTAAGTGACAGCACATTGTTTTTAAAAATTATATACAAGAGTGTTTTCAAAGGTTCTTGTGCCTCTGCTGACAGGTTGGCAGGTAAACATAAGGACAGGTTAAAAACTGTTGCCAGTAATTCTTGCCTCAAACATCACAGGAGGGGTCGGAGAGTCATTGTAGACAATTAGCCACACAATAGGTGACACACACCGAGATAAACAGTGATTTCCGGGTGGGAATGGGATAATATCTTAAATAGCTTTGTTTATAAAGAAGAGACAGGCAGAGTTGAAGTACTTATGTTTAAACAAAGCTTTATTTTTATGTATTTACGTTGCAATACCAATACATGTGCTTATTCATTCTAAGACGCATAATGTTTGGATATAAATCACTAATGCATAAACTTCACATTTTATATTTAAAAGTGCAAACAATATTCAAATTACTTTTATAAATGCATACTGAAGTATAAACTGTCTATTATAGGGTTGATTTATCCATATGCTCAAAAGATGAACTCGATATGAGAAGATTTAGCTATGTATAATGAAAGCAATGCAGCACGAACTCATCTGGACTAGCCCAGCATCCTGGAGAGATCTTGTTTCTCCCTGTAAAGAAAAGAGACAGAGAGAGAGAGAGAGAGAGAGAGATTAACTTGAATAATCCTAGTTTATTTTCCACATACAATTAAATTCAGTTCAAATTAGCAGCAGAACCAGGCTCAGGGTGGGTAGCCATCTGCCTCGACCAGTTAAGGTGAGTGAATGCTCAGACTATAAGCTTTATAATAAAGAAAAGTTTTAGGCCTAGTCTTAAAAGTAGAGAGGGCGTCTGCCTCCCGAACCTGAACTGGGAACTGGTTCCACAGAAGAGGAATATAGCTAAAGGCTCTGACTCCCATCCTACATTTGGAAACTCTAGGAACCACAAGTAGACCAGCACTCTGAGAGCAAAGTGCTCTGCTGGGATAATAAGGTTCTATGAGGTCTATAAGATGTGATGGAGCCTGATCATTAAGGATTTTTAAATTCTTGTCTAGATTTTACAGGGAGCCAATGGAGAGAAGCTAATATAGGAGAAATATGATCTCTCTTGCTAATTCCAGTAAGAACTCTGGCTGCAGCATTTTGGATTAACTGGAGGCTTTTTAAGGACTTATTGGGACATCCTATCTGTAGTGAATTACAGTCTAGAAGCAACAAATGCACAGACTAGTTTTGAGACAGGATGCTCCTAATTTTAGAAATATTCCTCAAATGGAAAAAGGCAGTTCTAGAGATTTATTTTATGCATGAGGTGAAGGAGATATCTTGGTCAAAGATTCCTTACAGATTCCTCACATATGTAGTTATGTAATCATATTGTGTTGCTTGTTTTTTCCCTTTTGTTCAATATTACAGTGTTTGTTTATGATATCATAACAAATCAAGCACACATTTTGTATTGTTTCAGTACAGTAATGTTCAGTAATGTTTTGTATATTGTTATTATTATCACAGTGCTTTGGCAATACTCTAATTGATTATGGTCATGCCAATAAAGCCACTTGATTGTGAATCTGAGAGAGAGAGAGCAAGAGAGGGAGAGGTTACAGCTCTTAAAGGATACAGGTTGTGATATTCAATATTTTTTTATTGTCAAGAAACCCCATGAAATAAACCAAAACCATAATGAATTTATATGATTAGCAGGTTAGATATAGTTTCATCGTCTGTACCAAGACCTCTATTTTATCCAGAGACTAATAAAAACAAGTAAAAAATGGGCTTAGAGTTGACAGGTTATGTAACCTGTATGTAAAGTATTCAGCCATGTACAAATTTTTGTTTATGTGTTATTATTTTTTTATGGGATTGTCTAATTGACAGTTACAAAAATAAAATAAAGCTTCTGTGCACACACTGACTGCATCAGAAACTGCAGAAACACTTCAGATAAAAATACTCACTCTGGGCCGGGGGGGTTGATGATGCGCTGCAGATCTTGAAGGTGCTGAGCTACGTTGACTGTTTGTTTAACATAAGAAAACAATGGTTTGTTATTATTTAGATCAAACCCTGGTTCAGCTTTAGAATATAACAAAAGTGGTAACAGCAGTTCTGCACATGTTGCAAACATCAAAACCATTAATTCAAAGGTTGGTTCAAAGATTATTAACTACCACATGCAATATGTGCAATTGTGATTTGTGCATATTTTGCATGACCTGTGATATCTCTTTAAAGAGCCAGTTCAGAAGAAATTATCCATCTATCTGTGCATATAACTTTGGTTGAATAAAACTATCCAGATATGACAGTGTTTCTAGAAAAAAACTGTCGCTGCTTAATCTTCATTCATCTTCTTTTCATTTTTTTTAATTTTTCTTTGAGCACCACAAGTAAATTTCTATTCACCATTCTCAGAGATAGAGTTCTCAATATATGGACAAATAAAACCAAAATTATCCACGACTAGATGCTAACAGATGTATGTGAGACACTGTATGTCGTTTTGGTCATCTACGTAGAAAGAGTGGAAATAATGAGCTATAAACAAAATGTAACTAGTGCATTTGTTTATTCTTACTTGAGCCACTTGCCGGTCCATTTGACCTTCCTACGCCAAATGATGATCCAGTTCCACCGTGACTAGACCCACTTTCTTTCCCTGTTCCACTTCCCGTCTTACTTTGTCCTGAGTTACTATTCCCAAATCCAAGCCAAGAAAGCCCGGAGTTGGTTGATCCAGTTCTACTTGATGTTCCAGTTGACCCGAAAGGTCCTAGGCCAAAGCTCTTCCCACTAGATGTTGGCTTGTTTGAGCCTGTCCCACTTAAGCTAAAGTTTGGACTTGGCCCATTTGACGCAGAGGAAGACCCTGTGTTTGATGTGCCTCTTGCAGTCAGGGCTGGTTTATTTGAACCTGTCCCACTTGAGCTAAGGCTCGGACTTGACCCAGGTGATGAGAAGGAGGAGCTGGAAGAGCCTGTCCCAGTTGATAGTGGCTTATTGGCCCCTGACCCAGTGGAACTAAGGCTCGGACTTGACCCAGGTGATGAGAAGGAGGAGCTGGAAGAGCCTGTCCCAGTTGATAGTGGTTTATTGGCCCCTGACCCAGTGGAGCTAAGGCTCGGACTTGAACCCGCTGACGAGAAGGAGGAGCTGGAAGAGCCCGTCCCAGTTGATACTGGTTTGTTGGCCCCTGACCCAATGGAGCTAAGGCTCGGACTTGACCCCGATGACGAGAAGGAGGAGCTGGAATAGCCAGACCCAGTTGATAGTGGCTTATTAACCCCTGACCCAGTGGAGCTAAGGCTCGGACTTGACCCCGATGACGAGAAGGAGGAGCTGGAAGAGCCTGTCCCAGTTGATACTGGTTTGTTGAACACTGACCCAAAGCTCGAACCCAAACCAACTGACCCTGTCCTAACCCCACCACCAGAAGAGCTGGATCCACCACCTTGGAACAAGTTCCACCCAGACTGAGTTGGTGTGTTTGCCCGAGAAATGCCCATCTGAAATAACATAAAAGTATTGTTAATGTAATTGTAATGTAATTCATTAACACCTGACACAACCGAAGTTTTTTCAACTGAACTGAATATTGTCATATTAATTATATTTTCTGTTTTAACACTCAAACTCCTATTGCCTCGGTTAGAAGAAGGCCATACAGCTTCATATCTTAGTGCTAAATTTGTTCCATCAAATCTGTCTTATGAGATGATAGAGTATATCATTGATTACAATGGTTAAATTCATATGCAAAATTACCTCAAATGCATGCAGATAACTACATATAACAAGGTTTTGTACTTAAATTAAACAGAAAAGTATATATATTTGTATATGTGTAAACCCACATTACTAAGTGAAACTAAGTGAAAGTCAAACAAAAGCAGTCACTCTTTTTTGACACACAAGTTTTTTTCCTTTTATCCACCTCCATAAACAGTGTCATACCTTCATATTTGATTGAGTAATTAGAATGTAACAATGGTGATTAAAAGCTAAACAAAGCTTTCAAAACAACTGAGAAAGCTCTGCTTAGAGGTCACACAACTGCTTAGACTTTATCACATGTTCACGTAATCTGTAATATAAATGACACATTTTTTACTTACTCTAGACAGGCAGGACATGTTGAGGTGCTTGATTTGCTCTTTAAGGTGATCGACCTCTTTACTTTTAAATTTGACATTGTTTTCCAGCACTTCCTTTTCTCCATTTAGCCTCATCTTGTCAGTCAGGAGTTTCTCCTTGTCCTTATCATGTTTCTCCTGAAGTTTGTCCAAATTTTGTCTGTGCTCCCGGATTAAACCTGAGCGGTTCTGGCTGCACCCGCGGTAGTCCTCAGACAGTCGCCAGTTCTCTGCCTTTAAGCGACTGTTCTCAGCCTTGATGTCTGACACCTGGCCTCCCACACTGTCCAGGTAAACCTGGAGTTTGTCCTCCACTTCTCTGGACAGGCTGGTACAATTGCTGCGAATCTGCTCCAGGTGTTCCCTTTGCTTTGGACAGGTGAGTTGGAAAGCAATGTGTGCAGGGAAGAGGGAGTCAATCTTCTGCAGGAAAGCCTTAGAGACATTAGAGACACCACTCAAGCACTGGGAAAAGTCATCCTTGTTTTTTTGTCGATAGAACTGCAACTCTTTTTCTTGTATGGATTTGTCCCTCCTCAGCTGGATGGCCTCCAAGGTAATGTCATCCCTCTCTTTCACAGTCTGGTCCATTTCCATCCTTATCCTCTGTGTTGTGTGGGTGAAGTTGGATTCCACAAGCTGAAGCCTGGCTTTCAGCTGTTCAACCAGCACCCCACAGTTACAGTCAGTTTGTACTAAAATAAAGTTGAATTTAAACAATTACTAAGGCAAAAGAGGCAAGAAATAGATGAACATATTTTTAGGACTAAACTGTTTAGACAACAATAGGAAAATATCATTTATAATTTGATTAGTTGTGGGTTTGCAGTAAAGAAATATCATACTTACATCTTGATGGGCACGCGCCAGGAATACATGGTGTGAACTTGCAAAGTATCAACTCACTATTGCACTGTTGCTGTTTATATTATAGTAATAGAAAAAAATGTTTTAGTGTTTTAGTGATTTCATCTAGACCATTTGTAAAATGCAGAGAAAACCAATGGACCATTTGTCAAGGTTGTTTATGTTAACACTGTCTTACAAATATTCTTACACAGGGATTCAATGCAATGTCTTATAATTAAGTGAAAAAAATGTACTTTGATAATAATTAAAGATAATCTTTTGTGTTACTTTTTGCTCTGAAAACAATATCTTAGAACTAGATGTTATAATCATGTTCAAATAAAAATCACAAACAATACATTTAATTGGGGAATTGGTGTAAATATGTGTGTGTGTGTGTGTGTTATAGTGCTATTTAAACACTTTAGGAATTAGAAATAAGACAAAATAATTAAATTGCCAATGAGAACACTGCAGACAATATACTCACAAGTATAGCTCAGTTACTCACCAGCTTTTTGTCCAGATCTTGGATAATGAGTGCTGAGATGTTGATGAGCTCATGGAACTTTCTCAGGTCCCAATCATTACGGGCCTTGTTGGTCAGGGTAACATTCAGTAAGTTTGTCAGGTTCTTCCTTTGCTGCCGGAGGGCGACATTTTCAATGGAGAGTTGGTTGAAGCTCTTTTCCAGGTCCTGGATGCGTGATGTGGAGGTTGTGTCCTGCTTCTTACCATATAGCAGAAAAAGCACAAGGCTAACTATGATAAGAGTCTGAATGAGTGAAGAGAAGAAGAAGACGATGCGCATGTAGTAGCCGCAGCTCTTGCCCTTCGAGCGGTACTGCATCTTCTTTTGGGCCTCTGGACTGTATTTGTTCACCTGGGAATAGCCACTGCTGTACATGGGTGCTGATGGTTGAAGGATGATGAGTGAGAAGCAATAAGACGTCAGGATGAGTTCAAACAAAGTTAATCTCGAGAGACACGCTCCACCTCAGCACTTTACAAGCCAGCTGTATTGATAAGATAATGCAGAATTAGTTCAGACCAGTTAAAAGATGTCCATTTTGTGCTTAGCTTTCGCCCCTTCCACAAACAAAGCCCAGCACACTACAGATGTGCGCCAGATGTCCCTTCTGATAAGTGATAACATAAGAATTGATTAAACTGTGGGTAAGCTGGAACAGGGGCAGGAATTTAAAACTCTTGTGTCCACACACTTCACATGTTGTCCCAGCTTCAGTCCCCACCCTCCATCAGTTGCACCTCCCTGTGCAGAGGTGACCAAAACACATACAGCCAGAACGCATGCATGTGCGAGTCATCCCACACACACACACACACACACACACACACAAAAACACAGTGTGAGTGTGAGAAAAGAAAGACATTTTTTGGATTTGCTGTAATTTTATCACCATAACATCTAATTTCCTTAACACTTAGAGTGTTATTGTTATGAAGCTTTAAATTTGGACGCAAAATATAAACAAAACCAATTCTGAGTCACTGATTAGAAGACATTGCATTGACAACACATATTCTACTGTGACAACCTACCTGTGCAGTTCCCTCATAAATATGCCAAAATATTTTTATGGGATCATGAACATTGTTTTTGTGGTTAACAGTCAGCCAGTAGGACAAAAGGCATGTTGTTCTTCTGAAATTCTCCTTCTGTGGCCCTTTGATGCTGCAAATCTTAGTCCAACATGATGACGTGGGTATGCTGCCCTCTGTCTCACAGGACACATACACTTCCCCTAGACATACGCTTACACAGAGACATTAAATTTATAACTTCTGACTGTTATATTCACAACTATTTCCTGCCAGGCATTGTTGACATGCCAAGCGTCATCTTGACAGGAAGCAGTAATTCATACAGGAGCTGTTGATGGTCAAACTTTCAGCAACTTTTTAGGCAAGTTCCCAGGTTCAAGGCGCCAACAGATGAGGGATATTAGAGACAAATATGAGAGATAAACAATCACAATGTTGATTTAATTGAATTTGAAAGTGTTTTTATCTTCACGTCTTACCAAAGGGCATGGGAATGCTTTCAAACTAAAAAGGAATCAATAGTTACAGTATATTGTTAATTAATAAAAATAAAATCAAAGAGAAGAAAAATGCAAGCTTGTCTCATGGGAGAGTGCAACTTGTAATGGCCTCTCTTAAACTTTGAGCTAATTCTAAAAAACAAATAATAGTATGGTCCAAGGTTAGTAGTGTGTGCATCTGGAAGGAGAATACAAGTATATCCTGTGTAAAGGACAAGTGTAATTTTATAGAACAAATGTTTGTGACTCTACAAGTGATAGCTGAAATAGTAACGTAACCTGTTGCTCAGTTTACATATTTATACACTTACTACAAATGTTACTGAGCTGATCTGTTTTAATGTGATTGTGCGATACTTGCTTCTGAAAAGTGAGGATCTATGTAAATAAAATGAAAGGCACATTGAGATTTGTTTATGATGCTAAAAAATCACCTGAAAAAGTCAGCAAGGGAAAATACCCAGTTTAATCAAACATCTTGCTTTCAACAACTTCCATTAGTATTCTTGGCCCCCTTATTCTTTATATAAGAATACATACAACTTGGTCATAAACACTGCCACCTCCATGTCAATGGATTTTGATGAAGTTATTTATTTTAATATAACTGACAGCTTTCATTGATAGGTGATGTGAGACATGCCATAGGAGGAGCAAGAGCAAAGCAGCCTATGAAACAACCTAATTAATTGACTTTTTAATTTGCTTATTGATTGCAAACTTTCAAAAGCAACACAGTCATGTATATAGTCATTACATTTACAGAAACATGGCCACTTGAACTTACATCAGCATAATAATGTAAAAAGGTTATAGCAGAGAGGGGATGGGGTTTATGACCTACAGTATACTGCAAAGATGGCTTAAAATGGCTTCAAGTCTGGGGAACTGGCACGTGGTTCCTCTTAATCACTACCGCTATTACCTTGAAATAAAGTACAAACACAACATTACCCAAGTGTTTTGGCCTCCATTTGTTATACCAAGCTATTACCCGGTATACTGTCCTAGTTTAAGTCGTATGACACCATGTAGACAGCAAGAAAAACTCCTTTCATAACTACATGCGACTCAAATATAGCTTTTCGAGTCCCCAACGTTTAATCAAAACTCAGTGTGCATGCAGCCACGGAAAAGGTGTAAAAGTAAAAATACAGCACAAATTACTGCTAGTTACTGCTATGTCATTTACATGCAGGCAAATATACATTCAAAATGAAACAACAAAACATTTTCAATAAATTCTCATTAATATCTTTAAATTACCTCTTAAACAGTAATATAAAAAACTTACAGGCATTGCCTTCATAAAAAAAGAAACAGGATGGCGCTGGATTATCTCTCAATCTTTACCTCTGGACCATGTTCCTTGACCATGCTTCTGGCTATCACTTCCTTTATAAGCTTAAATTGACTGCCTAAACCCAAATTACACTAGAGGAGGCCAAAATGCTCAACTAACACAAGAACAAGCTTTTTTCTGACTGAAAGATCATTAAAAACTACAAATCTGCTTCATTTTATTAAAAATGTCCTAAGGAATACCACAAATTGTTCCCCTCCAACAAAAATGTCTTTCCAAAGGACGTTTTATCAATAGGCACATTGAAATTACAAAAATGATACCTGGGTTTCTGAACTTGAAAAGAGAAGAGATCAACAATGTTAATAAAATGATCACTTATTCTAGAATGGGTGGCAGCCTGTTACAGCAGCTCCTCTCTTTGTGTGTTGATTTTGTGAGTTTTGTGGAGTTTTTGTCGTCTATCTTCCTCCAACTTGTGTTTTGTGCTTTTCTGAGGTGATGACAGAAGTGAAC
>JAUMHL010000010.1:7537740-7556632 GCA_032362345.1 Sandelia bainsii
CTACTTGAATAATATTATTTTGAAGTAACGCTACTCTTACTTGAGTACAATTTTTGGCTACTCTACCCACCTCTGCTAATAGGTAATTTACTCTTGAGGATCTGCTTATCTGTATCACAGTCATGTGCTATTTCAGATGACTGGCTTGAAGAAAGAGGCTAGCTGTTACTAATACAGAGGAGAAAGAGAGGGAAAGGATATGCAAATAAACAACATGGTGCTAAATAACTACATGTTAGAGTTTGTGTTAAGTGGAGAAAGTAAGTGGAAATGTCTTCTTTTGTTGTCTTTGCTGCAACTACTGAGAGGGCAACATCATCTTGGTTGAATTCAAGTGATACTTTACTGCTTCAGTTGTGTTACAAAAAAATAAGAGCAGACACTCATTTATCATGACAATGTGTGATGATATCAAAGCCTGAATTGCTCAAATGAATTTTCTCAACAGGCACTGATGTGCGATCCTTTCAGATCATTTATTCAAGCTCAAATTTAATTTAAAAATGAAAGACTAGCTGTGACCAGTGGCTCCTGTGGTGATGTGATAAGAAAGACTGCAGCATTCATATCAAAGAAAATCCCCCTCATATTGTATTTATCTGCGTTTCTTAATCAATTTTTCCTGCTGAGTGAAGAAGGCAGCTGGGGTGCTAATGGGGGAAATAAGAAGGATTTGGGTCGCAATCATGTGATGTACAGTGTCTTTATACGTGTTCCCATCAGGCAGCTCTCATCAGACGTGTCTGAAAAGACCTAATGATGAATACCCAAGAGTTAATCCCCCTCTTCTCTCTGTCTTCAGCCCAGCAGATGTTTTCCCTTTGACCCGTACAAAAGGCCTCTGTTTTTGTTTCCAGGCTTGTCCATTCCTCAAAGGTCACAGGTCACTCTGGTCTCAGGGTGAAGCTGTCACTGCAAGTCTAAACATTTGACGGCCATCAGAGCGTGATGAAAACACCGTCCCCACAAGGAGGCTGCAGAGGCGCCTCATGATTTCTTAAGTAAAAACCTACTTTCCATATGCTGATGTGGATGAGAGCACATTGCTAACACCCTGAGATTGAATTACAGAATGGCAGTGGTTGCTGGGGATGCCTGCGGGAGGGAGCTGGCCTAACTTTAGATATTGAGACATGTGGACAGCAGGGTAGGGATGAGGGGGCGTGATTGTATTGGTTGTGGGATGATCTGTTACAGAACCCTCAGAGAAAGGTTAACTTAAATTAGGGGTTAGCAAACCTGGTTCTCAAGGCCCACTGCCCTGCTTGTTTTCGCAAAAATCCCAGTCATACTCACTGCTGATTATCTAAAGCTGGAAGATACCACCATGAAAAAGACAAAGTTCAGATACTGACAGAGCTGAGTGCTCTGAAAGAAATCAGTGTTTTAGTCACAAACTGTTGACAACAAATTATTCTAAGAAAGGCGACACAGGGAAGATGAGAGTGTACAGTGCAATCAACAAAGTCAGATTCAGTCGGACCGGCGAAGTTCTGTGGATGCAGAGCGAAACTTTTCAACCTTCCAAGAAAGAAGTCCAGTTGCCATGACTCAACTTCCAGATAACAGATGTGTGTAACTCGTGGAAAACAGAAATAGAAGTGACTCTTGTCAGTAAAATAAGCCAGATGAATTAGATGAATCATTAAAATAGCAGAAACCTAAACTAACTTAGGCTGAACATGCTCCATTTTGAATGATTAACTAAAGTTTGAGATATAAGATTTTCTTACATTAATCAGGGTTCATGTCAGTTGTGTGCTGCTTTTAAGCTGCAGTCCGTTGCCAGTATATAAGGTACATTGAGCAGTCAATAATATAATACAAGAGCCATGCAATAAACACACTAATAAACAAACTTCAATAAACAAATCTTCATTAAATTGATCGTCTACCCTAACTGATATAAGGGGTGGACTTTAAAAATGTCTGTTTCAAGCAACACCTGTTAAGAATCTTTTGCTAGTGGACAACTGTAGTCCGAAAACTAAAAAAACAAACAAGTTTTAATAGCCCACCACTATAGTCTTACAATGGTGGAGACAAGTTTATTAAGTACTTTCAGTTTTGGGTTTTCTGGAAGCTGATTTTTTGGTCTAAAGAGTCTCTGAACTGTAAATTGCTAACAGACGGTAGTGCTTCAGTGTTTGCCGTCTCTGTGTACGTGATACACTGTCCATTTTTCAGGCTGGCAGCTTGGCAAACATCTTTTGCAGTTTTGCATTTCTGGATTTCTCGCTGGGAGCAACCACATTCCTGACCACTGATTCAAAGGTCACATCAATCCTGCTCCCAGTGGTATCTCTCAAACAGACGCACACACTCAAGTGGAAATGACAGGAATGTACAGCATCTCTATGACTCTATGGTTTACCATACGTTTACTTCTTACATGTGAAATATTCAGCCTGTCGGATACTAATTTAAAAATCTAAATCACTGACAACCTATCAATATTCTTGTACGTTTTTATAAGATGATGACTAAGACAGAAAGTGCATGAATGTGCCACTGCCATATCACTGTTTAATGACAACTGTATATGTATGTCAAACTGCTGCAGTTTGGTGATCATAGGCTGGATGACACCTCCAGAAACACCGAAAGACATTAAGTAACACAAGATTACGCAAGTCTGGAAGTGAATGTAATAGATGTAATAGATTTTGTTCTCTGACAATGATTGCTTTTAACACCATTTCCAGGAACCAGACTTTACTAAAATTAAGTAGTGGTGACTATACTGTATTTTAAGATGTTACACAAAATAAATTCTAAATAATACAATCAACCTTCAAAATAGCCTCTCAGATGTTACTTTATGAAACTTTAGCAGGTCACTTTTCTGATATCTACTCTGGAACTATAAATAGACGCAATTTGCTCATCTTGTACCTGTTTTCCTACACAATTATTGATTAACGGCTCTGTTGGATATCTCATCTTCGTACACACACACACACACACAGAAGCAGTCCTTTACAATATCCCATTATTTGACAAGCTTAATCTTTACCGACACAAGAAGTGACAATAAGCAGGAGCAGTGCCCTAATTAAAGGGACTTTCAGTCAAATTAACACACACTCTCTCACACACACACAACCCTCTGATGACCTATTAGCTGTACAATGGCTGGGACAATACCTCTCTGTCTCTCACACACACACAGGCCTCCAGGGGGTAAAGCTAGGTTTAAATTTAGGAATGCCATAAAAGTGTCCACAAGGGGCAAAATAACTTTAAAATCTCTGTAAACGCTCGGTAGATAAGATGAGTTGCATATAATGGATCTCTAAGGGAACTGACACTTTCATCTCTCCATATCTGTGACTGCCACCCCCAACCCCAAAGAGCTGCACATTTACAAGCAGATTAATCACTTATCTCTTAAAGCTCTTATCCAGGGTTATTGTGCGTCCTCTCTGCCCCTTTATCTGCATTTGACCCTGGGCTTTTTAGCGTAGCAGAGGTGTGAAAGTTTGACCTCTTGGGCTAACCTCAAACACAAATCACTGTGTGCTCCACTAGGCGCTGAGACAGAGGGCTTTTGAGAAATGAGCGATGACCACAAAATGGTAACCTTTATTTCCAGTACAATGAGCTGTTCTCATGCACGTTGCCTGCATGTATGCGGGATCAAAGTGTTATTATTCAAGAGCGAGAGAAAAAGTCGGGCTTTGAGAAATAAAAGACATGTCACTGCTGCTTTGCTTAGCTTCTGAAATCGTGTTTTGCAATGTAAAAACTTACAGATGCGAGCTTTCATTGCTTTCTAGAAGACAAAGAGCAGGCAGGAGATCGGCTTGCTTGTATTTGTTGCAGGGCTTTGGGGTAATCTGGTATTGTTGTGGTGTTTTTGGAGGCCTTGGGGTCATGCTCTCTGCATCTCTAAGGGCAGAGATCCTCCACATTCTTCCTGTTTGTGTGTGTGTGTGTGTGTGTGTGTGTGTGCGCACGTGTGTGCGTATGCTGCCCCACACAGCCCACTCTCTTTGCTCTTTGACTCCAATGACCATATAAGGCAGCCGGCACCATGGTAACCACAGGGCTTGAATAGCAGTGTCAAATCCCTGGGAGTGCACACACACACACACACACACACTAACTGCCCCCTCCCCCTCAGCACACACTCCCTCTCTCACCCTCTTTCTTGCTTTGCTTGATCTCTCTCTCAAACACACACAAATAGGTTGGTGGAAAACAGGAAAGGGGGGTGAATAGGAAAAAAAAAAAGCGAACGCTGAGAAATCCAGCCTTTCTTAGGCTGTGGCCATTTTCTTGACTCATAATTTGATTTGACTCTCAAGCTGAAGGAGAGAGAGGGGGAAGAGGAGCACCCGTCCCTTCCACCCCCACCTCAGTTTGCCTGAGCCGCAGGGAAAGGCTTCACATACACACACACACTCATACACACACACACGGATGAAAAGCAGCACACAGAGCTAGGCCGCAAGTCATTAGTTCTTGGTGGGCAAGCACTGACAAAAGGCTGGAGGGAGAAGGCTGCACGAGTGCCTGGAGAGCAAACACAGGAACTATGGAGGGCTGAGGAGACAGACGTTCTGTCCTGCTTGATTTTTTTTCTGAAAGGAAGCAGCACAGAGGACACTGTCACAAGCCAGCACTCGTGCTACAGCAAGCTGGGAAGAGAGAGCACTTCCTTGTGCTGAGGGTCTACTTGTGTATTTTGGAAGCGAGCACAGGCGATCCACGTCGGCTCAGCCTGCTACTGTTCCTCCCGCTGCTGCAGCTGGCGGTGCCTTGAGGAAGCTCTTGGATGTTGTTGCGTGGACATCAAGTTGTTTTGCTTAATCTGGAATATCCTCATTGTGGGTCACAATGCTGTTGCCACTGAGAGGATTACAGCAGAAAAGGAGAGCTGTGTCTGCGCTCTCAGCCTTGCTGGATGGAAGGAAGATCTAGAGCGAGAGGATTTATTTCCAAATGAGAGAAGCCATAGATACAGCACATTAATGATAGCTCTGAGGTAAGCTTAACATCATTTCTACAGCGATTTAGAGGGGAATATTTAGCGAGTCAGCTGCCTTATGTAAAAAATAACTGGACTGAGCATAGACAAATTTAGTGTAAGGGGTGCTTTAAGAGGGGTGGTCAAAGCCTCTCTAGGCATGTGCTAAGGCGAGCTGCACCGAGGTCCTTTTTCAGCCATTACTGTTGCTACAGAGACAGAGCTGGGAGTGTGAGAGTGAAACAGAGAGGACTAAGTGGAGCTGTGTGGTAGAAGATTTTCACCTTGTCTTATTTTCTTGCAAACCTTTCTGCCTTTGCATCGTTTTCCGAGAACGTGCACTGTATGTGTGCCTCATTTGTTTCCTGTGATAGGTTCCTTGGCTGAAACCGTTCGACCGGACGGCGTTAGAGCAGGCTTCTCTTTAACCGTATCTGGAACTGGTAAACAAAAAACAAACAAACAAACAGAAAAGGACAACGCAACACACGGCGACTACAAGTTGGATAGAAGAAGATGAGAAGAAAAAGGGGACACTAAGATTCACAGGCATGCAAAACTAAAAAGTTGCCACACTGAGATTGTTTCCAGGTCATAGTGGAGTGGGAGGAGACTGAATCGCTCTTGTTTTTTCTGCCAGACACCCTCCTCCTGACTGCTATTGCTTGTTTTTTTTATTCAGTGACATCTGCTTATTTAGCCGGAGGGCAGTCCCCCCCCCCGTTCTGCTATTTTATGCTCTAAAATAAACAAGAGAGTTAATTAACAAATGAGAGCAAAGGCAAGAGGAGGATACTGACTCTCTCCAGGTCAGGGGGGGGTCACACACAATCAGGACTTTTGATATTTATGTTACCTTGACAGCGACCAGAGATCTTGGCTGCCTGTCCCATTTTTTTCTGTGGTGGTCCGGTAACCAAGCAATGGCCATGGTGAGTGGGGGCTGGGGAGATCCCAATGGAGGCACCAACGGGTTGGGGGACAAGAGCTACCTGAGGGGGGAGGAGGACGACGGCTCTCCACAGGCGGGGGGCAGCGACATGGAGGCCGGAGACGACGACAAGGCGTGCGTGGTGGACTGCGTGGTGTGCGGGGACAAGTCCAGCGGGAAACATTACGGCGTGTTTACCTGCGAGGGCTGCAAGAGCTTCTTCAAGAGGAGCGTCAGACGCAACCTCAGCTACACTTGCAGGTGAGTGGGGCATGATGGGAATTTTTTTTTCTTGAACAACCCGCAGAAAAGTGATAACGTACTATGTTATTTGTTAAGACCCAGCGACGCACGGTTATACATACATGCACACATGATCATAAAATACACAAATATACTTTTTACAGTTACACAAGCGACGCATTTTCCCTCTTTATCTGCAACAAGTAGTTGACTAATCAATTAGCTGATTGACAAAATGTATTTGCCAATTATTGACAGATTTCTCACACAATCACAAAGACAAAGCATTTTCTTGTTTCAGCCTCTCAAATGTGAACATTTCTTCTTTTTTGTGTGGTGGTAAAGTGAAAATCTTTTACATTTTAGATTCTTAGAAAGCATATGCCACATTGAGCTTGAGATATTTGTCAATATTGCCAGTCAAAATATAATTAGTTGCAGCCCTAACGTTATTTCAATTTAATACATTTATCCACATCCACGTTTTCAGAGTTAAATCCATTGTTGTCATTTATTGGCCTATAGAGCAACTGATTAATCAGCTAATTATGGGTTTCTGCTGGAAGTGATGAATGACACTAAATTATACAGTGCTATGAAAAAGTCCCCCTTTTTTTGCATATTTGTCACACTTATACTAATATTGTCATACTACACAAAGATAATCTGAGTAAGTACAAAATGCAGTTTTTAAATGATGATTTCATTTATCAAAGAAAAAAAGCTGTCCAATCCTGCCTGGCCCTATGTGAAAAATCAACTGCCCCCCCTTGATAAATCATGAATGAACTGTGATTAACCATAATTTTTGGAAAGCTGAGTTCAGTTTCACTCAGACCTGATTACTGCCAAACCTGTTGAATCAAGAAATCACTTAAATAGAAGCTGTCTCACAAAGTGGATCTCAAAAAGCAACACATTGTGCTGTGATGTAAAGAAATTCAAGAACAGATAAGAAACAAAATATTTGACATGTATCAGTCTGGAAAGGGTTACAAAGCCATATCTAAGACATTGGGACTCAATTGAACCATGGTGAGAGACATTATCCACAAATGGAGAAAATGTGGAACAGTGGTGAACCTTCCCAGTAGTGACCTACCAAAATAACCCCAAGAGCACAATGACTCATTCAGGAGTTTGGGTCTTATCAGGGCTCTTAGTTTGTAGTAATAATAACTCATAATTTACAGAACCCGAATGGTAACTGCTTGTGTCTTACCTTGTAAGTCGCTTTGGATAAAAGTGTCTGTCAAATAAAGTAAAGTAAAGGAGGTCATAAAAAAATAAGAGCAGCATCTGAAGAACTGCAGGCCTCACTTGGGTTATGCAGCAGGACAATGATCAGAAACACACCAGCAAGTCCGCCTCTGAATGGCTCAAAAAAACAAAAAGCAAATTAAGGTTTTGGAGTGGCCTATTCAAAGTCCAGACTTAAATCCGATTGAGATACTGTGACATGACCTTAAACAGGTTGTTCAAGCTCAAAAATCCTCCAGTGTGGCTGAATTAAAACAATTCTGCAAAGAAGAGTGGGACAAAATTCCTTCACAGGGATGTGAAAGACTCTTGGCCAGTTATAGCAAAGGCTTGATTGCAGTTGTGGCACATCCAGTTATTAGGTATAGGGGCCAGTTAATTTTTCATATAGACCCAGACAGGTTTGAACGGCTTTTTTTCCCTTAATAAATGAAATAATCTTTTAAAAACTGCATTTTGTATTTACGCTTGTTGTCTTTGCGTAATATTAAAATTAGTTTGGTGATCTGAATCATTCATGTATGACAAATATGCAAAAAAAAAAAAAAAAAAATCAGGTAGGGGCAAATACTTTTTTCCAGCACTGTACAACCAGCTCATTTTCATTGTGTTTCAATCAGAGTGCTCAGAGTCATTATTTCCAAAACGGAAGAGTTGCTAAAATTCAGCATTTGTGGCCTTTTTTTCATAAAACATTAATCCTCTGTAGTCCTATAATCATTTGTTTATTTCTCAGGTCAAACAGAGAGTGCCAGATTGATCAACACCACAGGAACCAGTGCCAGTACTGTCGCCTGAAGAAGTGTTTTCGTGTTGGCATGCGCAAAGAAGGTGTCTGTCTCTCCTCACTCATAATTCCTGAAAAAAAAAATGCTTAAGGGAAACTCTGGAACATGCTGTGATTGTTTATGTGATCTTTTTAAATATACTGATGTGAAATATAAATTGCTGAGCCTCAGCAAGTCTTCTCATTACTCCCATTAGCTGCTGTCAGAAAAGAAAAAAAATCAATCATAGTTAAATTTACCTCTGTCATTATCTTACTTCCTCTGTTCCACAAGCTCCATAGAGCAGAGAAAATGCTGCACATGGCTGTCAAGGCTCTATCATGGCTAAGCTAGCCATGCGTGTCAGCTCAATGCCATGTACTTAGCGGCTTAATCTAGTGCCGGCGTAAGAGTGACTGAGAGGGATACAGAGCTAAGACACCTGCGTTCCAGAGCCTTAAGCCTCCGGCTGAAGCTGCAGAAACACTCTGACTTGTTGGCTCAATCTGATCCAATATGGGGATTTTGCCTTAAGTGGTGGAGTCCAAGTGAGACATCATTCAATGTATTCTAATGTCTTGGTGATAGATATACAAAACAAATTACATAGAAAATGTAATTAACTATAAAGGGTTTGGAGTAGTTTGTGATTTTAAATACAAATTAATCTGATATGTCCCTGAGTTGCTTCCCCCTTATACTCACTGAACATAAAGCAAGTTTACGAGATGCATTACGACTCCCTACAGAGAAATTTCCTTTGCTTGACCACCTCCAAAGGCAGGTCAGAGGTCAGGGTCATCTACAGAGCAGCATTCCACTGAACAGAAGAGATTCAGTGTATTCAGTGATTCAGTCTTCCTCAATAACACTTGCAGAGCAGACAGTCACGACATGAATTCATGTCTCCACATGAATTAGTTTTTATTTCATAGGTTGTCTTGGCAGTAATGTTATCTGTGGTACTTTCTCTAGAACACGTGACATTCTGAGTGTATTAGGGTTTAGTTTTAAAGTGCCAAAGTCATCTATGTTTGTAAAGATGAACAAATACTAAGGTTACTGCAACAGCATGTTGTTATTCTCCCTCATAATTAATGATGCAGCAGGTTTACATTTTTAATGGAAAGTTTATTATGCCTCCAAGTCTTTGTGTTATTTCTGTAGAGTGCCTTCATGCTCCCTGACATGCATTAGCATCTCTTTCTCTGTAGGCTTGACTGTGCCTCCTTTTAAACTCGAAGAATAGTTGCATAATCACAATCAGGTCAAACCTGTCTGCCAATAATAACTCAGTTTTAACTTTTCATCCTCTCCATTTTGCTATCCAAATCTCTTCCCTCCCCACCCCTTGGCCTTTGCAATTTTCTCCTTTCCTTATCTTCTCTACTACATTACTTCTCCTCTCCTCTCCTCTCCTCTCCTCTCCTCTCCTCTCCTCTCCTCTCCTCTCCTCTCCTCTCCTCTCCTCACCCCTGTCCCCCAACCAAACTACAGCAGTTCAACGTGGCCGTATCCCACCTCAGTCGAGCCTCAGCCCCTCCATCACGCCCATAGGTGGCGCCAGCGGCCTTGGAAGTGGCGAGTTTTATAACAACAACGGAGGAAGTGGTGGAGGTCAGCCAGTGTCGGAACTCATTTCCCAGCTTCTGCGAGCCGAGCCGTACCCCAACAGTAGGTATGGGCACCAGTACAACCAACAGGCCGGTCCAGATAATGCCATGGGTATTGATAACATCTGTGAACTGGCTGCCCGGATACTCTTCAGCACCGTGGAGTGGGCAAGAAATATCCCTTATTTCCCTGAGCTGCCTGTATCAGACCAGGTCAGTGGATTAAATTTAATGGGTAAAATGCATGGCTTGATGTGTTAGATGAATAATCTGCAGGTTTTTTCCTTTGTTATCAGAATGTACACTTGGAAATGTAAAAAAGAAAGGCTCGCTTGTTTACATTAAATATAAATATAGCTTCAATAACTGCTGTGAATGCTGATAAGAACTTTGTAGGGGAATCTAATTCACACATGAACAAATTCTCAGGTGGCCTTGCTGAGGCTGAGCTGGAGCGAGCTGTTCATCCTCAACGCGTCCCAGTCAGCCCTGCCGCTCCACATGGCTCCCTTGTTGGCTGCGGCCGGGTTCCACTCCTCACCCATGTCTGCCGAGCGCGTGGTGTCTTTCATGGACCAGGTGAGGGTGTTCCAGGACCAGGTGGAAAAGCTGACCAGGTTGCAGGTGGACTCAGCTGAATACAGCTGTCTCAAGGCCATTGCGCTGTTCTCTCCAGGTGATCTGTCTTCTGTTGCTTTATGTGCTATTATATTGCAGAATCACACCTGGTAGATACTTTAGTTTAAAGGGTTATTTCAGAGATTTAAAGTTATTGGACATGTTGAGACAAATGTTTTAAAACCAAAAACAGAGAGATACAGAGAGATCCTGGCTTCGGATAGTGTCGTCCACTATAACCTGCTATGTAGCTTCTCTCATGCCACATCCAGTTTTACATGAAACTTGCTGATATAAACTGAGAAAGCCTAGATTACATCATCAGATGTCACACTGAGAAGCCAAATAGCCTACAGCTATTTTCACAGGCTGAGTAGGACTGGCACACTGGTGTTGAATGGCTAAAAACACATCACCAAAAACAACAGGAAAAGTAGCATTGGTCAACTACATTAATCTGGGAATTTTCCCACTATGGCACCATCTCCTGGCTTATTAATGAAAATGCAGCAATCTTCTATGCTGTGTATAATCAGTGCTCAAGTGTGATCATTATACAACTCTGTGCATTTTATGACTTAAGTCATAAAGTCTTAAGTGGGACCATAAATAAGTTCCACTGCATAAATCAATTAAATCTTTTTTAAGCTAGTTGAACATACCCTGGTAATAGTTATAATTTATGTTTGGGGGTTGTAGGGTTTGAATTATGTTTTTTTTCATAACACATATATATAGTGAGGCACTATTTGTATATGTTCCCCTCAGGGGCATTTTATCACATTATTTGTTGGGATTTCAACCTTACACTTGGCTCGTGACGACTCTTTATGTAACCTGCCCACACTATTAAATAACTGCGTCCTTCTCCCTCCCTCTCAGACGCCTGTGGTCTAACAGACCCAGTCCACGTGGAGTCTCTGCAGGAAAAGGCTCAGGTGGCTTTGACAGAGTATGAGAGGATGCAGTATCCAAGTCAGCCTCAGCGCTTCGGCCGCCTGCTTCTGCGCCTCCCGGCCCTGCGTGCCGTTCCCGCCAATCTCATCTCCCAGCTCTTTTTCATGCGCCTGGTAGGGAAGACACCCATTGAGACGCTGATCCGTGACATGCAGCTCTCCGGAAGCTCCATCAGCTGGCCGTATGTCCCAGGACAGTAGCCCCCCTGATGGACGAGGTCTCCGTCTGGGATTAGTGACGACAAGGACCCACAGGAAACCTCCTGAATCATCACTATCCATCTGTGTGGTTAACAAACTGCAGTGCCAGCTGGCCATTGTATGTACTTTACTGTAACTGCTCAATTCCCCCTCATGAAATGAGCCCTCTGTCTCCACATGGGCCTTCAGAGAAGAGAGAGGAGCCAGTGCCAGGTTGGATCTGTTTTGTTGCCAGCCCAGTTGTTATGGTGCCAAGTCTCAAACCGGAGACCAGCTCTTCACGCTGGGCTCCGATATGGCCACCACAACTAGTCATGTTACCACCTGCCTGCCATAGTGACTAAAGATGCCGCAGTTTCATGTAGAGGGCAGCAGCACCCTGCTAAAACTACATCGAGAGGACAAAACTGTCCCACCACTGAAAGTCAGCGGAACAATTTTTCTCACACTGGGCTCATTTTCCATGGCTCACCAACCCAACCTTTTATCCACACAACTGATAACATTACAAGTGTGACCATAGTGGCTCTTAATGAACAGTCTAAAGCTTCAGAAAGATGTGGATGTGCTGTGAACTGAATACAAGAAACACAGTAAAGTCATTGTTGAAGAAAAAATATTCTTCAGCTGCTGTCTTTCATCACTTATGGACAAAGCCAAGGAACAGAAATGAAATAGAACCAAGGAAAAATTCACCAAAGTCTATCACATCATCCTCAGAGATGGTTTTTACATAGAATAATTAGTACATAAATCAGAGACAAGGAGATAAATAGACTCTTGTGACTGCCTGATCATTAAGTGAACTGTACATTTAAAGTCATTCACAGGGCTCACAGAAGTTGAAGATGGAAGAAAAAGAAGCCACAGTTAGACGAGAACGGACCAATACCTCACTAGACATCAGAATGCTTTAGTCTGATATTTCCTCAACACAAACCTCTGTAAGTGTCGTTCACCAGAAATCGCCTTCTTTTTTAAACTGCCTTGTTATTCAGTAGAAATTTGGGACACCTATGAAATATGAAACGAGTCTTACGAAGCATCACAAACATTTGTCTTGTATCTTTTAAAAAGATCCCCAAAGTGATTTTGATCTGTGTTTTCAATATGAGGTTTGACTGACTGACTGAATTTTGTTGATTCAGCTATTGAGCATCATTTGGATCAAGCTTTTCTTTTAATTGAGAAATAACAGGCTGGCGTTTACTTGAATTAAACCTGGGTTCCATAATGACAAACAAATTGAAATCATAAGAGTTAGTTCAACATATGTAGTTGATGTGATCAGAGTTTTTATAACCAACACTATCAGCTGAAAACCAGTTTACGTTAATAAAACCTGTTTGTAGGGATAATGATCCCTTGAAAAAAAAGTATTATGATGTGTATATATACTGAGGCCAACTTTGTCTTTCTGCATGTTGAAATGTTGTTTTGGATATCTGCTAAGTTGTTTCCTTCTTTTACATGATATAATCAGAGGTTCATTTAAACATTAAAATATTGCTTTCACTGTTAACTCCTAAATGTTTTTTTTATATGTATTTACATGAAAAATACCTCTGTCATCTGTTCAGATGTCAAAAAAGAAGCTTATCTTCATGCTGTTACAGGTGACGTAACAGAGATGTTCGTACTCTCTCATCCCCAAGCATCTGAGTGAGTCTCTGCTGTTGTGAATGATGTGAGATGATGTTGTAATGGATGATAATCTGATGGGCAAACTGCACTTGGAGGATATTAAATGCCAAAACATCAAACTATCTGTGACGAGCTGGAAGAAGATGATCCCCGAATCGCTGGTCCACCAGGATTTACCTCACACGGGTTTTTCAAGAGGCGTGTTGGAAAAAGTATTTTAGGTACAGTACTTTAAAGAACAGAATAAAATCAAACATGTTTCAGCAATTGCTGATGAAAAACACAAAGCTGAAGGATGTAACTCTGCTTCTCGATCTACTACAGCGCCTTCTGATAGTTATTTGGATCTTTGTTTAGCCACCACTCACAACATTGTCAAAGAAAAAAGATGACTATACTATTAATGTTTTCTTATCTTTGTGTTACTGAGTTCTTTGGTTTTTAAAAATGTCACACACATATGGCTACATTATTAAAAGAATCAAAATATGGAGATGTCTTTTGTTGTGTTTGTTTTTTCAAGCTACTTGAAAGTGAAGTGTTGTAATCACATCTGTATGAAGAATGCCAAATAAACACTGCGACGTGTACCATACATGTATGTGTATTCATGTGAAAGTATTCATATGCCCAAACTGAGGTACTTTATGTACATTATTTTGTCTCATCTTTATCTACCTCATACATATAGAACTACTACTAATATTTGCTGTAGTTGAACATTATTATGTTAGAATTGCCACAGGAGGAACAACACATCCAAACATAAACACTGCTATTTTTAAACTTCAATCATGTTGAGCAAACTGACTAGCTCTATTTGCACAGCTGCAAAACTAATAAAGTAGATGTAAACATTAAGGTCATAAACAGGGCTGAGGTTCAGTGAGGGCAGTACAAAGGTCACGCTGTTATGTAGTAAACTATTGCAAGACAAACAGCAAAGTGGTAAAACTAAATCAGAAAATGAGGAATAACTGTTCCTTTAGCCAGGTCACACGCTGCCTCAGCTGCTTGACAGATTATTAAAACACTCTAACAAAGACCTTGGTCATAAGTTTTCACCAAACGTTTGATGTGGAAAAGCTTCTGTCGAAGTTCTTTGCTCTGCTTCTTCTTTGCTTGATAGTCTGGCTTCTAAAAGAAAGACAACGCAAAGCAAGCACATGTTAAATAAGCAGTTCTATCTGCAGTAATAATGTCACATCATGATCCCACAGATCAAACCTCACTCACCCTTTTCAGGTCTTTCAGTCGATTATATTCTTCTGCCACACCCTGATAATGGAAATACAATTCATGCCAATTAATTGTGCTCACTTGTGTGTTTATGATAAACATTGTTAGCACCAAATTACACGGTTCATGACATTTGTAATCCCAATGACAAAAATACAATTGATCAATACAATAGACTACAACAGATCTTCACCACTTAAAAGTTTAAATTTCAAAGTTTCAGTGTTAAGATACATACAGTACCTACTGAGAATGGACATTTCTTAATGATAATAATTCAAAGACACAGCTTTGATTATACAGCCTTCTGCCTCCGTCCCTCTTGTTTTTCTATACCTGGTACTTCATGGAGTCCTCATCCAACGTGTCCAGCTCTCGGCTTAACTTGTGCATCTGGTCACTGATGCCGTCCATTTCAGCACAGAGGCTCTTATAGCGAGCCAGATCAGAGTCAAACTCCTTCTTGTACTGCTGGCGCTGCTCATATGAAGTTATCTCTGGGTACAGCCTGGAGTGGGATATTAATTTGAAGACATGAATTAATTATTAAATTCATATTATTATTCAGATAGTGGCAAGTACAGAGGGGAATAAAATTTATATCAGGCTTACTCATATTAAAAACATTTAACCAGTGTATCAAATTGCCATAGAGACATTGGTGATCATCCAACTAAAAGGGCAGATTTTTCTTGCTTTAAGTTTCTGACAGTTTTGTTGACATTCAACATGTTTAAATTCAAGCATTTTTCCTTCTGGAAACTATAAAATTATATTCAATAAAAATGATACCTACTTATTTAAAAGGGAACAACTTATTTAACAACTCTTATTATTGTTTTTAATTTTAAGATAGCTTCTACCCTTTTCAGTGCTGCATGTTGTAGGTTCTGGTTTTTGTTTTAAGGAACTATACAGACAACCTAAATTGTCTGGATACTTAAGCAGAACAACTGGCAGCAGTGCAGTGGCTCACCTGTAAAGATAGTCTTTGTGGTCCAGCTTGTTGCCAGTGTCTTCGGTGGTGTAACCAGTTTCATACTGGTACTCCACCATCTTCTGAGCGGCAGACCGGGGTTCTCTGTCTTTCCTCTTTTCCCTCTCCACATGATAAGCAGGAGGTTTCCATATGCTTTCTGTCTCATCTGAGGAGCTACTGGAGCAAACTATGACTCTGCTGTTCTGGTACAGAGGCTCTCCATCCTGATGGTTACTGGTATGTAAATATAACTGGTATGTAAATATAACTCTTCTGGTTCTGGTGCTCTGGTATTTCCTATGTGCTTTCAAATAAATTGCTAACATCAGCATGTTAACATACTTCCAATGACAGAATTAACATACTAAAACAGGTATGAGGTTTACCATGTTCGCCATCTTAGTTTAGCATTTAAACATTTGCTGACAGGCAGCTGAGAATGTGTTTCATTTTCCAGCTATTTATACATAAAATAGATTACATTTGAGTTTCTGGTTCAAAAACAGAAAACAGATCACCATAATTGAGAGAATTTGCAATGAGAAGAATGTGTACTTCATTTTTTAATTATTTAAGTGTGGAGAGAAAATTAACAGCCAGACATTAAACATTATCCTTACAGTAAGTAAGTTATTAACTTTTCAGACAGAGGAGTGAAATATTTCTTACAAATCTATATCATTTCCTGAGCACAGACCCACTGTGGTTGTCAGCTGCAACCATCGCTCACCTGTTGCTTTTATAATTTCCCTCGCTGTGGATGCTGACTGTTCTCTTGCTGTAGGACACCACACTGTTCTCCGCCCTGAGGTTAGGTGCCGCTCTTTCTGATACAACAACAGTTGGTGCCTGCTGGGTGCTACGCACCTCTCCAACATGGTTCACCTAAGACAATGTCAGGAGACTATAATGAAAATCCCTTCATTTAAAGTCAGGGTTACAATATACAGTGCAATATAAATTATGTGATCTCTATGTATTTCAGTATTTTAAAAGATAATGCCATAGGCAGGAAAATTCAGAAGAAAGAAATAAAGAGAGGCTATGCCACTGCCAGACAAATATGAATGTAGCCAGACAGTTAGAAGAGCAAACACACAATGTGACACACTGCAGGAAAGGTTCCTCCTTCCAGGTTTTCAGAATGATCAGTATTTCAACTCAGATCCTTTCTTTCACAGATTGTTAGAACCAACTGATTGGAAGCACACACACAAAAGCAATTTTCACAACTCTGTCTGACATAAAACACATGTCACCAGTGAAGGAGTGTGTGTCTGTGTCGTCGTGAGCACACTGGAAAATATTGAGACAGGAGTGAAATCTGTGGTACAAACATCTCTGCTGTTCCACCTTTCTGAATCACCAGGTAAACATGCAGCAGAGCAGTGGAGTTCTTTTATCTCTCAGAAAAGAGATCAGTACAGTTTGCTTATCAAACTGAAAATCTGAACACTTACAGTAGAACACTGCTCTTTACAGGCACAGAAAGTCAAAAAACTACAGCACTGGGAAAAACAAAACATCATTAAATGATACCCAACACTAAAACTGCATTATTCTTTATATAATCTACCAACACACTGTAAAGTGCATCATTAATATCTTATAGTCTTTGATCTATTTCTGGATGAAAGTGTAGTCACGCAGGATAAGGATCTAGTGAGAGCTGATGTGAGAGAGTGGAAAAAGCTGGTTGTGAAACAGATCTCATGACTGTGGAGCTGAATAGTTCTCCTCTATGTGTAAAAGCTGCAACAAACTGCAGGGAATCTGATACACTGCAGCAGAAAGGTGTGGTGACAGCCACAGCTTTGTGAAACTAAAGCATTATTAATTCCTGTGCTGCTTGCTCCAGTCAGTGTCTGTGAAACTGACACTTTCTGCCAAAGTTAAAACTCAGCAAACTGAGACAAGCAAATGTGCAAGTGGTGTAAACAGGAAAAAGGAGAAAAGTGTTATCATTTAACTTTGCTTTTTTAAAAACTTTTTTATATGTTTCAGGACTTCACCTATTTTTTATTTTCATTATTAACCAATCAACAAACATTTTTTTTAATTAAACAATTAATTAAGTATATAAAAAAATGTATAAAACTGACATGTCAAAGTGATAGATCTGAAAGTGATATCCTAAAAAAAACAAAAGTATTATTTTTTACAGTGATATAAAAAGGACAAATAGTCACTTTGAAAATCCAGTAACCAGCAAACATTTTGTTTTTGAACTTTGTTGACATTCTGTAAAACATAAAATAAACCTCTTCGCATGTTTTTGCATACAGCATTAGAAAATATTTATTCTTTTTGGAGGAGTTACACACTAACGCACCACATCACGTTATGTTTTAGTTAGTATAGTTTTAATTCTGTTCTCCTCTTCGACTTTGGGAGAGTTGATAAATATTTATTGAGGTGTCCTATTCACTGAGAGCAACATACAACAATAAATTATTTCTTTATGCCATGTTGTTCACTTTTAACCTAGTTATCCTAAAATTTTCTTTCCATTAGCACACTTTTCCAGTGGTGTTAAATGAAAATGTAGCACAAAACACAGGGAAATTACTTCTTGCCAGTAGTCTAATATACAGCACTGTGTAGCAGCCCTTTGCAGACTGAATCATTTAGCGCCACCACACTCTGAAGGGATTCACACAGCAGCACAGAAGCAACTCAACCCCTTTTATACATTATACATATCACATACATTATATATGCCTCCCTGCAAGGCAAGCATCTTCACTGCGATACAAGAGTGCCCCAGAATAGGGAATGCGACTCACTACACAGTTTGCAGTGATGTAGGCCAAGGCCTCACTGTATAAACTGAATATGTTTGTTCTCTTTCCGTAATGACTCATACTAGCCATGATACATTCATAGTACAGTGGTACTGGTAGTAGATTAATTACTGCTAAATACCACATGAGTTTACTGCTGCGATGTACAAACAGCACAGATTTTACAGGGCTCTACAGCAGCATGAATACCTGATAAATGCTGGAGCACCAGTGCTCTCCGACAATGGTTCCCAATAGTTTGATCCAATTTGAGGTGGCAAGATAACTCTGACACACATGTATGCATATTTTAAAATCTGCCATTTTTCTACCATTTACTTATTAATAACAACACTGTCACCTCTTCAGGCCTAACAAAGTCTTTCAAATGAAACAACTTAAGAAATAAATTCATTTCTTTGGGTGAACTGCTCACAACTCATATCCACATCAAGATGATAACCAATTAAGGCTGTAAGTCTACAGAGTCCAAACTGGATATGTTTTGCTGAATAACAGCTCCTGCCTCCTTTACTTCTGAATATTAACATACACTACTCATAAAAAGTTAGTGATATTTGGCTTTTGGGTGAAATTTATGGAAAACGTAAAAAGTTCACACTACAGTGATATTATATCGTGAAAATGGGGCATTTTAGTAGAAGCTTGCAATGGTGATTTCCTCA
>JAUMHL010000010.1:7561312-7593103 GCA_032362345.1 Sandelia bainsii
ACACGGAGGGAAACTTGTCCTCTTTCCGCCAATATGCTTTTCATAGTGACAGGACTTATAGTTTTTGAATGCCGAGGTCAACTGTCATCACTTCTCGTGTGTGAAAAACAGTAATTAGGTGCAGGTGTGTGTGTGTGTTTACAAACTATTAGTATCTGTGAGTCCGTTACCCTTGGCAACGTAAAGCACCATGTTAACTCCTGCTCTCTGATTGGCTGAGGCTTCATCAAGATGGCGTTGAAGTTCAGCAGCATTTTCTCACAGTGTCTGTGTGTCTTTTAACCCAACACATTAGTACTCCCTTCCTCTGTTAAGTACCTCTGTTCTTTTTCATTTATAATCATTTCACACAGACACCTGACTCCACCCTGAGAGTTTTTATTTTCAATTATTTCATTTTTGTGTGAGTTTGTTTGGATCTGAGACATGTCACATGGTGTGACGAATGTCGCTCCTGTGTCTTAAACTTCCATCAACTTTAATGTGGCTCGAATGGTAGAGTGCACCCACACATATTATACATCAAAACGACCGCCTCGGTCAGGTTATGTGTGCTATTACTTTTATTGGCGTTTTGAGTTACCATGGCGAAGCAACTCGCCAAAACCACACACGAGATTCCTACAGGACAGACTGAGGATTCCTATCACACACATTATACATCAAAACGACCGGCTCGGTAAATCCTGTTTTCTTACTGGACAGATGGCTTTAAGGTTCAGGGGCGCAAAGTGGCAGGCACCTTCAAAGTTTCTCCAGGAACTTTCTAGTAATACTCTATAATACTCTAATGCAGTCCAATACAACTCCACCAGCCACTATGACCTCAGTAATAAACATATAGTAGGATTATGACCTTTCTGACAGTTTCAACAAAAACTGAATATTTATAACTTTGTAATAATGGAATTCATGGCAGAGCTGTACTATCATACTGTTCATTATGTTGAAAATTAATGTTCAAATTAACTAAAAAAGAGAAATGTCTCACTTGCCAATATACATACAAATATACAAAGTCAAACCCAAACTAATTAAAATAAGTCTTTAGTGTTTTTCTATGGTCCCAGTTGCCAATCTATTATTAGTATTTTTGTAGTAGGCATACCAGACAAATAAGTCCAGGGTTCACTAATAAATATTCGTGCTGTCTGTTTACTGAGCTTGAAAGAGTTTTAACAGAAACAACTCAAATACTTCACCAAGTGCTGTGATTTTTCCTGGTCACTGTCTGTGTGAACTGCTGCCCTTGAGCAGACGCTTCAGGTCAATTAAAGCACGGGCAAACAGATTAAGGAACAGTTTTCAGCCACAAGCCATAAATGCATTAAATCACTGCTAAAATCTTTTAGGGTAACGTGCAATAATTACCAGAAATAGTAGTAGTAGCAGAGTTAGTGCTGGTATATGCTGTATGTTGTGTAACTGATGTTGTTGTTTGTATTTTATTGTGTTGACACTGGGAGAATTGCATCTCAAATCTCGTTGCTTCTGCAGTGACAAGAAAGGTATTCTATTCTATTCTATTTTTTCCTCTTGACATTTGAGAAAAGGTATTTTGTTCTTCAAAAGTACAAAATAAAATAACAGTGATTACCTACTGCTCATTTAACAGTGAGGTGATAAAAGAAAATAAAGTAGCACAGACAGGTCAGCACATGCTCAAAAAGAAGGAACGGCATAAAAACACTTTATTGTACAAATTTTTTATTTTCATTTTTTGTGAAAAAAAAAATCATTGTCAAAACCTTTTGAAGTGTACACTGGATTATAATGTGTATCCTCTGTGTTGTGTTGACAATGCAACATGATGAAAGCGCGGAAAGAGTCAAAAATTTGCTGCTCAGTCAAAATACAATATACTGACTAGCAAAGAGAAAATTGGCAAAAGGTTTATTTGTTTTGTCTGGTCATCAGGTGCTGCTGATATTTGTTTGTGTTCTTCATGTGCCACCACTTGCTATGGTTTCCACGTCAAAAGTACGAATTCTGTTTTTGATGTGGCTTAATTTGGCTTTCAAATAGTCACAACGTTCCTTTTTCTCTAGGAAACCAGGGTCCTGTAAAACACACACATTAATCATGTATTAATGTCTGAAACCTCCATTACCTAAACAAGTCTTTTCTTTTTCTCTCCCTCTTCCTCTGCTAGCTATTATCTTGCCTGATTTAATTTGTAGCTGAAATAAATTAGACTTTCCAGAGTTTCCCCACATTTCTTGATGGAAGCAGTATTATTAGCATCAGTGGACAGCTTTATTTTAAAAAAACGCACAAACAAATATTACCTGTGTGCATACACAACAGTAGCACGTGTAATTGTTTCCCATGCAGATGAAAAACATCACTTTTTTAACAAACTCCACTTACACTCTTTTTCTGCTGATACATCTTCAAAATGCTTTGAATTCTCTGCCGATCCTAAAGTAAAAGCAAAATGATATCCACATGATCAAAATGGACAGATATCATAACTGCCCGATCCTAACCCAGAAATGTACTAAGAGAATATTTGTCTGTACAAATTGGAGGCCAAGTTATGACCTTTTGACCTTTGATTAATAATGCCACATGTGAAAATAAAGCTAATTAAAGTTATAGGTCTTACCTCATGGCTTTTTCCCTCTTTGAGAAGTTGTGCCATCTTGACATCCAAGTCTCTGAACTTCTTAAGCGTAGTGTTGATGTCTCTGTGAAGGTCTTTGTATTCCTGATACTGGTCATTAAAAACAGCTTTGTACTTTTCCCGTTCTTCCACACAGCTGATCTCTGGATATTTCCTACACAGAGAGAAAATGGCATGGCTGCAACAAACTGATTATTTTCTTCCAAGTAAAGTATCCAGTATGTGGTTAATGTAGAGAGAAGTCAGATTTACAGTATTCAGCTTCACAATATGCATAGTTTGCTCACTCACATGATGTAGTCCGCAATGATGTGTACTTTAGGGGTGTATTCAGGTGCTTTGTCTTTCTGCAGACTGACTTGATTCTTATGAACTTCAGAGACAAGTGCATGAGGATTGACATGATCTCTACTCAGAGATTTATCCATTTCATCTTTGAATGATATGCGTTTTGGTTTTTTGGGTTTGAGTGGGATGACCTGCTGAAACTCTTCCTGGGGCTATAGACAAGAAACCAAAAACACAAATTTTCAGAGAGTCTATGTCTTTATTTATGTTTATATCTATGTTCATCATGTTCCTCATGATTTAATTTCAATAAAATACCATCACAACTTTTTAATTCTATGTTGGGTATGGTCAAGACAAATGTAAAAAGACAAACTTCAAAGATATTTTCAATGATTTTAGAAGCTACATTGAGAGAACACCACACATGGTTGCAGAACAATGAAATCTATTTCAATAAAGTCAGGAAAAACTCACTGTAGAGTTCTGGGACAAATCTTGTTTGACTGCCGTGGTATCAACCAGTAGAAAAACTGACATTTCAATACCAGCAAACAGCAGTCTCACTGCAGATTGTCTTGACTGACTTTAAATTTCATTGGATTTGGTCTGCTGCTGTTTTGTTGCTGTGCAAATGCTGGTTCATTTAACTAACTGTAACTCACTGTTACCTACAATAAATGTTATTTTTTTGATATGACAAATATACTTAAAATAACCATAAAAGATGACCATGAAAAAGTAATTAAAAAACTTACTTGGTCCCCAAAGTGCTCTCTCTCCCTACGTGCTGCTTCATGCCTCCACATCTTCAGACATACCAGGAAGCTTCCAAGATACAATGTCATGTTGATGAAGATGAAAGCTGTTCCCGCCATCTGGCCCCCATCAACACGACACAGATTAGCCATGATAGGGTTAACACCTATCGTCATATAGCACAGCCCTCCACGGTTCAAGTCATTCAGGTACACAATCCCTGCTGCCATGTAAAGCAGGAACAGTGCCACATTAATGAAGGCCTCCGTCAGAGGCCACCAGGGGGAGTCGAGGAGGATAGTGCGATAGTACATAGTCATTCCCATCACCAAAAGAAACAAGGTAATGATCCAGCAGACTCCAGCTACAGCCAGAATGAAGGGAGTCATGGGGCCCCTGTAGCTGTACCCCGACAGCCCAAGTCCATTGTTGTATAAACCATTATACAACCCGTAGGCGTTGGACCACTCGCTGTCTTTCTGAATGTAGGCGATGACGCAGGCAAAGACCATCCCCCCAAACAGGAGCTGAAGTCCAGCAAGAAGTCTGAGCAGGCCTGGCCAGGATTTCAAATAAGAGTACTTCTGGTTATAGACCTCCAACTTTTCAGCGTAGTACTCTGCAGGGTGGATACTGGTGAGTACAGATTCCTCTTGGGAGCCTTGATGGAGCAGCTCATCAGTGGGGCTGTCTCTTAACAAAGGCTTTTGGGAGTTCCGGCTGGAGTTGCCTGGTGATTCTTCCCAGTTTTTGCGCTCAATCAAAGGACTTACTGGGGGGCTCACCCTGGTCCCATTGGGAAGGATCTGGATCCTTGTTGTGCTGGGTTCAGAGTAATAGGAACTTTCATTTTCCTGTGTCCATTTATGAGTGATGCAGCCCCATGACTGAGGGATGAGGGATTTCAGCCTATCCGTTATGCTCCCTTTTTTCTCATTATCCTCTGTTTCTGCATAAGGTGGCGTACTGGATGTGTAGCTTGTGGCATTTTCACCATCATCTGTGATATTATCCGGTATGGGTGTGTGAGTAACCCACACAGGCACTGGTGGATCACTAATGGAGTTCCTCTTGCTAGAGGAGGACCCAATCACACTGTCAGGCACTTGTCCTTTGAGTTTCCTGCTCCAGCTTTTCATGCTGTGGGCTGATTTTGGTAATTCATTGAGAAAAATGTAATCACAAAATCCTTTCGAGGCATGGAGAGAGAGAAACTGTGCTCGAAAAAAGGATAACTTATTAGTTTTGTATAATAAGCATGCAACCAACTGACCTTTGCCAACTTGTGAGGACTGGAAACAAGCTTTCAAGGTCAAAGTTAAGTTAACAAACCTAACTTAACGTCTGAGGCGACAGAGCAACTTTAGCACTAATTTAGATTCACACTTTAGTGCACCTTATCCAAGTCCAGCATTCACCAACAATGAACAATTGCTGGAATATATTCAATTATTGTGAATAAACAGTTTCAGAAATACACCAGACTCTCTGCTGTAGTGCAGCAACTCAGACACGGAGCACAACACGACTACCGTGCTGCTCAGGCTCGACTAATAACAGAGGAGTTTAAGCTGAGCTGTGACTCACAGCAAGCTGCACAAGCTCTTAATACACAGCAACAGCCATCAAAGTGTCACAGCATATCAGAGGAAACATAATAATAACGCAGAGCTAATTTCTTTTGGCGACAATAACAGTCTTAAAACTAACAGCTTTCCTTACCTGTTTGACCTCAGATTGTCTCTCTGATCAAGTAGGTGTCTATTGTAAAATGGTCGTTGTGTCCACCAGACCCATTCAGCTCACCCTCGCTCAGGTGACTCACTTCCTAATTTAGACACATGCAGGGGGACTGGACATTGTGAGTGGAGAAGTGAGGGAGGAGTTAAAGCTTAAATATTAAACCTGAACCACCCCATGCTGGTGCTGACTGGTACTAGAAGGTTAATCTGTGGGAGAGAGAGAGGGAGTGTGGAAATGGTTGACATTTATAAAACAAATTAGAGTAGGTGTTTAGCTAACCTGAAATGATGCATGTAGCCCACAACAGGTGCTTTAAGAAGGTCTGGGTGGCTGTTTAGGCTACTTGGAGTTCATATTAGTGGTACTTTATTGATACAAAATGTGTAAAAAGTGGATAATCCTCATTTTAATACTGCTTAGGGATTCTTTTGCACACATACACACTCAGCATTGTCTAGTAGTTCTTAAGTATTATGGATATCACTTTAAGAGACAAGTGTGTGTTTGATATCAGCACTATGTTATCAATTACATCTCATATCTGTGATCTGTGAAATACTGCTTTATCATGCCATCATTTATGAATAATTCATTCTCATCTTGACTGTGTCATATTGTACTGTAGTCACAGGAGGAGCTGGGGTGTCTGACACTAGAGGGCAGCAGGCTCCTAATCTTCTCACCAGTTCATTCATCTCTCACTGAGTTTTTTACTTTCTTTGCTGAATAACAACTTTTAAAAAATACTGTTCTAGTATCTGATAAAAAAAATACTTTCTAGTATTCTTACCTATCTATGTTATCCATGTTCCTTTAGTCACGTGTAAGGAATACAATAAAATCCAGCTAACTTGACAAAACACATACTGATGTTGAACACTGGATATGGAATATATTCCACAGAACAAATTTAATGTAACCAGTATCTAGTCTGTTTTACTGCAGCACTTCTCTTTAGAACTGACACTCCTGGCTTTTCCTCAGTAGATTTAACTCTCCAAGTCTGACTCCAGGAATCACGCCTGCTGTATAATGTGACATCAGTCTGTGCTTGGCGATTCTTCCAGAGCAGAGAGGATTTTCATGTAGAGAGAGCTCAGGGCAAGGACATCTGTGGTGATCCCCCATCCCCCCAAAGCACCACCCACACACACACACACAAACACACACACTTACACACACTTTGCAGTATTCATAACCAGTACACCACAGTAAACACATAATGCAACACACTCTAGCAAGTGAGATTCCCTCCAGTGACCTTGGCCCGGGGCTGGCATGTCCCCCACTGCCGGCACAGGTGCCTGCTCAGCTACAGATAATGTTCCAACAATACAAAAGTCTGGTCCAATATGTAAAATAGCTGCACAGCACAAATATATATATAAATACACACAGACAGATATGACAGTGGTTTTGATCCTCTCATTTAACTCACCTTATTTAAAGCTCTTCTAACTTGAGCCTTTGACAGATTTCTCTACTACACTTTTGTTCGATTTGTGGAGACTTAATACTGCCCTTTAATTTCTTTTGTCTATTTGTATTTTATTTTGTTGTGTATTTTTTTGTTTATCTTATTTAATGCTATTTTATTTACTTAATTTAAGTAAATTTATAAATCAATCAAAAACCTTTGAGTGTTCCGTTAAATTGTGATGTAGCCTATGGGATGATCAACCACTAACAGGTGAGGCAGTGGTTACTCATTTAATTCTTCAGTATATGTACTGGTGGGCTTACAGAGAAAGTTACTATATGATCAAAACAGTTCTGATCTGAATTTCTTGCCTCGAGTGAAATTATCCTGTCAATTGGAGGACACAATGGAGGCTAAGTGTTTATTATGTGTGTACATACAAACTCTAAATATAAACAACTATACTTTCATTGAAGGATTGGTCTGGAAAGGCTTTTCTTTTTTCTCCACAGCTAAATGAACCAGGGATGGTGCGGCAGTGTCCAACAGACAACCTCATTTGTATCAGTTCATTCAGCCTCAGATATCTCAGAGAGAGAAATAAGCAGCAGAGGAAGAGGTATAGAGAGATGGAGATGCAAAGACAGAAAGTGGAAAAAGAGAACTGATGGACGCTGAAATAAATGACACTCAAAAAAACATTTCATGGAATGAAAAGGCCCTTCACACACTTTCCACCACTACAGCACCATGCATTTAAAAAAGGTCTGAACCAAGATCAATACTCTTATTCTTTCTGATTTCCCCAAGTGTATGCCAAACCACGTTAGCTGAGAGTGATAGGGAGGGCATTAAGCCTAATGCAGCTGCTAGCTATCAGCTCCCAGGGCAGGCAGAGAGAAAAGTGGAGCCGGTAATAAAATCAATAAATGACTTCCCCTGCCTGCCGCAAGCTGTCCCCAACAGACCTTTTTACACTTTGGGATGATCCTTAACACCCTGCAAGCTAATTTCTCCCCCTGTCCTTCCCCACTCTGAGGGTCATCTTCAGTCTTCTGCAACCTGCTTCTTTCTCTTGTCTTTTGTGACCATGGGTTGATCTTCAGTACCCTCTAGAGGAAAGCTCCGGTAATCTGATGCCCCTTTACTTGTTTTCTCGGTTAAACACAGGATTGAATAGTGGCTGGATGGATTAACAAAGACTGACATTGTTAAAGATGAAAATAAGGACAGACCATTATCTAAGCTGAATATCTGTAACTAACTCGGGTGTAATTTGTAATATTTTGTTTTGCCTTGGATTATGGAACAAATTTTGATCTATTAGTGTGTGTTTGAAATTATAGACAATCTTTATCAAATTACAGGATTAAAACAATATTTAACTTAACTATTCTGTACTCATATGGAGGATGAGGAGCAGAGAAGCTGTGCCCTGTGTTTAGACTGATGCATGTCTTTGGGGGTGTGTAGCAACAACTACAGGGTGACTGACTCTGCCACTCTTGCAGGATATCAGTCTGCTGCCAAGTCCCTCCTGATTTGGGTGTAATTAACCAGGCTGTGCCTTGTTTGTGCATGTGGACATGAATAGTAGCTTGTTATTTGAACATTAATGGCTGTGTGTGTGTGCACTGTGTACAGCCCATAGTTCACCTTGGAACAGCGCCTCAGCAGCTGGTGTGTCCTCTGGAGCAGTGTTTATGTTTATATCAATACATCCTCCTGTAATCATGTTTTAGGACATCACTACCTCACAGTTTTACAAGAAGAGACATGTGATATCTATGTCTGTCAACACATGTGCCAGCCTGTCTTTCAGTGTCACACTTGGTCTTAGGCCGCTACCATTTACCTTTTCCTGAGGCTCATTGTGGTGGATCATGTGTGAAAATGTTTCAGATGGCATGGCAACAGTTTAGACTGTAATTATGTTGATTTTGTGAAGCATGACACACAAAAAAAATATTTCAAATGATAGGTGAAAAACCAAGAGAGTTATGGTCATAGCTGAAGATATTCTTTAATGATTTGACCTTGCTGTCTCTCTTTCTAGGTCAAACGTTCACCTGCAAAATGAAAGAACAGCGAACAGTTTACAGAGAACAATGTTAAACCCATTTGCCATCCATTAAAAGTTGATTTATTCCAGTGCTACTACGTACATTATGCATCATGTGGCAGTGTACACAGAACAATGATTGGGTTACAATTCTTCACTTTTGGGTTTTTTCACTCTGTTATTGTTCAGTAGTGTGTTCTGATGCCTGCTCTATGAGGAAAGTCTACTTTGTCAGGATAATAAAAGATGCTGGGATGCATTTATCACTTTCACTCATCTGTCATCATCAGAATATCATCATTAATGTCCCTCACTTCACTACAAAATACTGTTGCTTTAAAATTACATTTCTTGAGGAGAAAATCGAGTCACTATTAAATATTGGAATGGTGTTTTGGTAGGTCTTTGTTCATTGCAAGAGAAGGGCTGTAATAAACAAACCCTTAAAGCTGAATAAAAACAACAGAACCTGATAATACATGTACACGCAGGAAAAAATTCTTAGTCTTTTAATTTGCCCAAATTTCAAACTGTTGATATTCTTTATTTTATTTCTACAGCATAGCATGCTATGCATTGCACTAAATTACCTTTACCCCTGTGTTTCACATTTGTCCTGTTTGCTTGGTGACATCTACAATGAGGTCATATTTACAGGACACCCTCTCTTGCTGTTGGCCCCCTGGGCCAAAACGGACATCTTGCCAGTAAATGAGCTATGACTCATCTTTCTCTTTTTCAATATCCTCTTTCCTGCTGTCTAATGAAGGATGACGTCCTTAACATCAGCACCATTACCTCTCTGGAAAAGGTGCCCCAGCATCTGTGATCCTTCCTGTTGTAATTCAATATTGGACACTGAGTTTAACATGGAACATGACTTGGAGGTTCCCCTGCATCTTCCTTTCTTTCTGTTTTTTAATTTTTTTATGTGAAGCCTCTTCATGTGTGGGGACTGATGTTCTTAATGATGACAGATGACAAACATGAGGCTAAACCTCTAATGTAATAAAGAGGTGGAAACGTACAGATACAAACAGGCAGGTGAGGTCGTAATCAAGCAGATATTCTTCCAGTAGTTGTTGTGATTCATTGGGTAAAACCGATTAAAACAGAGACTGTAAAGGCATGAAAAATCCCTTCTTAATATAGGGTGAAGTGCAGCACTGTATGGGAAGTGGCTAAAGGTGGGGACAGTAAAGAGTCATGCTTTCATCAACTCAAATTGAAAGGAAAAAGCGAATCTTCATGCTTGAAGTTTCACTCATAGCAAACAATATGTTTGTAAATTAAGTGCTCTCTGGCCAGTCAAAAGCATGTGGGAGAGTGTAACTGTCTCACAGGGTTTGATTTAGACCTGGCACAGCCTATAGCAGCATGGAAATAATTAAGATCCAGGAAATAACAATGATATTGTTTGTTTGTTATCTGAAGGGGCCATAAATATGACTGATATATGATTTTTAGCACTAACATCCTTTTGGGACTCATCTAGCATTCAAACTACTTCAGCACAGCATGCTAACCTGCTAATCTGACATCCTGATCTGCTTTGCTTTGGAAGAAAAACTTCAAATCTCTTCAAATCAAGATTTTACAATTATCACAATGCATCATTTACCATGCGTTTGAGTTTCAAACATTTCTAATTTCTTCTCTATAATCACACAATGACACAAAACAGAGCCCTGATATTGTATTTGTAAAGAAATACTTAGATATTTTGGGAAAATTGCTCATTAATTTTCTTGCTGGTGTTAGATAAGAAATCACTCGTGTCTGTATGGTAAATATGAAGCTAGCAATCAGTTAGCTTAGCTTAGTATAAAGAAAGAATGGGATTACAGCTACCAGCTGACATGATTTTTGTGACGTGATTAATTATGTTCAACAGCTAAGTTGAACATAACTCAGTTAAATTGATCTAACTTAATAGTTAAATAAACGTAAGTTTGTCTTTTATCTAACTATTACATTAGACAAACTTACCTAAGTTATGTTCAACTTACATAACTCAGTTATGTGCAACCTTTTGTTTACGTTTAATTTTGAGTGCAAGTTTGGACAATGCATCACTAACTGTTTTCCCTTTTTACCAGTCTTTGTATAAAGTGAAGCTAACTGGCTCCTTCCAGTATAGTTACACGCTTGAGAATGGTGTGAGAGTGGTATCTTCTTATCTAATACTAGAAAATGAATAAGCATATGCTCCAAAATGTTGAACTATTCCTTTAAACCTGCTTACAGACCAGTTAACTTTTCTGTTACCATGAAAGTTTCTTGAGCTCTTTTATTTGTATCACGTCTTTTGTAATAGGAATTTTTCTTCACCTCATATTTGAAACAGGGTATGCATTACAGAATCACATTACTGCAACTCTCTAGGTTCTGCATCTCTAAAAACCCTAAGTATCCTACTAAAAAAAAAAAAACATAGCAAAAAATAACAAAAAAAAAGAAAGGCAACAAACAAACAAAAGGAAACACAATAAAATCTAAATCATGGAAAAATTATCAAACCGTTCAAGGAAGATTGTGTTCCATTGTTGTTTTTCCACAGAACCATGCAAAGGGTCAAAGTTGTCGACCAGTGATGTGTGTCTGTGTGACTGTATATACCAGCAGACCTCAAGCCATGCCATTATCTGAAGACCACAGGAAGCTCTAATTAGTGTTGTTGAGAAAGGTAGACTACTACTTATTTCATCGCTGTGTGTATGAGTGTGCAGCATTGAGCTAAAAGTGAATTCATTCTCTGACAGACACACTCACAAATATTCTCTCATTCTGTCTCACTTTCACTTGCTCTCTGGACATTTTTCATATCTTGTGGTGTTAGTAGAAATAGAAAAAAAAAAAAGGTTTTCAAAACATTTAGAGTTGCTGTGTAATGGAGGCAATGTTATGCATTACATTAAGACATTTTCTTTAAATTTTTGGAGAGGAATGTATCTGAAAAAGGAATGCAATGCTGTATTTAGACTGTTAACATCGTAAAAAAGCTCTGAAATTAGTAATTAAATAACCCTCTACTATTTATACATTCAGGCACTGAAAAATCACATGTCAATATGTAACTAAAAAAGATAGTCGCTCTCATTTTTCCCTTGGTAAGAACAAGGAAGCTGAAACCTTGAAGTTGGCAACTGTGTACATTTTTCCTACCCAGTAGTAATGCCATATGCATCCCCTTTGCTCTTCTTTTGTGTTTCCCCTCCCCATTAAGTGCATTTTCAAACGCTGACCTGAAGTCAGAGCTTTTCGTAGTCTGTCCTAAAGCTTTCACCCTAATCTATGGGAAAGAATCCATGACACTAGTCTTTTGAAAGGGAAATCCAATGGTTTGTCTTGCTCTCCTCACCAGACAAACAGATAGACGAACAGATGCGTGGAGAGATGCTCCCCATGGCCTCAGAGGACCAGCAGGTGAGCCAAGACCCTCAGCTTCACAGACCAACTTCCACCCCTCATGGTTAAGGACTCTCCGGTGTGATAGCCAGCTCTCACCCCAGCGACCCTGACTCAGTCATTTTTTTAACTATACAAGGGCTTTTACAAAAAAGCTAACTTGAACAGCCATACAATGGCTAAAACATAAACCATATCTCTACTTTATCTCAGTTTTTCAGTCTTTTTTTTAATTTTTTTCTCTTTTTCTTCTTTTGGATGCATTTGTGTTTTTTCTCAATTTAAGTCTTGGTTTGCGTTTCTTTGTTCTTTTGGAATAGCTCTGATCCAGTCCTGTGCTGAGAGTCTCAGTCACAGAGGAATTGGTTTTTGGATTTGATGTTGAGTGGAGAGGAAGGAGAGAAGTAATGGGTTGGAGGAAGAGAGTAAAGGAAAGGATCAGGTGAAGGGTCAAGATGTGGGTTCATTATTAGTCCTGACATGGACTCTCCAGCTGTTACAGGGATGGTTGTGTATGGGACAGAATGAAATGACGAGTTGGTTTGGGAAAGGTGAGGCTTGAAGGTGATGGCAGACAATTTGTCAAGGTTATCCGCTATCAGAGGAGGTGTGTGGTGCTGTTGACGGTGAGCGCCGCCTACGGGCGGTGGAAGTCCAAGACCGCTCAGACCGTTCAGAGCGCTCTGAGGCTAGTGAGGCGGGCCGAAAGCGGTGAACAAAGCCGTCCAGGAAGTCCTGCTGCTGCTGGGTTATGGCTTGGGAGATGAGGCAGGGCAGCGCCTGCAAGCTGCCCGTCACCGAGTCCAGCTTGTCCTCCAATGTGCCGATGCGCTTGTCCAGCTCTTCACTGCGCTCCTGCAGCTCTGACACAAGGTCATACATCACATTCTGGGTCTAATGAAGGAGAGAAAGTAAATGTGTTTGGGGAGGTACGAGAACAGGAGGACAGAGAAGGAAGAGGAGGAGGGAGAAACAAGAGAACAAAAGCTGATTTACAACATAATATCCACATAGAGAGATGAAGCAACTGAAATCATCAAAGGATACAAAGATACAGTTTGTATACAAAAGCCTTTCATGTAATAGTGCATTATAAATTATATAAGAAGACAGTCTTACTCAGTTTGAAGAGAAGAAAATAATGACAGGAGGAAGTATGAGGGGTGGGGGGTTGTATAGTTTCTGCAAGTCAGCATAGATTTTTATCTTCTCTCTGATTTAACAACCAGCTTCTCCAGTTCATTTATAGCTACATAGAGGTCTTTAATGCTTAATGCATTTACTTGACAGACACATAATGAAAAGTGATTTAATTATTTAGGTACTTATTGTTTCAACTATAGATGCAGTGTTAATGTATGTGGTATTGCCATGCACGTGTTGACACTGTGACAATTTTATATCTTATGAAACATAATGTAATATGTTGTTATATTATTTAAATTATTATTATTATATTCTCAATAAAAGTTACAAAATATTTCTCATTTTTGAGTATGAGATTTGTGCATTTCAGCAATCAGATGGTTTCTGTCTTGTACATAACAGTGAACAGGTTACTTCTTTATAGTTCTTGAAAAAGACACTGAGCTGTTGAACTACCGTAGGGTGTACGCAGATGGATCTGACCAGTGAGCAGAGTAAGGGCAAGTAAACACACATTAAAGGAGTTGGCCTTAGAACCTTTTAAAATACACACTGGAGTGCAAATGCCATCCAGATCAAATGAGGCTGCACTCATGCACCTCCCTTTGAACCCCCTCTCTGCTCTGTGCTGGTGGGTCAGCTGACATCTATACGGCAGAACAGAAGCTACTGAGGCATGACTGCATTCACCCTCTCACAGCCACACACTGTTTACCAGGAGGAGTCAGGTTCAGGTTCCTGATATGCTTAAACCAACTTTTGTGTACACTCTAGCACCAGGACCTGGCCTCAGGTGAATCAGCTTAGATGCAACCAAATGCAGGTTCTCAGTCCATGCCTGAATTTGGTAGTGAAGTTGGCATATTCAGGAATAGAATGGTTTCTTACTTCTCTAATATTACCTCATGGCTATAACAGGACCTATAAAGAATGGATCTGTTGATCAGCATTTAATGTTAAGATGATCTTTGAGTCACGTATTTAAGCATGGCTGGTTTAATTATTTTCTAAACATTAAAGGACGTGTGGACAATTTTGAATTTAAGGCGAATGGCTCAAATAACAGTCATTTCCACAATACCCCTTGGAGTTCTTAAGAACTAGTACTTAAGAACTTTCTTATGTCCCCCCACCTTCTTAGTATATTCTGCATAGCTACAAAACATATCGTAGTCAATCCAGTGTTTTCACATTGGTGGTGATTAATTTACCAGGAAATTTACCAATGTGCTTGACAAGACAAGAAAGAAAAAGACTGCTAACTGGGGAACATGGGAGTAATTTAAGTCTCAAATTCTTCCAAATTTGCCTTTGCAAATGTTTAATGAGGAACTAAAATTAATTATCAGGATACACACAAACAGTGAATGAAAACATAACTTGCTTTACAGGACACCTTTAATTCAAATTAAGCTTCAAACAAAACCGATTCTATCTTGCATAAATGCAATCAACTGTGGCAAAAGCCTCGGCTGAAAAGACACGCTCTGGGGCAACATTTATAAACACCGTCTGGCAAAATTACACTAGATTAAAACTAATTTTAAACACTGAATGGCAGAGAAAATGAGACAAATTATGACCTCTTCAGCTTTCGATACAACATTCTCATTAAACATAGCCATTTGATTAATAGTTAATATAAAATTATTGATTAGAGCAGGTTTAAAGTGATTTAAAGTAATTAGTATGAACAGATATAGGATTTAAAAAAAAAGTAAGACCTACCTTTGCCAGATCCACCAAGGTGTTGGCCTGATCATGCAGTTTCCTCTGCTCCATCTTCACACTGCGCAGTCTGGGTGGAGGCGCACACGGAAGTGGGAACACAAAAAGGAGGGAAGTGGTTGAAGAAGAGTGGAGTAAAAGAAGGAGAGAAAGGCGGTATGCAGGAGTGGAAAATAGTGAGATTGTTTTGAGTCATGAAGAGGAAGAGAGAGCCAATAGGGAAGAAAGAAGAAGGAGGAAGAACAACACATTTTTAATCAGGAGCGCTCTCTAACTGATGACATTGAAAAGAGAGAGAACAGCCTGCATGCATCATAAATATGTTTACTTTACAATTCTATATGTATACATATATATATATATAGAGAAAAATATATATGTACACAAGCATTCCTGGTTTTGATCAATGCAATACCAACCAAAACATGCAAAACTGCGGAAGCATACTACACTCATTAAAAGAAATCAAGACTGTGTTTAGAATGTTTTATCAGGGTTGGTTTACTGTTAAAACAAATGGTGGTCTCATAATGGTGCGATGCCTTAAGCTGCATTTTTATCATGAAATTTCCTCTGCAATGAAAAACTGTCCAGCAGATATTGAGAGATTATCTTATTCCCACACAAAAATTATCTGTTTTTGAATTTGAAGAAAAAAAAAGGCATTATAATATCAGAAATTTATCATTTGTATAACACACACGATGCATCCCACCAAAGCGCAGTATGCTTCCATACGAGAAAACCTCAAACTTTATGTTTGAAATCAAAACATTCTCATCTCTTTTCACCCAAATATAAGACATTAAAAAAGTAAAAAGATGACATGCCCTTATTCAGTGCTACACACTGGTCAGTGGTAGAACTTCATATATACACAGTGGTCATTCAAGTAAGCGTGCGGTGACTGTGAGTGACTTTGTGCACAATGAAACGGGACTCTTTCAGAGCTGGATTGTCTGCGTGTATGTGTGTGGATGCCACAGATAAAAGATGAAGCTTGCCATAAATAAACTGTCTAATGACATTGCTGAACATATAGTACAGCAACAAAGACATTTCAAGTAACTGGTGCAATGATACATTGGACATGTTTTGTGATGCCTTCAACATTGTGCCTCCTTATCTCTAATCAAATACATTATGACACTGTAAAAACCGTTATCGCTGATGTGGATAATGTGTCATTGTTAGTGGTGGCATCACACAGCCATCATCCGGATGTGTGAGAGGAAGAATTTCCCTGTTCGGCAAATTATGAGACAGGATGACATTCAAGGGCATTTATTCATGTGCAAATCAGTATATCAGAGCAGAGTGAGACTGCTCGCTTACGGCTCCGTCTCTGTGGGAAACTGTGTCTGTTTGCTTGGCTTTGTTATCCCTTATGGCTGTCGAAGAATAGGGGCTAAAAGCTAAAAGCGCTACTTATTAGTGTAATGCATTATGACTACAATTTTATTCTACAAAATCCCAACCTACATGTTGTGTGGTGTCTTTTTGAGCTATGTCATCAATGTCATGTACAAGCTTTGTCATCTGATGTCAGATAAGAAAGAATAAAAGGGAAAAATCAATGTTAAAACAACAGCAAAAATTTCATGTCACTCCTCAGTGCATTACAGTGTGTGTGTGTGTGTGTGTGTGTGTGTGTGTTCATGCCATCACAAAACCATCAGGAGTTTACAGGATGGGATCTGTTGATGCAGGTTAATATAGCCTCCAGAGCAGCTATATTAATCATGGGCAACATTATACAGTACATCATACAGTAGATGATTATGAACCGCTGGCCAGGCTTACAAAGCTTCAAGCTCATTCTGTGCAAGATGCTTTTTCTTTCACACGTTCTCTTCAGACAACCCTCCACTATTGACACTGGTGGCAAAATGTTGATGCTTATTTTTGTTTCATTCCATTCAAGGGGGAATGGGAGGGAGAGGGAAGTAAATGGAACACTGAAGTAAAGAAAAAACAAAAACAATTCAGCATCCAGCATTTTTTTTCTTGTCATTTTTTTTTTTTTTTTGGTAACAAACGCTTTTTCATGCATGTCAAACGCAGACATGGAGAGAGAAGGAGTAGGAGAATGTTAAGGAAACAGGAGGAGGAGGATACATAGAAGACTCAACTTACTTCTGAGCTCTGCAGTGATAGAGCAAAACAAAGACAGAACACAGTACAGAGTTTTAACCCCACAACATTCACGAAACAAGTGAAACCATTACACTTCTCACTGTAAGCACAGGGTAAAAGGGGGTCGGAGGGAGAGGGGGACAGGGAAGGGAATAGGAAGGACAATTACACTAGATTGCAGTGTGTTTGTTTGTGTATATGTATGGATGTGTGTTTGTGAGAGAGCCTACGTGTGTGAATTACAGTCAGAGGAAATGGTTCTCTAAGAGGACACTGCAACAAATGCTAGAGGTGATGCTACCAAATATTCACAGGTACAGCTACATTTCATCAGTGTAATAGTAATACAATTACTGAGAATACAGCAGAAATATTCTGTATCACAAATAACATTAAAGACAATCACATGGACTGAATGTGTTAATTACTATTTTTAATAACATATGGTTGTTTTAGTTTTTTTTAAATTGCGAATGACTCCCCCTTTGATGGTTGGTGGCAAACAACATATTTCTGTCAACCAGTGTATTTTATATTACATTAGATTACTCAGAACACACACAGTGTAGGACTTACTGGTGAATGGCTTGAAGAAACTTGCGCTGGTGTTTCCGCACCTTTGCATGATCTATCTTTTTGACCAACTTGGTGTGTTTGTAGATGAGCCATGTTTCCCTGAGTACATTGGCAGCTGTGTTCTTTACCTGGGAAACAAGGTTGATCAAGAAATGTCATGTTAACAGTGACCTCTCTAAAGGGTCGTACCCGTTTGACATAGCAAAATTCCAAGCGACCATTATTAATATTATTCACAAAAAAACAAAAACTATATATATACTATAAATATATATATTTATATATAAATATAAATATAAATATATATATATATATATATATATATATAAACTACAATGCTAGAAGCATAGACTATATAAGGTGACAAGATTAGTGTCAGTGTGGGACATTTGCACTGACAAAATAATGAGGACAGCCTGTAACCAGTGGCTCACTAAGCAAGGTCAGGTTTATCAGTGTTCTTTTTATTTTATTCCTTATTTAATTCTTCCATAGCTCTGGATGGGTTTATTTTTTCTTTAGGCTTCTGTGTTGGGTACTTGGACCCATGTATACCTGCTTGCGGGTATAGGCTTAATACATACTATTGAAGTTGCAGAAAATGTAAAATCACTCTTTGATTAAACTTTTTACAATACATTTCCATATACAACCTATTGTGAGGGTTAATATATAGACAACTTTTAGAGACAAATCAACCTTGTTGCAAAAAACAGCAATACTGTATATTAGATACTCAAAATGCAGTAATATGCTGTGACTCACTCGTTTGCAGAGTTGTGTGTCCATCATGAAGTTGTGGACATGCTTCTCAGCCTTGGTCAGCTCCAGCTTCCTGGCTACTACTGCAACTACCAGTGCAGTGCAACCAGCTCCCTGTTGCACAAAGACACAATCAAACAAACACATCAACATTTATGTGACAACTTATGCCAAACTTGTACTTGTGTCTTGTTTACTATAAACAATATATTGCACGGATTTAACTTAAATCTTTACTGAAACAGCAGCTAAAAGACCAAACCGATGGAGTTTTTTCAGCATAAACAAGTAATAATAGGATAATAAAAGGTGGAGTACGATAAAACACACACTACATGTGAAATATGACTGGTGTGTGTGGAGTGCAGAGCTGAGGTTTAATTTTGTAGCTGTTCCAGTCTTATGAGAATGTTTTGTATATTTCTGAGTGAAGCAGAGAGGAACCCACCATTATCCCTGTAAGCAGACACACGCCTTTCCCACAGTATGTGTGTGGTACCATGTCCCCGTAGCCAATGGAGAGAAAGGTAATCGAGATGAGCCACATGGCTCCTAGGAAGTTACTGGTCACTTCCTGTTTGTCATGATACCTGAAGTGATGAAGAAGCATAAGTGGGAGAAACACAGTGAGTAACAGGGGACACACTCTCTTGAACATGAGCATGCTGGAGAATTATGTGGTGCTGAGTGTGAACCAAACAGGAGTGGTGGGTGGAGGAGGTGGAGATGGTGAAGATCGAAGAGGAGGAGGAAGAAATCATGGTGCAAGGTGTTACACCTGTTTTCTAGTGCCAGTTTAGCACAAAGTTCATTCTGAGTAATAAAAATAAATAAGAAAATCATATCATATCGTATCAATGGATACACTTTGAAAAGAGACACTTTAAGACTTTAAGTCTTTTCCAAGAGTTTAATGGAGAAATGTGTTTAAAGGGTTGGAAACTTAAACTGACATGTAGGCAGAAAAAAGCAAATAGTGTAATTCTTTAAAAGAATTTGATGGAATGATTTTGAACTGAGAGAGCAGAACCACTGAACATGTATTTCACATTCAGTGTCTGTCAATACAAACATTAACCATTTGGTGAGATGAATGATACAGGTCATTCTAAAAAATTAGTAAGTGCCAAATCACTTACTCTTGTCATATATTAAAACAGAAATTGTAATTTCAGAAAATATGTTTTAAATAACAAATGTTGCTGTGGGTGACTGAATAAAGAATATTGCAGGTCATTTCATAACCCCGCAATTCATTTCATAACCCCACAAATGTATGGTCTGTGCCAAAAATATTCCAAAAATCATATTCTACTGCATTAAATCAAACTAACAAATGGCTTATTGTCATGCTTTGCTGCAAAACCTTCTCCATAGACGTTACGCTGCCCCCCCAAAAAAGTTTGGCAATGCAAATCATCACTTCAAACATGTTGTTTGCTGAAACTTGCTGACAGTCATGTTTGAATTGTCAGTTCAAAGGCCTGCAGTGCATAGGCAAAAGATATTTTTATATACAAATCGCACTGTGCAAAGCTTGACTGATGATGACATTCCCATAACTTTTGCAACAAGACAAAAGTCCATCACTGAGACAAATCTGCCCCCCCTTCTCCCAATTCAACTCGCCTGATTATTCCCAATGGGCTGTCTAGGAGGAGATCAGATAAGATTTAATTTTGGAGTTAAAATCAAATATTCAACACTTTGCTAACATCCTTCTGACAAGACTGCATGGAAGAGGTGTAATTTCTAGAGGTTTTGTTAAAGCTTTTCTAAAGGGGATTCTCACTGGGCAAATCATGAATTGCTAATGGCTTCAAACTATCTAGCAGTGACCCAGCATGTGGACTCATAATGCCCAGAACAATCACCTCTAATTAGTGCACACTAGAACACTTGGGGCCAGAATATGAATTTCTTAAGAAGAAAGAAGAAATCCTGAGTTGGTTTTGTAGAAATGTCTGCTCCTTCTTCTCCTCCAAGACAGTTCATTGTTATCAGATATCATAGATTAACTAATCATGCCCTCTGCAGTTCTTACAACTCCCACTCTCAGGTTTATATTAATGCTCAAAGTCAGGGGAAAAAACAACTATGAGCACTAGTTTTCCTTTCAGAATGACAAAAATGTGTGCAGTCTGTGGGATTCAAGCTTTATAAATGACATGCAGAGAAGCAGTCAGTACAATACCATGCAGGAATAAAAAAGATGTCTGCATCCTGCATGCTTCAAAGCCAGTATATTGAGAGCTGGGGAGCAGTGGGAAAACCTGGGGTCCATTTAGATGAATACCACCTTTGACAAATACTGCAATATCACTAGGTGGAAAGGGATTGTACATCTTCTCAGACGTGCTTTCATTTATAAACAGTGGGGTAAGATTGGATGTGTAACAAAGAAAGAAGCTCATTGAATTTGACACCCCTGTCTCTTTTACCTGCATCCCAACACTTCACCAGCTGCCCTTTGATAGCTGCCAGGGGGATAAACTTGATCAGCTGGCTAAATATTGTAATTACAAGTGACTAGTATGTTAATTTCATTCATCTTGTCATCAAGGCGTGCAGAGTGAGTCATGTCTTCAAGGGAGGCAGAAATGTGCTGCACCTTTCAGCACAGTGAACAATGTGTTTGAGTGTATTACAGTGGCCTTCTCTCTGTCGTAAATTAAACCCATAAATATGCTAAATAAAAATGCACAATGCATTATATTTTAGCAATAAATGTTTTAGAGAATACTTCATGTTTTATTGTTGTTTTTTTATGTTATTTCAACACACATATTTCAGTAATTCTCCACCCTGAAAAAGAGTGGGAGACAGCAATAGTAGAGCAGAGACAGAGGCAGAATGGGGAAGTAATCAATAGCATTTTAAGGCTCTCAATATACTGTGTCAAGTTTTGAAAGAGCATGGAGAAGAGCTGGCACCACTTTCAACCTATTTCAGGACAAGAGGTACATAGTATCTGGAGCAGACAGTTTTATTCCCCACTGTTAATATCTCCTTGACAAACACTCTGCAGTGAAAGCATTGTCCCAGCATCACTTACTCAAAAATGTCAAAGATGACATTATTTAGCCACTACTGTATAACAATGATAATATATAATAACAATATATAATATAATATAATATAATATAATAATAATAATGTAATTTACATCCAAATTAGCTCTAAAACTTTGCTTCTGCGGTGGAATAGAGGAGTACAGCACGATTCACTCAACATAAGACAAATAAGGTAAAATCTCTAAGGCTAAATCTGCAACTAAACTAGTCAACAGCAATTATAGGTGAAAATAATCTCTTTAAGGACAGTGCTTCATCAGCCTCTTCAACTTATCACTAACATTTCAAATTAACACTAGGTTGTTTATCGTTTATGCGTAGCAATGAGTAATCGGCCATTTAATTTCTTAGCTGTCAATGTATAAAAATATGCTTATGACACATATGAGGAGTCCCAAGGAAATCCAGAAGCAAAGCTGACAGCACAAACTCCGAACAAACAGAATAACAATGATGGATCAAATGTGAAAGAGCTACACACTTCCCTCTGCCAACAGACACAAACACACACCGCCAGGGTTTGAAACACTGCAACAGACACTATTACTGATTTTAAAAAAGAGAACAGCATTTGTACGTGCAATATTAAAACATAGTATGAATGTAACATAACTGACATCTGTCTCAATGCTTTTTACATTCTTGTCACTTATTTTAACAGTTTAACTTAAGCCTATTCTCTTGTTTTACAGTCCGCAGTTTGTGTCCCTAAAAAGTACATCTGGTAAGAAGTGATTCTACACCAAACTTTATGTTTCAAACTTCCTCAAGGACAAGCACAAACTTATTTCTGTTCCTACTTTCCTCCACTGGTCAGCTGCCACAGTGGAAAAAAAAAAGACTTCACATTCACATTCAAAAGCTAGTGTTTACCATTCTGCAGCTATTGCCTGTACAATAACATCACTTCCCCTCTCTCTCCTGCATTTTGGTTTCACATCAAGAACAGCAAATTAAAAGATTTTTCAGTGAATTCACACCCTGTTGATATAAATCACTGTGAGCGCTGGCTGAGAGAACGTGGGGACAGTTATGTTGAGATGCTCCTCAGGGAGTGTGTTAGTTGCAGTAAACATGAGCAGATTAAACATATAGTGATCATGACCTAATAAAAAAAAACTGCAAACCTAACAATGTTTTCACAGGACAGCCAATATGCAAAGTAAGCAAGCAGCAGTTGCACGTTCAAAGAGGGCTGTATGACAAATGTAGGATATGTGCACTTTGCAATATGTTTTCAAGTTTAAACAAAATAAATAAAGATCTTTATAACTTTGTTAAGTTGTGCTATGTCAACTCAAGTTATTTCTTATTAAACATTTCTTTTTTTAAATGTTTTAACTGCTGAACACTTTTAATAAATGTGTTTAGCATCATACAATAATACCTAAATCTCAGATTTTAACTGTAGTCAAAGTTGTTTTTATGTTCGTGGCATACCGGTAGGGACTCCCATGAAATTTATTGGGCTGGTGTTCATGGTCACCAGATGAATCCTATGTTGTAGTGACTTCCTGGTGATTCCTCTAGCTACTCCACAAAGTTTACATTTTTGATCTTGAGTGAAATTTCCCAGTAACTACTGGATGGATTGTGGCACACATTCACGTTACCCTCACACTGAATTTAGTGATGCCTTCACTTGATCTCCATCACCAGGCCAAAACTTCCACTGCTTCTCTGTTGCTTTCTATTACTCTGTTTATGACAAATACCAGCAGAAATAAGGTACTTTGTGCTTATAGCTAATTTGCATTTAAACAAGCATGCTTTTTGTGAACAAAACTGTCACCGTGAGCATGTTAGCATGCTGGTGTCAGTATTACAGCTCACTCAAAGCACCACAGTTCCAAAGTACAACCTTTTGCTTTGTGGGCTTTGTGCCCAACTTTAACTCTGGTCAGTGAATTCTTAAACACACTTGACCATTAAGGGGCTCAATCTCACAGTGACCTTCCATCTGAAAATCAAACTTGGAGCAGGAGTAGCAGCCTCACAAGGTGTGTTGTAATTGAACTTCAGCCAAGCTAACATTAAATATATGACATACAATATATTCATAAAAAAACACAAAGACCAAAAAAGGGCTGCAGAAATGAATTAAGTGTGACTCAGCAACCACATATCTCCTGTAGCATCACTCCCTGTGTACGGGTACAACTTTGTACCTGTATATTGCACATTAATAATGAACTAATCTTGCTGTCAAAAAATGCTGTCAACCCACTGAGATGTGCGTCCAGAAGAACTGCTTGCATTTGCTGACTTACAGTTTTTGCAAGATTCTGGCTTCAGTTGCCAGAAATGATCAAGTCTGTGAATCTCATCCAGACTCATCAAATTTCTGAAGGGTATGCCACAGTGGTGGCGAAAGACTGTGTAGATGGCTGCGGCACTACTCTTGCAAACTTTTATAACCTAGCATGTCAATCAGTCCTGCTCCAAGTGGCCTTAAGCTACAAGGCCACCAGACAGAAAGCATTGTTCATATGGCCCTTAAGCTTAATGTTATAGAGCTTCAGTGTGGTTATGTCTCTGGGTTTATCAGATAGCAAGCATTCTATGCCAGATGTTTCACTGATTCAGAGACACCCCCACAAAACTCAGTAGTTAGGTACTGGAATCCCAGTCCCTGCTACTCTCTTTAGACAATTGTAAACAAACCTGTGCTCATGCTCAAGCTGAAAATATGTTCACAACAGTCCTAATTGAGTTTTTAAAAAGGTACTGTATTTTACTCCCATAAATATTTTGCTCAACGAAACTCATATATCCTGTTGTATTAAAGTTTACTTTGCTGCAGACTCTGGGCATCCAACCTCCAGAGAACACAGACAAGCACCTCCACTGCACCTCCGCTGCCAACTCATTACACCTAAGCATTTGCTTTCACCTTCCGAATGCATGTTCACTACGCAAAATATCTTATTTGCTGCACTGCCCACAAAAAGAAGTCTGACTTTAAGGTAGTGCTTGCTCATTAGAACTCATGAGATTACCAACTGCCTCCTTCATATGTACGCACATTCAGGTGACACGTTACTGGGTCAAAAACATTTTAAGGTATTCAAGTTTTAATTCCTTCTTATCAAATGGTTATTTCATTTCTTGCTGTTTGTTCTCCAGTGTTCAGTGCTGTGAGACACTCTTAGACATTCTCGGGAGAGACTCACTCTATACTTGAGAAAGCATGTCTGAAACTCGAGATGAGCAGTTAAGGGTTTCAGCTCCAGCTCCATTATTCATTTTGCTTGTCAAACCATGTTTTTATTAATTCCGTGAGTCGTTTGGGAATATTTAGAGATTTTATAGCATCAATTTTAGTTTAACTGCTTAAGCTTACCTGAGATGTTTCAATCATTTCAGAACAAGCAGTCCTGAGTTTACAATTATTTGATCTATTTGTGGGTATCCCCACTCCCCTGCTCATTACCGGTACTTTTGGGACATTTAGGGGCTTTTTATTTTGGACATACCAACACAAAGCATTAACTAAGGCAGCCACAGAAAAAGGTCCTAAACCAGTTCTAATCTCTTGCTACAAGTAGACAAATGTAGTGTTTCATAGCCACAGCAGCAACGTAAGTGTTAGGATGATGAAATTGTATGAAGGATGTTACCACTGCAGTTTAGAATAATTTCACTCTAACCTTCAGAAGAAAAAAAAAAGTGAATGTGGTGTCATGTCCATTCCTAAGCCAAAGTAAAAAACTATAACAAAAAGGAACATTTTAATTTAAACTACAATCAACTGTCCGTTTAGCAAAGAATAGCAGTGGTTACAATCCTTAACACATATCTTGTTAATAATTTGAGATTTTTATTGCTTTCACATTCATTTGAAGCAAACATGCCTTCTAGATGCTGTATATGACTTTGCCAAAGACAGAAATCAATAATATACCTGCAGAGTTATTATCAGATCAACTCATCAAACCACAGACAATCCACGAGTCCTTGAGGTAGCAACTTCTTTGTGTCAGGTATTTTAAAATTTCTGGTAAAAGATGCTTGGAGAGACTGAACCTCTTTAGACTAAAGGATATATTTTACCATCATCATCATTTAGATCAGTACTTTAGAATCTATTGTGTTTTCTGTAGACTCTCATGTTGTTAAAATGAGCATTGTAATTGTAAAGCAAAAGACTCAACAACCAATTTTGTGCAGCGACACAGTCATACTGTAGGCTGGAAAATGCAAAGTTATAAAATACCTGAATATCTGATGTAAAGCTGTGGTTGGTGTGAGAAAGTTGTATTGTGCCTGTTTCTCTGCTTAGACATTTGGACAGTCTGTTCTTGCCTGGTGTTGTATCTTGTAGCTAAGTGATGACACAATCTGGATGTCAGACCTTAGGTGTAGGTGTAGTTGACTAGTAACTCAAGCCTGATAATCCGGTGCTGCGATTCGAGGGAAAGTCAGCTAAACTGTCTGTGAGCTTGTCTTTTACGTAGCCTACGGGTCCTTACTGGAGAAAGTGAGGTGAGAAACAGCAGTCTCAAATCGCCTCAAAATAGAGCATTTTGTTTCAGATAACAGAGTTAGAACAGGAGAGGACGAGAATTAGGTAACAGTTGAAGAAAAAAAGAAACCAGGGATGCAGGCAAGGCATGCATGCAAGTGTGTAAGTGAGTTCTGGCTGGATTAGGCCTGCTTGCTATGGATAAGGGGAGGCATAGGGACTGGGAATAAGTAGTAGAGAGAGATGAGGAAGAACCGCAAGGCATGCCACATTAGATGGGTACAGTAGGAGATCAAAGGATCAGTCAGGAGCAAGAGAGAGAGGGAGGAAGCCTTATGGAAGTGAAGGAGATGCCAAAAGAGCTTAGTTAGGGAGCTTAGTTGAGGTAGGTTAGCTCTGAAGATGGTCTGTATCAAGAATGAAGGGAAAGGGGGGCAGTGACCAGCATTAAATTAATCTACTGTAACATTAGCATTTCTCCCAATTCCACCCTCCCTCCATCCCTCTCTGTCCCCCTGGTTGTGTGTCTTTCATTCCCCCCATCTAGGCATTTTCCAGGTAGACTCCGTGCTCGTCCAATCTCACAAAATCCTGCCCTTTGATTGGCTCAGGAGCGGGGTCAATGTGACAGTGTAACGGCGCATTTAACAGACACAAAAGTCCCATACAGCACTTTGGGAAACAAGCGCCTCTTTTTTCCCCTTTAATTTGGTTTTATATGATGGGATTGATAAGTAAACATGAAAACATGCATGCTGTTTTGATGTTTACTAAAGGAGGGCACAAAGGGGGGTGAGGACAATCAGTTCATGGATGTAAACAAACACTGGAGGCACTGCATTCAGCACAGAGTAAACTCATCCTTCAGGAGTCTCTCTATTTAAGAAACTGTGGAACAATGAAAAGCTATGTCCTCATTTACCTGCCTGATATTGAACTATAAGAATTAACTATAAAGAATTGTCATATATCACTGGTGACCAAAATATTGCTTTGCTAGTTAGTAAGACACACCCCAGACCAAAATTACATTAGTAATTCACAGTGACTTGACATTTGACATCCTCTTCTTGTATACTCAGACCTTCGTTTGGCTACAGGAGACAAACTGTTTTCACCTCTAGAGCAAAAATCTTTGCAATCAAAGCATCAAAAGTCTGAGGAAAACCATTACAACATTGTTCAATTAATTTAGTGAAGGGAAACACATAATGGGATGGTAATGTGTGAACACAAAGAACAGAAAAGCTTTTGCTCCTCAACAAATCTTTGGAGTTGCTGCTAAAAAGACTTTTTGTGCAATATGGATCTATAACAATTGCATAACGAGAGGGAGAGACAAAGATGAAAAAAGACAAATTGCCCTCTGGCAGACTCATGAAGGTGACTTGAAGGAGCTGCTCCAAATTTCCTTCTCCTCCTCCTCGTCCTCCTCCGCCTCCTCCTCCGCCAGCCCCTACCGGCCTAACACACTACCAATAGCAAAGAGACGCTTGCTTCAAAGTGCTGCTCACACCGTTGGTCTCTGCTGTGCTCCTATAGCCACTAAAAGCCAGTTTTCTTTGTAGAAGTATGGTGCCACTTTCATGTCAACTAGAGGGCCTACCTAATCCTCCTTTGTCATACTGAGTGGAAGGATCATCGGTTAATTGTTTTAGAGGGGCTGCCCCTTCTCCCCACCCCTACCCTCCAAACCCCGCTCAGGGCAGCAGTGGCGCCAGCTCAGTGCAAAATGATAAGTTGTTTTTTCCACAGCTAGAGAACGAGGACTCACATGGTATCCCTATGGAGCAGCATAGTGGGGAAATAGAAAGTACATCAAAATTATACAAACACACACACACACACACACGTGCACGCACACACACCTACATGTGCATGCTTTCACCCATTTGAAGTAACACGTACACAACCCATCTGAACACACGTTATTCTAAAACTGAAACCAAAACACTAATGGCATGCACTGCTCATTGGAAAGTGTGTGTCACAGTGTGTGTGAGCAAACCTATATACCTAGACCAGAGATTCAGTGGTTCTCATCCAATCATCTATATAAATTCAGATTTCCAAATTGATACCAGCATACTATAGGAGAGTATGGGATTAGGGATGGCCTGTGCCAGAAGCGCAAATAATATGGAATTCCTGTCTTATATAATGAGGTACTAAAGACCAATAATATACACAGAGAAGCTGATTGGGTTCACCCTTTGAGATTTACGCCCACTAGCCACTAGTTAGAGAGCCTGAGGCTCCAGGATTGGAAGTGTGAAGGGAGTTGGTTAGTGGGGTTAATACGTGGGGGTAGTTATTAGAAGTAGAGGAAGGCAGGGAAGTACTTAGTAAAAGCAGGCAAGATGAGCTGCAGGAGGATGCCGTGCATCTGTAGACTGAGGACTGAAGCCTTCCTGAGATGACTGCTAAATTTTATAGTGCAGCACATGTACAGTATCATACCAGGCCTGACAAAAACTGTAGTTATAGATCTTCTACTCTCCACCCACCCTACTCAAGTCTCTCTTCCACTCCAACTATGCAAAAATGACTTTAAAACATCAAAGCTGGCATTAACGTCTCATTTCCCTATGCAAATACAAAATGAGAAAAAAAAAAAAAAAGCTTTCTATTTCTCCCTGCCTTTTTCACATTCTGTGAAAATCGTTGCTGCCCCCTTGAGACAAAGCTCGATGCGCAGTTTGGGGAGAAAACGGGTTAGGGGATCCTGGGGCTGCTCTGCATTACCAAAACAAACCATTCAGCAAACAAACAATTAGACACTCATGAATTATGGACAAGTTATCTAAAATAGCAATAGGAGTCGTGGAGCGATTGCTGAGCTAATGAAACGTATGTCAGCGTATTTTTCAATCAGGCAGTGGAGAAAAGTGTGGGCGTATCTGTGTATGTCTGTCTGTGGACCACTGTAGATCAAGTTGAACAACAACAGGTAACACGCATGGGACAAAAGAGACACGAGTGAAGGAAGAAAATGTGTCTCGTAATCCACAATGTGTGATTATGCATCAGCCATTTTGTTTTTTGATTTGGCGCCAGTAGAAACAATTATTCACAACCCTGTGTTTACCTCTCACAGACACGCACAGTCCATGCAGCAATGATCCAAGAAGATATACTGAACACCAGCAAAACTGTTCCTGGACAGATGGTCATGAGGGTCTTCATGACAAAGCGTGTGTTGAAGTTAATCTTGTTGAGGGCGCCAATGCTGCGAGACGAAGCGTCCGTGAACAGCTTGCTGTGGAGTAACATGACCCTGCCGATCAGGTAGAGTCTCAGGAACATGGGGATGGAGAGGATGATGTCCACGTCAGCATCGGCCACCGATGGTGTGTAGGTAAAGGCCAGCCGTGCCGTCCAGGTAAACACGTACTGGCCCGGGATGGGATGGATGGCACACACCAGCAGCTCCAGCACAATGAAGAAGATCCGCTCATAAGTCATGGCTATCCTCCAATCATCTGCACCATTGTCGACCATAAACAGCTGAAGAAAAACAAGGACTTAGAATTTTTGTTGTTTGAGGTTGTTTTTCAGCATTTGCACAAGTTTTATACCTTCTACAACACCTGTGTTTGTCATTACTCATGTGGCAAAAAAGTATTGTTTGGACTAAATCCACAGAATTTATTTTAAATTGTAGTCAAGATCTACAAAGGTCATGTTGAGACAGTGGAAAATATATAAAATGTAACTTTATACCAAGCTGCACAGTATAATGTATATATGAAAAGCAAATTGTATTATCATCATAAATCAATTTCATAGCAATTATGTCAAAATTATATTTTCATAGAACTTTATTTGAGCTCAGCTGATAAATCAGTAGTTAATCAAGTTATTCTGTAGTAGACTCACCTGGATTTCCCGGGCATGGTACATTATTATAAGACCAAGCAATATAACAGTGGAAAGGCTGATAAGGCATTTCAGTGCAAATGAGTATGAAGATTCCTATGGTGAGAGAAAAAGAGGAAAACAAATTAGAAATAACCATGTCAAAACCATAATTAACATATTTTATTATAATATTCAAACTTGTCTTATTTATGAAACTTCTCTTAGTAATAAAAAGAAGGTAAAAGTGACTTTTTGGTAACCACTATTTAGCCAGTGAGTTCTGGTTTTTACTGCATAGCAAGAAGGTGAAATGAGGTAGTTGAGAAAAATGGGCAGAATTCAAGTGGAAGTAACATTTTTTATCTGCTATGTTAAAAAAAGATAAGCGTTATAAATGTCCCTGAATAAACCTATGCATACACCTAAGAACCCACACAGAAGTACATATATACAGCGTCACACAGCAGGATGCACACGCATGCACACACACTACTAAGTCTAACTGAGGGCAGATAATCAGGTTTACACACAAACAGCACAGTCGGGATGTTGAAAAACAATGCAACTGCAGGTGTAGGTGAAGCCTGATATTATCTATGGACACTGTTCCCCAGCATCTAAACTACCAATTAATCAGGGGGACTTTCCATTTAATGGTGGAAAAGGCCAGTCTAGCATTAGTGGGAGGGCCACCACAGTGAGTGCTGGTGGTGATAAATAGGCCAACCAGATGCTAGCACTGCAGTGTTGTGTGTGTCCACATGGGGGTCATAGATCTAAAAATTGAAGACCTGTACTAGTCAATTCTCTCCTCTATGTTGGTAAAATACCATTTGATAAATCATTTTAACAGCCACGGTGTAAAAATGCAAATCTGTGGCAGGGTAATAATCACAGGGTGGTTATTATGAAAACGGCACAAACAAATGACAAAAACAACAGGTGGAAAAATTGTTTATAATCGTCAGAGTGAGCGCTGCTCAATATTACTCTGTCCTTTGGTGGTCCATATTACAAAATGTATTTTTAGCTATCAACTAGATTGCTTTGCCCCTCAGGTCAGCAACATGTTCTCAAGACATTCTAATGTCTGAAATTGTTTTGAGAAGTCCCTGGTGAAATAACATTGAGTAAACCAATTAATCCACCTGCCAGAGGTTCAAGGATTTTTCAGTCCCAGTGCTCACTGCCTCTTAACGTGCTTCACTCCTTCAGGGCTCAGAAAACCTTGACTGATCCTCCAGTGAGTGCTCTGTGATGTGACGTGAGATGGAAAATGGACCATCCACAGCACATGCTACCTGTTTAATGTAGGAGGGGGCGTTGTGGCACTCAGAAATGGGAGGTCATTTCCATTTTAGCTGAGGTCAGCTTAATGAATGGACTCAGCCCCACTCAGTAACAGCCACAGACAAACCTATTGACTAGCTGAAAACCCATAAATCCTCGTATAGATTACCACACCAACTTAGTTTTTCATACAGTATATGACACACCTGTAACTACTGTACCCATAATCACAAATATGTTCAAATTCAAATAAACCTGTCAGACACAATCTATCACTTGTAAAAGTAACATGTCAGTAATATTGTATGTTTTGTATGTTATTACCTTCAAATTTCATACATTAAATAAGGCTAAACGAAATCGACCTCAATAGAAATCGATCATTTAATAGTTTTTCCTCAAAACCCTTTGTTGTCTGACCATTTTTTAATAACATTTGAATTTACT
>JAUMHL010000010.1:7602027-7646436 GCA_032362345.1 Sandelia bainsii
GAGTTATGTTGTCAGTAGTTTATAGAATAAAACAAAAATGTTAATTTTACTCAAACATATACCTTTAAATAGCAAAAGCAAAGAAACTCATCATTTTGCAGTGGTCTCTTAATTTTTTCCAGGGCTGTATGTAAAAATGCTTAAGTGCCAGTAGAAAATGTTTATGTTCAGTGTATCTCATAATGTTCATGTCAATTAGTTTTATTCATTCTCCCTACAATATCTGCTCCTGGCAACTAATCAATTATTTACATTTTTATTGTTAAGTTTAGGTAACTCAAAACACTTGTTTACAGTAATGGAAAGATCACTGTCTTACTTGGTTACTGCCATTTAGTTAGGGCAATTAGCTGCAAGTGGTAGATGTCTGCTATGTGGTGACTATATCCTCTGTGGAAATCCCAGGGTGACACCAAACTCAGCAATTCTACACACAATACATTTTGTAAACATAAACATATCTTGACCAGCACAGCAGTCGCCTCAGGGATGTTATAACCTTTACTGAGGTGCAGAACTAGACTTAAAATAGGGACAATAGCATTAAATCACAACAGAAAAGGGTGAAATCATTTTATGGTTTAGTGTTGGCATCACTTAAAGATCAAATACGGTCATACTATGAGCCAAATGACATATTATCAGGTCATAATTACTTTTTTTCCACGGTGGTACAATTATACATTAATAAAACATAAAATGGCAATTAGAATTACAATGTGCAAAAAAGATGACATTTTTGCACATTGTAATTCTAATTGCTTTTTTTGTCAAAAAGTCTCCTTTCACAACAGCTAAATAACCATGACAGAAAAGGGGTTGTGGCTACTTCCAACAGCTACTATTACTGTCTGAACATTCACTACACAGGCTGCTCAGGCTCTCTCATGGTCCCACTTTCTTTTACTATTCATTTAGAGATTAAAGGGTAAAAAAGTAGCCAAAAACAAAAGAAAAACCTCCATGGAGAAAAAGGACATAGGTACATGCCCGAGGGGATATTTTATTGTTAGGACTAATAATGTCCTGTGTTCAACAGAGACATAATGCCATTATAATTAGGACCCATCAAGGTTACTTCATGTGCGCTTGCATAAGTGTGTGTCTTATAAACTGGATCGTGGGGAGATTGGGGTTAGGACTGAAGGGGGGTTACTTTTCCTGTGGGACACCCACTCCCTCATTAGGAACCATTTAAATTTTCAGCAAATTAAGGAAGGGGGTTGTTAGAAACTTAATTTATAGATCAGGGCCATAAAGAATGGGCTGATCCTAGAAAAACTGTTAACTAATTGAATCTTGATATTGGTGATGTGTGTATCATTGACCCCTAAATACTGCCACAAAACTCTCACACTCACAACAATACAAAATGTCTCTGTATAAAGCTAAACTACTTGACTGTGTGTGCTGCATAGTAATAATATATAATAATATACAGCTTTTCAAACTCTCTTCACTCTCCAGAGGATTGTTGAAGGGGGGTTGTAAAGAAGTGAAGATTTCATTGGTTAATTCATTGGTTAATTGGTGCCATAACTGACTCAAACTTGAAGACACGACATGACATAGTTTTAGATAGAGCATGACTGCTATTTCTACTTCCTGTGTCTATCACAAACACCAATTTATAAATGTGCTTAGAAATCATAAAAAATAAACTGCTTTTAACTCCAGAACGTGCATGACAATCATTGTGTTTTTAGGTTTTCTTCAGTATTAAAGTTGTCAGTACATCCATGCGCACTGCAAACAGGAACTTATAATACCCAAAGGTGCTAATGTGTCAAAATGCAAACAAGTATACAGTAAAAACAACAGAGCTCAGTGCTTACTCAGTTGTGGCCAGAGGCATTATGTTTTTGGCTTGTCAGTCCGTCCCTCACATTAACATGGTACCTCAGGAATGCTTCGAGGGCATTTCTTTCTAAATCTGCACAAACAGCCACTTGGTCCCAAGGATGAACTGATTAGATTTTGATGGTCAAAGTTCAAAGGTCAAGGTTACTGTAACCTTTCATCTATCTCATTCCTGTGAATGTCATATCAGGAACTCAAACGGAACTCAATGATTAACTGATCAGAAAATCAGTCTGAGCAGAAACGCATTTAAACTGTAATTTGACTGGTTGGCAACCACAAGGCAGTATTTCTACTTTCATTTAGTTTTGGTGTAATTTTCAAACCTTGAAAAGTTACTTCCAAATTTTTGAAACATTTGACTTACTGTGCTTACAGTTTAATTTTTCACATTCTCAGTGTTAATATTGATGAGTGAACACCTGCTTGAGATTTAACACTGTACATGGAGATCGGACTAGAAGAACATTGGAACAATTGAACTAGTCAGCTAGTCAACATCCTCTTTATTTTTGTTACCAGTGTTGCCCCATTTGACTCCATAGAATCCCATTATGATTTCTTGACTGATGCCAGATTTGTACTGATAAGTAATATTGCCTCTGGAAATATATTATGTTCAGTGTAATTAAGGTTTTAAGAGTTGAATTTAGGCAACTCGTACTAATAATTAAAAAAATTTGATGATTAAAATTTTTTTTTAATCAGAGTATAATGGGACAACCCCAAACAGGAATAGTTTTGCAGGTGGAGGCCACAGACATTTTTCCCTCCTCATCTTCTCTGACTGTTTTTTCACTAGTTTTGCATTTGGCTGCAGTCAGTGTCACTACTGGTAGCATGAGGCAATACCGGGACCCAACAGAGCCAAGGTAGTACAACTCCCCCAGGATGGCACATCGATATGTGCCATTGCCAGAAGGTTTGCAGACTCTGAGAGCAGGTTCACTCTGAACTCATGTGACAGATGTAAAAGTGTCTGGAGAAGCCACGGTGAACGTTATGCTGCCTGCAACATTGTTCAGCATGATCGGTTTGGTGGTGGGTCAGTGTTGGTTAGCCATGGAGGGATGCACAGACCTGTACAGGACAGACATCGGCACCTTGACTGCCATTAGGTATCAGGATGAAATCCTGGACCCATTGTCAGACCCTATGCTGGTGCAGTGGGTCCTGGATTCCTCCTGGTGCATGACAATGCTGGCCTCATATGGCAAGAGTATTCAGGCAGTTCCTTGAGGATGAAGGAATTGATACCATTGACTGGCCTCCACGCTCGCCTGACCTAAATCCAATAGAACATCTCTGGGACATCATGTTTAGGTCCATCCGATGCCACCAGGTTGCACCTCAGACTGTCGAGGAGCTCAGTGATGCCCTGGTCCAGATTTGGGAGGAGACACCCCAGGACACCATCCGTCATCTCATAAGGAGCATGCCCCGACGTTGTCAGGCATACAAGCACATGGGGGCCATACAGACTACAAAGTACCATTTTGAGTTGCTCAATTTCAAATTTCGGCAAAATGGACTAGCCATTTTTTCGGGGTATATTTGAATTCAGCCCTCTGTTGGTTGATAATTTTCATTTCCACCAAATGATGTGGCATCCTTTCATTCCTAACACATTATCTAGTCCATATCGATATACATATCCAGCATGATCCATTTTCCCATTGATCTGATGTGTTGTCAAAGTGTTCCTTTAATTTTTTGAACAGTATATTTGGAAAACATACCAAATGCTTACGTTAAGAGTACTTTAATTTGGTTATATTTAATTAGCTACGTCATGTGGTTACCACAAACTTGTACGCACACACATGCTCCACAACCCTGGTTTTGCCACTAATGAAAATGACCACTAATCTTTGAGGTCAGGCACACAGGATGCACTCAAACATTCACAAATCCAAATGCATCAAACCACAAAAGCCTGAAAATTGTTTAAATCTATGTGGACCCAGAAGACTAAACCATCTTCATTAGGTGACTGGTCCCTTGACGGCTATTTGACAACCCAACAAGACCACAGTGGCCATATATTCCCAGTGGAGATTATTAACCTTAAGTGCCCCACATACGATACTACACTATCTTTTTTTCCAACTACAATCGGTTCTGTGAGAGTGTCAGTGTATAAATGCCACTGCCTGACAACTTCTATTTTCATTGTGAGGTGATTGTAAGTCATTTGAAAATGAGCCCTCAGTAAATTCTGCCTGAGACAGTTTCTTTCTTTTGCCCAGGGCAAAACATCAATAGCTGAGAGAAGCCAGGACAACCTATAGCACAGGACAGATCGACAGCGAAACAAACTCAGTAAAGATTGACTGGAGAGTCACCTGAAAACATCTTGCTAGAGATTTATAGTGAAAGAAGGACACAAGCTAGAGGACAAGATAGGGAGAGGAAGAGAAAGTGACAGAGGGGTTGGGCGAATACTCATTTTTATCAGTCAAAGTGAATCCTCAGCAATGTCTTAAGGAGAATTAATCTATTTTAAATACTAATAAATAGATTTTCCTTTTTGTCTGTATGGAGTTTTCTGTAGAAAATAAACCAAAAGCACTAAAGAATTAAAGAAGACTGAGTTAATCTTAAAACCCTCTCGTTTTATTCCCTGTACCCTAGTTATCTTGCATTTTGGTTTCTAAGCTAAGGTCTAGCTGTTAAAAAAGGTGGGAAATGATATATATTAAAGCAGGCAGTGCATTTTTTGACATTGCAATGGGACAATTACTGAAACAGTGACAAGATTAAATGAGTAGATTTCTCAGGTTTCACAGCTCCTCCACTCTAACAGAGAGCCCTTACCATATGTCACTCGGCTCCAGCATGTTCTGGCTGGTGCTACGGTTTTCTATAGACTCAAGCTAATTGAATATCCTTATCTGGCTCTGAACCCCCTTTTCCTCTGGTGAAGTGAAACAGAGGCCAGTAGGAAAAGCAGTACATTTATATTCACCCACAGACGTGTCCTGATCAAATGTAACACACTCACACACATATAGCTACCGTACTTTACCAAACTGCATGCAATCTTGTAATCTTGTAAACCATGACCAGACCCCCCACCATACTATACTACAGTTCTGTAGCTGTCATCCTTCATGCTAGTGTTTTACATCTTGCATGATAAAAGTTTTGTGAATTGTGCTAGCAGCCTTAAGCTACAGTTTCCCTCTGTGTTTTTTTTTTTTTTGGTTATGAAATTAAGTGCTGCAATTTTCTAATGCCCCCTGGGCCCTTTAGTGTAAATTGAATCTATTTAAACAAGGGTTTTTTTCAGTCTGACAGAGAAAAAGAGGTGGCTGGGGAGCAAAGATGAGTGGACTCTCAAAGAAAAAAAGGGACATGGGAGACAGTTTTGTTTGTGAAGGGGTTAAAAAGAAAATAGCAGCGACAAAAGGGGAAACATGTAGACCACTGGCCCATTAAGGGGTTAACAATCGGAGGGAGGCCATTAATGGAAGCTGGAGCTGCTGTACGCTGGAACTAGAGTACACAGAGAGCCAACCATAGAAACCACTAACATAAACTAGAAAACACAGGTAGAGTGAGGGAGGGAGGAAAAGAGTTACTATATTTTCCTCATGTCATCATGTAGTTATCATGTGAACATTCATTAACTGCATATAGTATTTGTATGAGTAGTAGTAAGCCAAACAGTACTGGAAACAAATGTACACCCATTAACACAATCAGTACGTTCACCCTCTTTATAAACACAACTGCAGCAATCAACTGCAGAACAAAGCATGAATGTCAGATGACTCAAACTGAAAAATGTTCTTGGAGAGGACCACAGTGCTGTGATACAGTTGAGGATTCCTGAAGAAGAATAAGTGGGTCTTGTAACGTGACTTGTAACTGCAGTAGAGTAAATGTGACCCTTACCATCTGAAGACAAGACTGTGGCATCCACATGATAATGATAAACTAAAGCTATCCTCCCCGTCATTCACTCACTCACTCTCTTTCCTTCACACATAAAGATACAAAGGAATGAGGCAAATACACAAAACACATGCAGCTGAACATACAGTATTATACACATAACAAGCCCCATGGAACACATATTTTTTCTGCAGCTTAGACTACATTGCCTGCAGTCAACCTCAGCTGAAACCTTCAACTGTTGCTATGTTATGTTCATGAAAGTTGTTTTATATTCCCTAGCAAGGTGACTGGAGGTGGGGGAGGACAAAACAAAAAAACTGTTGAAGCTAAGGAAAAGCAGCTTCATTCAATTTGTCTTCTGTTTCATTGTAAAAACTTGTGTATTGGATACATTACACAGTAATTTTCATATATTATAGAAAAATACAGTACACACACTAATTACTAATTACTTATTCCCATAGAAATGTTTTGTTTGTATAAAAGTAACAAATAGTACTCACAGTTTAAACTGCTAAAGGCAGGGGAGATCTAACAAGATGCAGATCAGCTAAGGCTTTTTGTTCTTGATTGAATATTAATCAGTGTCCAGAGGAGACTGTGACTTAGTTTCACATTGGAATAGTTGTTTATCATGTGCTGTAAATTAACAAGTATGGCAGCTCAAGGGATCAGCAGTCAAACTCTGACCTGGGGGCATAAAGACCTGATGAGAAGAAGGAAAGAAATGTATCCAGTGAAAGTGCACCGGTAGCACAGGGAGCTCATCATGAATATACACGTATGTATTCTAATAACACACAGTCTGCCACACAAAACAAACACTCCCTGTATGGAATTTCACAATGGTAGGATTTTCAAGGGCAGGCTGCAAGCGAAGCGTTAGTCGATTGTGTGAGTAAAGTATGATGAAATCACACATCTCTCACATCTCACCCTGCACTCCTACCAAACATTGTGTTTAGCAAACATTTGAAAACAGCCAACAGGCAATATTGAAATGACTCAATGAGCTCACACGTTGACAGTATTACAGCATATGTAGAAAGACACACACACACACACAAACACCTGCACATTCAAACACACGCTGCAGGAAGCCATCATTGCACATCTGAACCTCTCCAGCACTGTAATGAAAGACAAATATCTGCTTACAACTGCATTACTCATATGCTTATACTCTTTTGTGTTGTGTTCATGCCCTAACGCAGGAACAGCCTCAGATCAATAACCTAATTAGCCATAAAGCATATGCATTGCAGTGATACATTATATGCCTGGCAATGCTTGGCTACCATCTCACAGGAATTGTCATATAAAAGAACAACGGCCATTTATTAAGCAAAGACCCATGGGGAGGAGAACTTGGCATGCTACGGTGTATAAAAAATTAAGAAATTGTAAGCTACAACATGCATTAGAAAAGCAAAACATCATGTGGGGTCGAGCAGTCAAGTTACAATTTGTACTGACTGCTAGCAGACCAAAAACATCTGCCACGCTGTGACTCTAGCCGTGGAGTAAGTAAGTGACTGAGGAAACCCCAATCACACATTCTTTCCACTCTTTGTATTCAACTGGACTGCAAGTAATTCAATACACCTCTCCTTGTGCAGATTCACTCAAATGAAACGCAAAGCGAATGGACTATATCAAGTGGAGCACTATTTGAACACCACTTACATTAATATCAGTGTTTGTGTGGGCTGTGCTACAGTGTATGTGTTTGTGTGTGTGTGTGTGTGTGTGTGTGTGTGATATGGACCTGTGTGCAAGCCCATACTGCATGTGTGTTAAAAGTGAGTGTGAAATGAAACGTAAATACAAAAAATAATCTTGTTCTGCACATGATTCCTTGACCAAACTCAATACCCCCGAGAGAGACTGCTACACAATACCAGGCTGCTCTCTCCATAGCAACTCACATGGTAACACAAATATATTTCAGAGCAGGAGCGCAGCATACCACTTGAACAGTGGACGAAAAATGTGGGAAACAGCAACCAATTATTGAAAGAGTTTTATGTTATACTTACTCTCTGTGTGTTGCCAGCCGCAGCCAAAACTAAGAGGCTCCCACAGCTCAAACCTCTCTTCATACAATTGTGAGTGTTATCAGAGATCTACAGCAGTGCCACTCCTTCGTCACACACGGAGAACGTGAACTAAGATCTGCCCCTTGTCTGACATTTAATTGTTCAGCAGGGTGTGTTTACTTTCAAGGTGTTGGCTGCCCTCACAGACTATAATGCAGAAGGCAGTGGAAACATGGACGCTTAATGAGAGAAAAATAAACAGAGCCTCGGTAACAACAGCTGAGAGATGACCGATAGAGAAAGTTTAAATCAACGTAATGTTTCTCCTGGCATAAGCCCACAAGTAAATCATAATACTGTAAGCAGATCTGTCGACATCAATTGTTCCGAGCACCAGCATTCAATGTTACCTCAGCATTAACAGAAATCCAACACAAACACACAACTGATAAGATAAACTGGGTTAAAAAAAGAGTATTTTGCTTGATTTAGACAAGAAGAAAGCAAATAAAGCATAGAAGTGCTCTGGTAGGACTCACTTTACATAAATGATCTTACTTATTAGAAAAGGCGGAAAGGAACAAAGTGAAAAACAAAAAGCTTTAAATGAATGAAAGCAGCAAAACTGCAGGTACTTGAAACAACTTATAAAAAGGAAAAAGAAATATGTTGTTTGGCTTATAGGAAACGCTTTGCACTTATGCTGCTGCTCATGTCTCCGTGGAACAAAACCATTCACTTTCTGCTTTACAAAGCTTTTACACACACAAACGGCGCTGAACACAACCACACTAAATTCTCCAGACAGCGTCAAAGAGACACTAAGTTGGTTGCAAGTGCCACTTTGATATATACTGTGTTGACCTTTTCTAGATCATATAGGGTGATTATACACATGGTGGACTGCAGCTTGGCAGAAGCTGCACAAAAGGCTTTACTGTAATAGCTTTCCTCCTCTTTCTAGCCATCCATTCTGCAATGACACATACAACCTTATGTTCTCCAGAAAGGTGGGCAGGCACTCGTCTGACACACACACACACACACACACACAGATACAGCTACAGGAGAGCAGCTTACATGCATACATGGGTGATGTGACAGGCAATGAACCAGTTATGAATATTTTCATTTCTTCCTCTTTCTTGTCTCGACGTGTGCTTTTTTCTTCTTGAACTATGAAACAGTAGACCTATATTCTGTAATAAATAGTGAATATATAAAGCAAACAATTGCCATATTCATTTGTCACTTGTTTATTTTTTTTCTTCATTTTATGTGATTGTAAATCGATTATTTTGGGGGTTTTTGTTGTTAATCAGACAAAGAAGCTATTTGAAGGCATCAGCTTAGGCTTAGTGAAATTGGAGACTAATATTGTATAGGCCAAGTGATATGTTGATTCATCAAATCAATAATCATTAATAAAAAATAATTGTTGGGCTGTTAGCTGCATCTCTGTTTTGTCACCCAGGATGCACCAGGAAGGATTCAACTGGCTTGTGCTTCAATAAAACACCCCTGCAAGAGACAGAAATCAATCTAATTTTTTGCTTTTTTTGCTTTCAGAGTTCAGAAAAGCCCTTGATGTCATCATATCTGACCAACTGTAATATGATTAATCACAGTTGTTGTTGTTTTTTCCGCTTAACGTGGTGTCTGTGTATCCTTAAAAATCAGCCTTGTTAAACAGGTGAAACCAGTGTTTGTGTACTACAGTGTCTCTGCAGGGGATATCACCATAGCAGTAAGTGGCAAGCATTAGAGTACTTACACAACCTATCACAATAGAAGCAGCAATACACCTTTCAAAGCACAATGTTACTGAGGCTGGACACACTATCGTACTACCTGCCATCAGCTCAGTGGGCTAGCTATTGAGTTTCAGGGTGTGCAGTGGGATACTGTAATTGTATACACTTTATCAGGCTTATTCTGTCACAAGTGTTTTGTTTAAGGGATTTTAAATGGGAGCAGAGTTAGGGGCTGTCTCATTAAGGGTGAGTCAATAAGTAACCACGATCCCACAAATATCCATGAATAGATAAGCATGTCTAGCCATATTAAAATACTTGGCATAGTTGAATCTGGGCAAGTGGAAAATGTTTGATACTTTTTTTCAGATTTTTTTCTTTAGGATTTCCAGTTTTATCACTGAAATGGGATTATCTAACAGCTGTGCATCAAATAAAGCTAATAAATTGTTGTCTTAGATTTATATTGCTCTAATATCTGAGAATACTGTTATTATCCTGCTGCATATGTCAGACCATCAGAGCCAGAGAGTCAGCGTCATCTTATCAGATTAGGTTACAATTAGTGTCACAATCAGAATGCATTTAAATGACATAACAGTGATACGGCTTGGTAAAATCCAAGATGCTTTAAGCAATGATGAGTACTCACTTGGACTATATTTCTACATAGAAATTGTAGGTTTTAGACAGTAATTAGTTCAAAAGTAACATTCGTTCACATTCATTAACAACATCCTTAAATTCTTAACACGTCATGACATATTGTTGGATAACATATTTTTTTCATTTTTAGTTACCCGCTGGTGATGTGCATTAAATTTAATGTGATAGCTGGTGGACAATATCTGACATTATTGGCATGATACTTGTACCTCTACCTATGAGACTTCACTGACAGCCAAACCTTGTTAAGTTTAATCGAAACAGAATGGTGGCAACTTTAAGAAAAAAAACAACTTTACTTTCACTTAAGTCATTTGGTCATTTCTCTGTTCTGCTGATGCTCCAAAACTGAGCCAAGTTCAGAACAGTCATGTCAAGGTGGTTCGATGTACCACCTTTTGCTACTGGTGCCAGCTCAGCCCCTGGAAACAGTTTCAGCATTTTAAAAAGGAGTCTGGTGCTCTTACTTTGATGCTGCACCCTCATCAGTGCCTCCTGTTCTGTTCTCTCCCCTATCCTGCGATATAAAACCTTCACCTCGAGTAAATGCTGGGAGAGAAAAACAAAACAATAGGAAGAATGAACTGATTATTAATTTTAAAAAAGAAAAAGAAAAGAACATCTGAACAAATGTCCCTATGTCCACTGATTTCACCAATAATTAGTCATGATTGGACAACCAAAATTATTAGACGACATGACTTGTGGCAAAGTAATAATAGCATATTTTAATATCTTGCTGTTTGATCTTTTCCTGCTTTACTTTTTCCATAATATACATTAAGGATTTGTGGATAGTAGCATCCATACTGCCAGTTAATCTAAATCTTCCCATAATTCAAAATGGATTTTAAACATTTGAATAAAACTGTTTTCAAATGCCCCTAAGCACATCATTTTCTTTTTTGTTTCTTCTCCCTCTTTTTTTTAACACATACATGCATGCTGACACACACACTTTCCCACTTGTTTCCATACTTTCTTTTAATATATTATTTCATTTTCTGCAGAGTTAGTTCTATTTATTTTACAAATCTCTCCAGGCATTGTGTCATCAAGATGTTTCATTCTCTGTTGTAACTTAGAATCTGTTGCCCAATCAATGCCCTTTTCCTCTTGATTTATTTTTTTTATTTTGTAAGGTGCAATAACCCCATTGTTGTTTTTATTGCTATAAAATGTCTTTTCTTCTATTTTAAGTTTGCACATATCATGAAAACTTATTAGAACGTATGAATAGTATTGTGCATTTAATAGCAAACCAGCTGTCCAAGCAACACATAAGACTGTATAAAGTGAGTTTGGAAGTATGTTGAGCAGCAGCTGCTCACACTGACAGGTACAGGCCTAATATTATAACGCCAGCCACTGTGTCACAAGCGGTGTCTAGAAGCCAAAATATTAAAATTCCCCCGCTCAGATATCCCTCTGCTCTGTGGAAACAACAGACGGTTTGTTTCCAATTCAGCTGCCAGCGAGCGTCATTTCAATATTTTCGGTGGGCTACCCAAAACAACACTGCAACATGGAACAGGTGTGTGTACCGCGCACACGCACGCACGCGTGTGTGTGTGTGTGTGTGTGTGTGTGTTTTCGCAATAGCGGTTTTGCGCATGTATGCGCGTGCTCGTGTGACCAAACGAAACCAGTAACTAGCAGGTTAGATAAGAAATGTCACGCGCTGGGTTACACTCACGGTAGTTACATCTGGGCATTTTGGAAAACCTACCTAACAGTGAATGACGATTTAAAACATCCTCGTTTACATACATAGAGGGGCGCGCGCAAACCACACACATAGGTGAATGTGCTTTATTAAAATCATATGACAGGCGTGGTCACTGAGTGAAAACGTTAAGGGCAGTTTGTTTTTGTAGTTAGAGACTAATTTGCTACGAAACAGCGTGAGAAAATGTGAAAAATCTACCTTATGGAGGTCGATGCGTATCCTCGCCTCTCCTTTATGCGGGCTCTCTGGCCACAGGTGATAGCTCGAGCCGTAGTTGGGGCTGTCTTTGCTGCTGTTGCTGCCAGTCGCAGACGAGTTCCCCGCGTAAGCCTGTTGTGTTACCGGGGGTGTTACGCGGGAGTCGCGGCTGTGTGTTGCCTGATCGCCTTGCACGGTGATCCTGCCAGACTTATTGCGGTCTAGTTCACAGTGCTGCGGACGCTGGGGACAGAGCCCCAGTGCGCTTTGCTGCTGCTGCTGCTGCTGCTGTTGCTGCTGCTGCTGCCGCTGCTGCCGCTGCTGCTGCTGCTGGTCTTGCTGTTGCAGCAGTGGAGCCTGGTGAGTCCTACATAGCTCTCCTGAGGCGCTGGCGCAGTAGTTGATAGGCAAGCTGCTCCCCACCAGTAGCTGTTGCTGTGCTCGCAATTGTGGGATCTGTTGCTGCTGCTGCTGCTGCTCTTGCTGCAGGTCCTGAGTCTGACACTCGAATGCTCTCCTGTTAGCCTCGCTTGACTCACATACATTTAAAGAGCGCCCTTTCTGTGAGTTTGCACGGATTCCTTCAGGGGAGGGGTCCCTCTGTTGGAGTCTTAAATGACTGTGCTGTTGCTGTTGCTGTTGCTGCAATAACTGCCTGTGGTCTCGTTGCCCTCCTGCTCCTCCTCCTCCCCTGCAGCGTTCCACGATGCTTGCCTGTTGGTAATTATTGACACTCCTTCGGAGACGATCCCCCCTTTTAGATTCCCGGGAAAACAGCAGAGAGGAGGAGGACGACGTTGGTGGAGGTGGTATAGGCGGCGGAAATAGTGGGGAGGGCTGCGGTGGGAGACAATCGACAGTTTGAGAATGGCTCGCCTCCTGTTCGGAAAAACTGCAGTGGCAGCTTGGAAAAACAGGCTGCTTCTCCGACTGCGACGGCGGCTGCTGCTGCTGAGAGCCGGCCGGGGCCCAGGGATCCTGCTGCAGGTGCGCCGGCTGCCCGGTGTTGGGTTCACAGCCTCGGTGTGACGGTCGCTGGGCGGTGTCGTAGCTTGCCAGAGGTAGAGGGTCGCCGCTGTGTACAGGTCTCCGAGAGGGCTGGCTCAGACAGGGGAGCTCCTGGAGGCTCTGGCGGTGAGCGGCGGTGGTCGAAGTGCGGTCTCGGTGGTGAGAAGAGGGCGGGGGCGGCAGGCTGAAAACAGGGGCGACTGGGTCTCCGCTTTGCTTGCTGCTTCCTTGCTTTTCGTCGGGGATATGGTGCTGATGGACAGCTCCCGCGTACCGATGCCGCATCCCCTTGATCGCCTCGTCTCGCTGTGGTTGCTCCTTTGCCGTACAGAGCTCCGACACCCGTTCATTGCGATCAGTCCCAGCAAAATAGGACCGACTACTATCATTGGTAGGTTTGACCAAGACCTGCCTTAAAACGTCACTGTACAGCCAAAACACCGCCTTCGACTGAATATCCGTCCATTGCCTGCTATGCGCACAGGTTGCAGCGGATCGATCACTCCTTAAGGGTGATATTACAAGAATAGGACGATCGAGATGCAGAAAGGTGTTTAAATCTTGCTCACATGGTCGATCAGCTTAATACACTGTGGACCCAGTACATCGACTTTGTCAATGTTGCCATAACCACCCCACATAATCAGAAATCACTTTTACTGCTACGTCACCCGAACAGATTCCATAGGCCTGTCAAACATTATGCTTTGCCCACATATATCCTAAGCGTTAATATAGTTTGTGATAAGCTCTGTCAGTTGGGTGTCCATAAAGTGTCAGCATTTTAAAAAATCACGACTGGAAACACACTGTCTCTTTATGTCTACTTCCAACACATATCCACTTGTTGGTTCATAGAAATTCATAAAATTGCCTAAACAAAGCTGTAACGATTACTTCATGCCACACAGCCCAAGCCGTGCAGCCTGGTATTCAATAATTTAGCAGAATATGCTTGGTTTTGTATTACCAGGCAGAGATATTTAGAATGAGTGCTGCATGCGGAGCCAGTCGGCGCACAGGCTGGAGCGTGCGCGCCCGCTGCTCGCTGCTGTTGCATGCTCTCAGTATAACATGGGAAAGGCTTTGCTGTCACAGCAATGAGGAAACTGGCTGGATGAAGACAGAGAGGGGACGGGCGCAGACGGCGCTGTCCGCGGTGCTGAGGGAGTTAGGACACACATCACTAAAATAGCTTCTGTTGTGGTGTCAAGTAGCCAAAAGGATGAACTGTCCATCAGATGCGGGCCAGAAATTTCTCACGGCTGTGAGGAATATTCTAATAATACTTGGATTAAATAATATGTTCAGATTTTTAGGTCTGTCTGAAAAGTAAAACCTGTAAAACAATACTCAAAAGTCTATATGTGCATTGAAAAAGTACATATCTTTACAATAGAGAATGTGAAATCCACAGTCCCACAGTTCATCCCTCCTTGCTGACAGGGAATGAATGTAAAATCCTTTACAGATACCTGCTCATGGATTTAGTCTGTCTGCCAACTTTCACTCAGATCTCTCAGGCCATGATGTGATGGTTTTCTAACTGAGTGGACTTCATGTCTACATCACCTTTCAGAAACAGAGTTCCAAGGTGCTTCATCAACACAAATAAAATATAATATCACTGAATACAGGGATCTCACAGGAAAGAACATGTTAAAAGCCTCTATTAGAATTTCTTAGTGTGAGAAAGTATCAGCACCTCAAACACGTAACTTTAATATCAGACAGGCGAGTTGAAGCTGAGCCAAAAAGCAAGAGGGGATACGGATGGAGAGGAAGACAACTTTTACATCATACATTAGCAGTTCTTAATAAGTAATAATCCTTTCCTCAACGCTGGTTCAGCCATTCAGAGTTTTGATGGGTCTAAAGACTGCAGCGGTGGCACACTTTGCCCAACCACTGGAAGAAGACTGAGGTACACTGTTTTATAGCTACATGACGTACTGCAGGAATTTGGAACAGCGCTTCGGCCAGGCCTGCATTAGAAACCTGATCATTTTCATTAAGTAATTGGTCGCTGTGACCTGTGTGAGTTTCTTGGCAAGATGGAGTTTCATTTGCTAGTTTAGGAAGCCATGTTACTGCTTCCACATGAATAATTGAATTACACTTTACAACTCTTGGACAGACACAAACACTTATTCACCAACCCTCCATGGAAACCAAAGCCCAAATTTTCTCTGTGCCTTGCTTTTATACCCGTTCCCTCTCCATCTCTCTCATAAGCACACACATCCACAACAATAATAACACTTCAAAAATCCACTCAAATAGCTTCATCCTAGAAAAACTGCTACTAGAAATTTGCATTTGTCCCATGGCAGCCATCAAACTTGGCTTGTCCAGCCATGTTTAAAAGCATATAGTGTCTCTGTCCCCGTTGGCTCTCAGAAGGAGAAGCAGCAGAAGATCTGTGACACTAAAATGGTAGAGGAGGAAACATGGAGGAGGCTGAGGCACGTAACATAGGAAGCAAGAAGCCTGTAATTACAGAGAAAGAGAAAACCAACTAAGGCGAAGCAGAGAGATGTGTAAGTATTTGTGTGTGCATGAGAGGAAGACAGGGAGAAACTGATAGTGTGCACACTCGTGTGTGTGTGTGTGAGAAAGAAACAGGACAGGATGAGAGATATCTAAAAAGAGCAGGTGCGCCAATGCAGAATAGATCAAAAGAGGTCAATTAAAAAGAAGAGGAAGACAGAAAATGTGTTGTTCTGTGAAGTAAACCAAAAATAATTACACACAGGTACAGAGATTAAACTAATATCTTAAAACAGAACAGTTTACACAGAGAGATGTGATTTTATAATCTCTTCTCCTACACGTAGCTCTATGCTTCTGTGTGGTATCCTGTAGTTCTTAAGATCTTACTGTATTTCATGTTATGTACCAATCAGATTTAAATTAATATTAATCTGAAAAGTTTTACTTTTAAGCAATTAAACCAACTGGTGTGACTGAATCAGTAGGGCCTTTGTGTCTTTTTCAGGGACATTTTGACAGAACATGAATGACTGGTTCAAAGTGGAGTTAATACGTTTCTTAGCCTGTCTCCTTACATAGGTTTACGTCACTAATAGTGAAATGCAATCCAATTTGTTTCCTTGAGCTCAGCTTTATGTCATTAAACTGTAAATTGTTATGAGTGTCCCAGTATCTACAAGATAAACATTTAACACATAGTCTTTTTAAAGTTTCTTTTTCCAAACTGAGGGTTTAAAGATAATGACCATTATTATATGTTGTATACAATTCAAAGCCTTCTAAGGCACAACTGTGACACATTTTTCAGATAATTCATTTTTAAATGGCTTATTTTGCTTAAATAGGAGAATTTTAAAATAAAACCATAAAACTGCACTTAATTCTTGAACAAAGTTGTGACACTACGCTTAAACTTACAGTACTTACATCTTAAAATTGTTTAAGAAACTGTGTTTAACTGTGACATCATGGCTTTCAGAGACGATGAGTGAGAAACAGCTTGACATTTGCTGCCTTCTACTGTATATTGTAAATACAAGTAATGTTTCCTTCTGAACAGAGAGAGTGACAAAGAAAGAAACATATGACAGCTGAGTATAAAGCAGCCATCTTGAATTAGTCTGTGAATTTGATGCATGTTGTGGTTATTACTGTCATCTCACTCAACTATATATTCAGCGGAACCAATGCAGCTGGCTTGCGTGAACGGTAATATGCTCTAAACATTATAAACAACCTGCGATGCTGCGAGATAAGAGATGAGTCGTGACTCAACCTGGATTGTGGCATCATCACGCACTTGGTGCGACCAGTGTGAGATGACACTGAGGGCAGGCTTGAGACAGAGCTTCTGGGAGATACAGGCTGCCAGGCACAGTGGCAGCGGTGGCAGGGCCCTGCACCCAGGGGTGAAATTTACTTCTGACTGCTAAGATCATTAGTGGAATTTGCTCCAGCTACTTAAATGACTTATCAGTTCTTCCGTCACTCAGCAGGAGGCAGGTACAGGGACAGTCATTATTAAATTTCAGCTGACATGTTAGCATCCCAAAGTCTTATAAATAAGTGGGATGAGGTGAGATGAGGTGAGATGAGATGAGGTGAGATGAGGTGAGATGAGGTGAGATGAGAACCCATTGAAGGAATAAGGGGATACTTAAGAAACATCCTTGAATATCCCCTGACAGTATCTTAATCCTAAGCAGCGGAGTGAGCGTACTTGTCCATCTCAGAGAAAGACAATTAGTCACCTTAGTCCACATATAACACCCTTCCACCACACATACAGTAAACACACACTGTACTGTATGACCTTGTTATAATTGTTTCCTCCCCGTCTCACTAAAGGAAGGACTATCACAGCACAGTTATATTCATTTATTGTAATATTACATTTGCTATGGTTTTTAATTATGAGATTATGAATGACAATATGAGGAAAATCTAATTGTCCGTGGCAATTACTTCCACAAGAATGACAAAATATTCAGCAAGAAGACTACTACAGTATAGTGCATATAAACAAAAGGCTTCATAAACTGTCATTTAAAACAATTAAATAGACAGGTTCTGGTTAATTTAAAGCTTTTTCAAAGATTTGTTTTCCATGTGATAGCTCCCACTTATCGCCATCTGAGACGTTATCTCACTGGCTTTAAAGCATTATACGTCATACTCTTTCCTACCTCTAATCAAGGTGTGGCAGTGTGAATGCATCAATGACAAATGTGTCTGTGCGTTATGTCTGCTGCTGGGTGTCCATGACGTCTTGCTGGTTCACAACAACAAACACCTGCCTTGTTTTCTCCAACTCGGCCTTGGCAGAAGCATTGGACCATCAACCTCTGTTCACAGAGCACAGTGATGTCACTGCATTAAATGGAGCAGTTGGTGATGAGGGGAAGTGAAGAAGACAAAGAGAAAGGAAAAAAATGGGCAAAGTCTATTTATAATGCAATCAGAGCTGTGTGAGACGCTGTCTGCATGTGTACTCCTGCATATACTGTAGATGTAAAGATGGTTATTATGACACTGTGCTTCTGTGTGTTTGTGTGTGTGTGTGTGTGTGTGTGTGTGTGTGTTCAAACCATGTGCATCAATTTGAACACATGTGCATACCTGTGTGGGTGGAGGGGACCAGCGTTTGACAAGAAAGGCTCAGTTTGCCCAGTTGTCAAATATGGTGATGAGAGATAAAGAGAGGAGAAAGCTCATCACTAATGCAAAGGTTCAAAGACTCGGCCCCTGTCTCATCATCAGAGCCACAACAAACACAAAGGAGATGACCAACTGACCCCCCATATTCACCACCAGCAGGCAAAGATGGGCACTAGTGTATAAAAAGCATGTCCTACAAAACATCCTTTAAAAAACGTTAAAAAATATATACACTTGAACGTCTTCCCTGCTGAAACTGATGACCTCACACCATCTGAAAAACACTATACTGTACATGCAAGCAGCCTTGCCTCATCAGACTGATCAAATGGGGGGGGATCTCCCTTTATATTCCACACTGTACAAACATGTTCCATCTGCTTTCTTGAGGTGCATATATGTCAGATAAGAAAATGCATTCATTTAAAAAAAGAAAAGAAAGAAAGTCGTGCAGTAAAGATTGTCAGCTGCACGTGCTGTATCAGAGCCTGCATTTGCACTTTCATCATGCAACGTTCTCACACACCTCTTTTGAACTAATACTGAAAACAGGATGAACTGAAAAGCAAGGCAACGAGGTAGAGAAGGAAGAAGGAAAGGGCATACCTTTTATCTGATGGAGGTTGCAAGACTCTCTCCTTGCGGAAGACACATCAATGATAATTATAAATGACAGCAAGAAAATCAATAGTCTCCTCCTAAGAACAGGGGCTCTCCCACTCATTGCAGTCTCCTGTCGCTTGTAGCACAGAATAACGGTGAAGAATTTTTGCAAACACATGCTTAGCCTATGGTCACAGCCATTGGCTGCTTCATCTTTACTCGTGTATTTTTTTTCCTTTTCTCCATCTGCGATGATAAAATTCAGTTTCTGCTGTTTGAAGTCCTTTTTTAATTTATTTGCCTTGAATTCACAGTGAAATCACATCCCCATCTATGCGCCCTGAAATTAATTAGAGGAGAGGCGTTCAGTGTGATTTACAGAAGATCGATACAATTTGGTCTTTTATGAATTCAAGACGACAACATAAAATCTGTCTCGGTGTAAGACTCGGTGTCACACACACAAAAAAAAACGCTGATGATGTGACAAATCAAGAAAGGCGCTGGAAGGTGGGTTTATGACCTGACGTCCCCCCCGCCTCCCTCTGAATTGATGCGGGGATTCCTGATGCTATTTTTAGTCTCTTGGTCGTGGAGAGCCGTACGTGGGTGGAGGAGAGAAAGAGAAGAGAAGCAGGAGGAGGAGGAAGAGGAGCAGCTGGGGGATGAAGAGGAGAGAGAAATGGAGGAGAAGGGAGGAGGAGAGGAGGAAAAGAGAAAGAGGAAGAGAAGGAGTACATGAGAAAAAAAGGAGTAGGAGAAAGAAGGATTTGCATGGGGAGTTCCCATGCGGACTTCAGCTGCAGCAGCATCAACACAAAGCTTCCCGCTGTGAGGGCTTTGAATCGTGACCAGACAGCCAGGAAAAACAGAAAAGGGAGCGCCGTGTCATTTTCTCCACACAGGACGGTACTGCTTTTTGTTTTGTTTTTTTGATTTAGCATGATTTTTACACCAGTCTTAAATTACACAGCTCCTTGAATGAAACGGTGGAAGAAAAAATCATGCAGAATTATGGTGTATTGTGGAAAATGAGAGGGATAATATGATGCTGATCAGAGAGTGTGTTCAGTAATGAACCTACATCAATAAAGATAAATAAATATATATATTTAGATCTTTTACATCCAAGAATTTAATAAGATTAAAGTCACGATTAGACAACGTAACGTTTAATTGGTAGATGTGTGTATTCCTTTGCAATGAATATAAACATGGCGTAGTCATGGTGTTTCCCCGTTCCTCTATTTTAACAATAATCACCACATTGACTTGTCCTTCTAAGAAGCAATTTTATTATTTTTGGGTTTATTATTCATGAACCTGAGGGATATAGGAATATTAGGAGAGCTGTGTGCATATTTCTTTTACAAAGGCCTATTTGATTTGCACACCATTAATAGCGTGAGCACTTAAAACTTCCTTATGTACCCTACAAATGAAGTCACACAATTAGCTGCACAGGCTGAAACCAGGAGGAACGTAGAGGGGCGCTTGGCATATGGGGAGGGGTTTCATTATTTATCACCAGCGGACTATTTTTAGCTCATGCTGTCGTGTTGGCGTCGAGGGTTTCCGGGCACATTGGTGGCAGGTTTCCCCGTCACCCGCAGGTCACACGGCGTGGGGAGACCCAGGCATATACCGCAGGAAAGAAGAAAAAAACGCAGGCATTAGAGAGGACTCCTTTAGCCTCTGCACACTCAAGCGCTCAATCAGAGGCGTATAATTACTGAGGGAAACACGAGCAGGCAAAAGTGCCGCAGAGGGGAAGTACTGTATAGGCTGTATGTGGAGAGGTCCATGTGATGAGAAATTATAGAGCAAACACTCCCATATCTTCAAGCTAGTTCATGTTTGAACCAACAAACACACACATTTGACGCCTAACAAAGTGGGCTATTTAAGAATTCCTAATAATTATAATTTATTTAAAATCGTGCACATCTGCAGGCAAATTTTGTTCTTCTTGTTCATTGCTTTGCATTAAATAAAAATTAAGATACAGATATTTTGACAGCATATGGTGAAGTGGCAACGTTTCCCAGATGCATCTCAAGATAATAATTAGACCTCACCTCTGGGAATGAGTAACATCCAGAAAGCAAGAATTTATCAAGTTCTCACCACAGTGAATTTAGACCAACAGTGGTTTGGAAAACATACTGTACCTGAAATGACTATCAAAATCAACTTAATGGTGCGATTTCTTCCTCCTAAATGGGGAAGTAAAGGGAAAGGAGAAAAGCAGAAGGGGAATAACACAAAAGACATAAAGTTAAAAGATGAAAATTGGGAACAGTGGAAGAGTCTGAGAAATAAAAAACAGTTGTGTGATTGAGTGGGAGACGTGAGGAGAAGAGGGCGACAGGAGGGAAGAGGGAGACAGAGTGCATTAGAAATGATTGGAGGGGAGCGATAGAAAGAGCTTAGTGGATGGGGGTAAATTCAGATGTTCTGGATGATAATGCTGCCTTGTGGCCTAATGAAAAAACCCAGATGCTATCTGGCTGCTGGAAAATGCTGGAGCCCTCTCACCCTCTCTCTGTGTGTGTCTCTCTCTCTCCTTGGTGGGGAGTAAAGCCACTTTCTCTGCTTGTGAAGGGCCCTAACTGGCTAAACACAGTGGGGGATTAGCTTCTCCTTCCTGCCAAAGTGTCCTCGAGGTGTAGAGAGGCAAGCAGGTCTGTCCCTGCTGCCTGTTGGTCTGTCTGATTGCCATCTACTCTGCATTGATGTCTGGATTTCCTCCACCCTGCCCGCCTGCCTGTCTCCACGTCCTCTTATCTGTCATTCTCAATGTTTGTGTCAACTAGCCTGTCTTTGTCTGGCCAGATGTTTGTCCAGTCTGTGTATTGTTTGTATTACACGTGTATCTTTGTGCTGGTCCAGCTTTTCTCTGTCTTCCTCCCTGACAATCTTCCTCTCTCTTGTGTCTGTCTGGATGCCAGAGCTCTCTGTATTTGACTACTTCCATTTTGATGGATGTTTCTGCTACTTGCTGCCTGCTGCATGCTGGTCTGCCTGTCTGCTTCACTGCCTCTTTGCCTTTGCTCTGCTTCAGAAAAAAGCAACATTACTGTGTTATTCACAATGCAGCATTTATATTGTAAGTTTACAGTTTGGCCGCTCTGCAGGTGTAAGTTTGAGTAACAGTGGAATTTAAAATGAAGCTGAGGGAAACACAAGGCAATGACACAGTTTTAATTAAGGAATTAAAGAAGCTTAGGTTTAATTTGTAACAAGGTCTGTTCAAAAGAGAATTTAACTGCTTACGTTGAATTTGCTGCACTAATTCAAGGGACACAGTGGCATTTTGAATTTGATTGTATTGTATTTGTGTGCTGTATTGTGTTCTCTTATGACTATACAGAGTAAGCTACTGTGCCTTATTTATACTCAATGTCAATAGCTATTATCTTTTTTTTTAATTCTCAAGATCAAACAATACATGCAAACAAAAATACCTTTTTAAGGCAATATGTTTAAATAGCTTTAAGCCTGAGTGAACTTTTTAGCAAATTTTTTGGCTATTTTTTGTAATTTAGTTTGATTTAGTCATAATGATTTCTCTGCAGATCTGATGCTTAGACCTGTTTTACAATATGAACATTTTCAGGCCATAAAAATGTTTAAATTCTGTGAAAACAAACATTTAAATTCACAGTTACTTAAAAACCAAAAAACAACAGTACTGTGACTGAGTAACATCTGGACTCAAATGAGCCAACAAGACAGTTAAAGCAAGAAACCTAGCTAGTTATTTCACAGAATTAAATGAGGCAGTGGTTCAGCGAAATCGCAATTATAATCAAGAGGAATCCTGAAAATGCATTGAAACATTCAGTTTCTTCCACAGTGTGCCAGTCAGAATTATCCACTTTGCTCTCAGACTGCTGGTCTACTTGTGGTTCCTAGATTTTCCAAATGTAGGATGGGAGGCAGAGCCTTTAACTATCAAGCTCCTTTCCTGTAGAACCAGTCATATGCCACCATTTCATGTCATCATCTTTGTGTTTTCCCTCTCCCGTAGTTGTGCCTCTGCCTCTCTGTCTCCCTCTCTCTGTACCTTTCTGCAGGTATCGCCGACCTCGAAGCTGTATGTTTCCAGTGTGCAGTTACTGACCCTATCAACCTGCCCGGTGTTTTGTCTGCTGCTGAGGTTTCTTCTGTTAAAGGAGGTTTTTCCTGTCCACTGTCGCCCAGTGCTTGCTCCAGCAGTATTTTGGGGTTTTCTACATAATTCTATATATAGTTATATTGTGTAAGGTCTTAAACCTTACACTGTAAAGTGCCTTGACATGACATTTGTTGTGATCTGGCGCTACATAAATAAACTAAATTGAACAGAATTGAAGTATATGGTTAATATTCTCAGTAGGGAAGAGTCTGCAGCTAAAACACAAAGTTGTTTTATCATTTTAAAATAGAAATGTCCAGTCCTGTTGTCAGGATGTCCCATATTAAAGAAAATGTGAATTCTTAACACTGTAACTATATAAGGTATCTAACTGGACATGAAAAAATAGCAACTGTGATTTTCGTTGACTGAAATGCAGACGCTTCTTCTGATGCAGTTTTTTGTATTTTGGTTCTGGTGCTGTTTGTTGGTGATAGGCCAGACAGATGCGCTTGCTATCCATCAGTCCACAACATCTTCCATGTGTCACTAACAGTCTATTTCCCCATGGTGCTGCCACTCTTTAAAATGTGTCATTTTATTGTTCTGATTTCTCTCCCTACTCTGGGGAGTGGAATATGATTTCACAGAACATTAAGTGGATGGGATCTAAGGGAATAGTATAGAGACGAGGGATGGTGGTGGTGGCTGAGGCGGTAGTGAAGAGCGATCTGGCCTAATTAAACCCTCTCCCCATCTCCCAACCCCACCCCCTCCGCCACCTTCACTCCCATCCACCCTCCAAAACCCCTGCCCCCATGCTCTCAGATAGGTTGCTGACTTTCACTGTGAAGTGTGAAGGACAAAGGAGTATTCCTCAAATTATAATCCACCTGACTTTGGGAGAAAAGGGATTAGCCTGGCAGTAGCCATGCAAAGGCATATGCTTTAGCAGCCTATAGCTGTTTAACCTTATGTGTCATACATAAACATGCTGAAATATTAAATTGAAACATTAAAGCATAACAACACTAAATATTAAACCTTCACAGTCTTACGGCGTACGGCAATGAAGCCACAAATCAAAGCACTGCGCTGCATCTAACCACTTCCACCTTAAACACTGTAATACTGTAATCTCTTGATGGTTTAGAATGAAGATCCCTCTATGGACTTCAGAGTCAATGTTTACATATACAGTGCTGTGAAAAAAGTATTTGCCCCCTTCCTGATTTTTGCCTATTTGTAACACTTAAATTATTCAAATGATCAGACAAATTTGTAATATTACACAAAGATAACCAAAGTAAATACAAAATGTAGTTTTTAAATGATGATTTCATTTATTGTGTTCATGATCATCAACAATAAGAGAGAGACTGAGCAAAAATGGCATCCATTGGAGAGTTCCAAGGCGAAAGCCACTGCTGACCAAAAAGATCACAAAGGCTCATTCACATTTGACAAAAAACATCTTGATTATCCCCAAGACTTTTGTGAAAATATTCTATGGACTGATGTGACAAAAGTTTACATCTGGTGTAAAACTAACACAGCATTTCATAAAAAGAACATCCTACCAACAGTCAAACATGGTGGTGGGAGTGTGATGGTCTGGGGCTGCTTTGCAGCTTCAAGACCTGGATGATTTGCTGTGATTGATGGAACCATGAATTCCGCTCTTTACCAGAAAATCCTGACACAGAATGTCCTGCATGACCCAAGCGCCCTTGGGTTCTGCAGCAGGACAATGATCCAAAACACACCAGCAAGTCCACCTCTAAATGGCTCAACAAACACAAAATTAAGGATTTGGAGTAGCCTAGCCACAAGTCTGTGCTTAAATCAGATTGAGATGCTGTGACATGACCTTAAACAGGCTGTTCATGCTTGAAAACCCCCCAATGTGGCTGAAAACAATTTGCAAAGAAGGGTGGGTCAAAATTCCTCAGCAATACAAAAGACTCATTGTCAGTCATTTAAGTGTGACAAATATGCAAAAAAAAAAAACTTTTAAAATCAGGCTTGGGCAAATATTTCTTCACAGCACTGTAGTCATATGTGTGACCTTATGTTTTCTTCATGACTCAGATTCAAATATCAGTGAATGGGTGAGTGGCACAAGCTGGGTCGAGACAACCTTGTTTTCCCCATGGCCTGCACAATTATTACCCAGTCGTGTCCTGTTATTAAAAGCAGTAGGTGCTCCACAGCACTGAGAGAGAAAGGAAGACCCGTAGAGGTCATGCAGAGATGAAGGCCTAAGATACAAAACACATGCTCTAAATGCACCATTCAAATGACAAATGACTGTGAGTGTTGGCGTCACTGTCATGGAGACACAGGCGAGATCTAGGGAGGTAATGTGTGTTTGGAGGGAGGGAGTCCTACAGCTACAACACACACTCCCTCCTGCACATCGGGCACAAGGCTTGGGCAAGCCTAAGGTGATTGATAGCGGTGCCAAGACAACATCTCGTCAGGGGCCCAGTGCACAAAGGTGCCTAGCAGAGCAATGATGGACGAGGCTGTAGATGCTACATAAAAATCGAACCGGGCATATATAACATTCCCAGCTCCCTTTCTTAACCTGTAATGTATAGTGATAGAAATTTGTTTCACAGTCCATTGCCGTGGACAGTGATGGATGCCAAAAAGAAAGAGAGGGAAAGGGGAAGAAGAGAGGGGAAGGGCAATGATTTAGTTTGTGTGTGCGTGTGTGTGTGTGCGTGTGTTTTTGTGTGTGGAGACACTATGGGAATGAGTTGGGAAGTTTCTGACAGTCTAGTGTGCAGTGATTTGTTTAATCATTGAATATAATTTGTCTGAGAATGTTTACTATTTATTAAGAATGAAGATGAAGCTGTAAAGTTATTATCCCACACAGTGAAATTTAGTATTATTATCCACACAGTGTTTGAATTTATTTGCAGCTTTAACGTCATAGTGAGTTTAGGTGCCCACGCACAAGTTATGTTGCCTTAATCTTGTGTCTTACATTCACATTTAAATTGTCCAGTTAAAATAATTTACATTTGCTGAACAATGTTTTGTCTTTTAAATGACTGATTATTGTCACTTTTTAAAACATTTATAAAATGATTTCTAAAAAGTTTGAACTCACCATAACTAACCTTTGAAAAAGTATTTTATTTATTCTGGTAGCACACCACAGCCTCTATGCACATGTCCTTCCATGTGTTATACCTTGTTAATGTGGATTCACACTGCACCTGCATTTGCACAGGACAACATTGACCACCTCGGTGCATAGTTAGCCTATCAAATTGACTTGTCGTCATGAATCTCCCAGTAGCTGATGAATATTAGATGGGAGCAGATAATACCTCGACAGAGGAGGCCTCCCCCCACCGAGGCAAGAGAGGCTGCACACTCAGCAGTGAAGCGCTGCCCACTGAGACTAAACCCAGGCTGCTGATAGATTCCCTTGCAGTTGTGAGCAGGATGCTGTATAATTGTGGGTGGATTTCATGTAACTCGGAGAGTGAGAGAAAGAGTGTTCATGTTTCTGTATTTCTCTGTCAGAGAGAAAGACAGGATAACATAGAGATGTATTCATCTCTATCTATTTCCATAAACTTCCAGTTGGATTTTAAAGCAGTTACCTCTTCATCATGAATTGCGACGGATTGTATTCCAAAGCTGGAGCTGTAAAAGGAGGATTTCAGAGCACACCATTTTTTTAATTAGTGTGTGAGAACAACAGGGGTGAAAAGTTGGCACCAGAGATTTTGTGTGTATGAACACACACACACACACACACACACACACACACACACACATATATATACACATATATATATATATATATATATATATATATTTATTTATACATACATACAGACATACTGTTTTGGCACTTGTCATGCAGTCCATGCATGTGTTATGCTGTCTGCATGTGTATTAAGTTGTGCATCTTACCTTTTTAACCTGCAATTACCATTAAAAGTGGGTAACAATGCAGCAAAAACTTGAACAAAGGATTGCAACTACAAAATTATTCTCATACATTTTATATATGCAAAGCAGCAAATCCACAGAAAATCTGTAAAGTTCTGCACTCAGCTCTACAGAGTGGAACTATTTTATGGCATCCTTTAGCCTGCAAATGTATTGTTTTGGTTGATTGTTGTAGTGAAAAAAGCTATAAACTACTGCAGCACCACACAGCTTAAGTTTTTAAAGACACTGTCAGACCTCAATTGTAAACAGAAAAGACTGGCACAACCTAATTAGCATATCGCAGGATCTACCCAACAGATGGCGTTGGATTATATTCAAGGCTTGGCTCAAGTTAGTGCGATGGAAATGTCTGACACAGGAACTGCCTCTCTGTGCACTCACAGCTACTAGGTACATGTTATAATCATGAATAAACACTTACCTGATCTCCAAGAAAGGTTTTCTGACTTCAGTAGGGGCAAGCTAATGATTCATTTTCAGAAGAGTTCGTATGCTGTCATAAAGAAAGACTGAATTATTTTTTATCTGCAGTGCCTGTGACAGCGTATTTGCCAGAAATTCCATATACTTTGATAATTCAGACATTTGGAATTACTTCATCATGCTTATGTAATGAATCGCTGATACTCTAATGTCTCAGGTACATTACCAGTGTAAATCCTGTAAACCCATAAAGCTGGTGTAAGGGCCACCAGTGGGTCAGTGGTACAGTAGCTCCTTGAAAATCCTAGTGGATCAGATGGACTACCTTGTGTACTAAAACAGTATAGACTAACACACTGTTTAGCTTTCACCTCTAAGGGTTAGGTCTGAACCAGATAGCAAACATCATCAAGTCATGAGTAGAAACTGAAGCTTGTCTAATGTCTGTGTCTTACTGACTTTAAGTTACTACAATAAAAAAACTGGCAACTAAACACTGAGTACATCTTCTTCAAATATTCACAGTGCTGTCTGTGATCAGAGCTACTTCAAAAGTCAGTCACTCATTTACTGATACAATCACCACTTCCTGAAAAGTTGGCAAATCTGTGGTTTGTCATTTACCTTGCACCTTATTTTATCTGACAAAAATACACAGGAAAGATTTCACCTAACAACTTAATTGTATTTTTCAAATATAAGCAATATTACACTTTTTGATCATTTAAGAGTTGAGGATACTAATTGTTGCAGTTTTCACAGTCGATGGTTGCTGTTGTCTGATTCTCCTCTTCAGAATGTGTCACATATTTTCAATAGAGGCAGCTCTGGACTGCAGGCAGGTCAGACAAGAACAAACACTCTGTGTCTACGAAGCCACGCTGTTGTAGCACACGCGCAATGAGGCCTGGTGGACTATAGCAGAGCACAACAGAGCAGAGAGAGAGAGGAACAGCTAGTTTAATGTTAGCTGTGGTAAATATGTGTACACATCCCATCGTGACAGTGAAGCTGTGTGTTGTGTTTTCCTATTTTGGGGGAGGGTACTTAACCAGCCATGTGAAAATTAATTCCACAACCCCTTACTGGATTAGTAACTGTAATGTAATTACTCTGTAATCATTACTTTACATATATGGTATGGAAAATGTTACATTGACATACACTATTTTGATAAAATCCTTGGTTGACATTTGAAATCAGATTGGTTTGGTTCCAGTGTTTTAACTTGAAACATGAAACTGAAAGAAGGAAGGAAGTCTGATACTTCAGTCTCATTAACATGCACATTAACATGGCACTGGTCAGGCTCGAAGCATCACCTTGTCTTACGCTGGAAGACAAATACACTGGCTGCCGGAGCTCCTGCATTGCGCATTGATGAGCGTCACTGGATAGGATGACGGCGCAATGTGAAACTAGAAACCCTTCACAGAATGGGAGTTTGGGGGGGGGGCTGTGACAGTGGTGGATGTGATTTAGCATTTTTACATTATCACTTAACAAGAGAGGCCTGGCACTAGGCCCCAGTGGGGGCCAGAGGGGAGCAGAGTGTAATGGAAAGAAGGAGGAGAGAGAAAGAAAAAGAAAAAGAGAGAAGTCCAGCCAGTCTTACCTTTCTTATTCACAAAATTGCACACAAGGAAGACAGAGTGACTTAGAGAGAAATGAAGGAAGAGACAACAGAGAGAGAAGGAGGGAGGGTGCACTTCCACTGAAAACTTAATTATGCATGGCAGGGCAGGTGGAGCAAAAGAGAGGAAGAGAGATGGATGGAGAGGGAAAGAGGAGAGCACCCACCTACGCAGAGGAATGAGGGGGCAGGTGAGTGAGAAAAATGAGTGAGAGGTGGGGGACCAGGGCGGAGGGGGTGTTTCTGTCATGCTTGAGGATGGTTGTAGGTGGTGAAAGTTGCAAATACACAAGAGAGGACATTGTTTCAACTGGGCCGCAGGTGGTTCTGCATTAAGAGATAATCTGGTCAAAAACTGGAACAAGTACATAATGTGAAAAAGAACACAGGTCATTATTCAGCTCTTATCCTGCAATGACACTGCTAAACATCACCCTAATAAAGGACTTTCTATAAGGATCTGTTATGCTCCATAATACATAAAACACTTAAAAGAGGACTTTGACGCTACATTGATTCATTGCTCATTACACAAACATGTTGCAACAAGACTGCAGGTCTACAGACACATCAACAGCTCTTTAGGCACAGTGATGCTTTGTGCTAAATGGTAAATGATAATGTGAGACCATAACAATACTTTAATGCTGATATTTGGCACGTGTAATGTTTTCCATGTTTATCACTTTTTGATCTAACTAGATGAAAAGTTAAGGCATCACCAAATTTATTGTATTTCACCCAGAAAGGAGCATGAATGTCTGTATCTAATTTCATAGCAGTCTATACAATGGTTGTGGAATTGCAAAATCAGTAGGATTCATCCTTTGCTTTACATTAAAATTTAATTTATTTAATTTAATGATCACTGAGACCATCATGCTGGCAGTGTTTGCAATGCTAGTAACCATACACACATTTATGATAAATGCTAAATTCAGACCAAAAATATTTTTTTATAACCTTACTCTGCTTAATGAGAACAGACTACAACATAGCATTCCCTCTGTGTTTCCATTTTATCACAAACTAGACTCAACAAGTAGTATTGACTGTCTGACCTACACCAATTCCAGTGCCACCTATTTTGTAGGTGTGCACAAATAACTGTTGTTTTGAAGAAAAATACTTGAAGGCTAAATATGAGACTAAAGACTAACTATTAAATCTGCATGTTTTGTAGAGCAGAAAAATAGGACAACAACCGAGTTTCCTTCACCCACTTCTTTTGCACCTGTGTGGTTCAGGCTTCAGAGGCACATTTACCTCAGAAGGGGCTAAACCCTGAACCATTAAGTCTCTGTTTTCGTTAATGGGTCCACTTAGTGGAAGTGAAGAGCAGCAGCATTTCAATTTCTTAAAACACTGCCTCACATGTGCGAAGGCAGTGTACCTGCTGTTCTACTCCTCTTGATTTTAGTATCCCACACATGCATATAGCACATATACACACACACACACAGATAGAGAGGCAAACAAAGCTCAAACACAGGTACACAGATACCCCCGCTTGCGTGGGAAAACCCACATTCTCTTGTTCTGTCTTCATCATACTCTGTGATGGGATGAAGCACTGGAAGTTAGACAAGCACCTTAACTCTGATAAAGTGGTAAAGTGATAAAGCTCATGTTTTAATTTTAATCAATGTTTTAATCAATGTTTAAATACATATAACAAAAGGTGATGGACCATCCAGCACATGTTTTACTATTGCATCAATTATAACTATAACTGCATTTTCACAACAATCACTAAAACTATGTGCAACGCCATCTAAGTACCCAGGAGCATTTTGTCAACTTCAGCTACCAACCAGAGCATGTGAGCGAAGCAGCGCAGGAGCTGCCACTGAACGTCTTTAGTCCTGGTACCATTCACACTGCGAGCCTGAAGCATGACAGCATGCACTTTTCAGTGTTCCTTATTTCTTTGGGATGTAAGGCTACGGTTTAAGCTAAAAGTGAATTACATGCAGATTTTTTTCCACTCTTTTTGGAGTGAAAGAGTCCGATTTGGTTGGAGCGGGACGCAATCTGTGTTGCGCGCTGAGCGATAATAAGCGGAGCAGCCTAGTGTGGCTTTGAGTGAGGAAGCGGTGCAGGCGAACTGCTGGAAGCGAGGAGCGGGAATTCTCAGCACTCCACTCCGCTCATGTGCTCTGGTACCAACAGCCCAGTCACACAGAAGCGTATGGGAGGGGGGACTGGATGGAGGGAGTGATGGACAGAGAGAAAGGGGTGCAATGGATCAATTGGGAGCAGCTGTGACAGAGCAGCTGGAGTAATCGTTTTTCTGGGCCTGCCCACCGCTGCCTCTGCCCGTCGCTCCCCTGTCTCGTTTTTCTCCTCTTTTCCTTCTCACTCAGTCACTCACACGTGCAGGTAGTGCAGACACGCACACGCACACGCTCGCATGCATTTTCCATCTTTATGAATTCCCTCTTTTTCATTACACGGGAGTCTGTTCAGCATGTGTGACTAGTCGCACTCTCCACTGCAGCTGCAGGAGGTTATTTTTCACATACACATACATATGACAAACAGCTGGGTCTTGCGAGAGGCAAGCTGTGTGGGTTGACGTGAAGTAACTGTATCACGCTGCCAGGTGAAGTAGCGTTGTCGCATCACACACCAGGAGCAGCTGAAGAAAAGAAGTCATCCGGTGATGTGTGTGAGAACCAAAGACATGTACGTTTTCTTCCTCTGTCCAGGACCTTAATTTGGAAAAATAGTCCTGTAAAGTGTCGAAAACTGAATCATCAGCATGACGAAAAAGATCATTCTGGGGTTTCTGAAGGGAAATTAGCAGTAGATGAGAAATAAAAAGATTGAAATGTGTAATCTTGCACAGCAACAGACCAGTTTGTGAAAAGTACTTAAACTGATCACCAAGCCAGAACGCTGCCATCTAACCTAAACGTTTTGCTTTTATTTTTCTTTGATGTACAATTTAATAAAAATATAGGAATATAAATTATTTCTTTCAGATAATTGTAGCAACCAGATACAAATCTGACTGACCCAGATGACAAACATACAGTACTAATACATTATAAAAACAGGTTTAAAATGATTAAGTAATGGTTTTGGGTTAAAGTATGATAAGAGCATTAAAAAACTATACATTCTCAATTATTTAACACCGCCATCAGACTTGGCTATAAGCAGCAGCACCACGCATCACATTGTCTGTGCTGTGTTGTGGCATTTGGCTCTGCAACTGCAGAAAACCTGCCTGCAGTCAGTTTAGCGGTTGCTGCTGCCACACTGCCCTCTACCAGCTCAGCTCTATTAGTTCAGCTTCACCACCTCCCAGTGGCCCCAAGGTTGTGACAAAGTGGTAGTTAATGTCTGTGTCTGTGTGTGTGTGTGTGTGTGTGATGTTTGCTGCATGTGCTTCTATTCTTTCACCAGGCAGATTAAGTGGATATAATGACATGCATATGGAAGACCATATAGGGCGAGAAACTAATTAATGAAGCTGAGGTAGTAATTGGTTTTGGTTCAGAGGCCACTAGCAATGGAAATATGGGAATATTTGACTTGTAGAAGAAAAAAACACACTAGTACACAGTATATCCTCATGTGTCTTATGAGATTGATTGTTCAAACAATAAATAGCTCTAAATGAATACTCTTTTAATCTTGGGTTTTTACCTGTGAAGACTGCATTTGTTGTTATACAGCAAAAATAAACATAAAGAGCACTCTGGGAGCAAAACAAGCCATTGTAAGTCTCAGAAAAGAGAGAAAATCAGTCAGAGGTATTGCACAAACATTGAGCGTAACCAATACTCCCAATAATATTTGAAATGCCCTGAAAAAGAAAAAAAATCACTGGTGTTCTGAGCAACATTTACAGAACAGGTCAACCAAGGAAAGCAACAACAGAAGCTTTTTGAGAGCTGAAACCTAAATGTTGTGTGAGCAAAAGTATTAGAACTGATATGTCTGTGATTTTGTCTTGTGATATTAGAACTGACAGTTTGAAGGTGATTATTTGCACTTTTAATAGTATCAGTGGTAATGATAATGAAATACAAATCCCAAACATGCAGCAACTGAGATGTGTGGTTTTTTTTAAAGAGATTTCAGGTTAAGGGCCGGGACCATGTGCATTCATTTGACTGTGTGTTCATTGGTTTATGGAGTCCAAATGTCTCACTTAGAAATGTATCTGGCATAAAGCACTGGAAGCGATCATGATGAAAGATATTTAAAACATTTTTCTATAAAGCATTTATAAATCAGCATTAAACCTGATGTTGTAAATGAGTAACACATTTAACCGTGTAGTTACTGTTTGCATGCCAGAGAAGACATTTTCCCTGTATCTGTAATGTATTTTCAGGAGTAGAACTGATAAACCACCATGCAGCATTAACTTTGTTTGAAGGCAATCTCTGATCAGAATCAGAAATAGGCGTATTGCCAAATAGGTTAGTATTTCCATCTATTAATGTCAAAGATAGATTTACTAGTATTGCACTGATGTCTTATAAGAGTTGTAATGACTCGTCTCTGATTTTTAGTGTTCAGATCAAACTGAAGGCTTCAAGCATTAGATTGTTTTGGCCAGTAAATATAAACAGTACAGAGTGCAACAGTGTGTGTTACCTGCAGACAAGTTAACGAAAACCAGAGCAATGAATGTCAAGATGTTATATGCAGCATCCCAGACAAATACTGTAGCGCCCCCTGAGGTCAAGCCAGTGTCAGTGTGATGGTGGAGGTTTCATACAAAAACCAGTTGATGTCCAAGAGAACTGGAAATTGTATGAATTAAATTGACTACATGCCCACACTGCCCCTAAAATAAAACACAATACACACAGATTTTTCAAATTTCATTTGATGTAATTACACAATGTTCATTTTTTATCAGATCTTCAAAGTTGAAGTCTTGGTGAAGGTTCAAACACTGCATGCAAGACAAGACAGATACCCTGTTACTAAGAATTTCTTTGACCCAACATCTGACACTTTGTGTTACACAGAAGCATGCCTGGAGCACTAACAAATATGGCCACGCAAAAATGAACATGTCAGTCATCATCCTGACTCCTGTTCCCACACCCACATGTGTCCACTGGTTATAAAATAATATACACACAAGACAAACAAAAACGTTTTAATATAGAAATAGACTTCCAAGTCTTGCACACCCACACACGCAGCATTAGGCAGAGCACATTTACATAGTACAGTATACGCCAACACATGCCGAGTGTACACGTGAAAATACGAACCATACACACACAAATAGTCCAAATGAAGTATCTTTAGCCCTGACACTTTTACTGTTGGAAACAAGAACACTGACAGCCATTTCATTTAGATGCAAATTGACACCCACCAGTTCACCACACACAGACACATGCTCCTGCCTACCATGGGTGTGCGCATGATCGTTTGATCGTGTGTTTATGCACGAGTGTTGCATGTTTGTGAGCTGTGTAGCTGCCCTGCTGGAACTCAGTGATGGCGCTATTCTGCCCTGCTGCTTTTCCTTCTCACTGCAGCCAGACACAAAGAAAAGGGAAGACAGATAGAAGCTGTGATTTTATTTTCATTATTCAGTTTAGCAGCTTTTCAGTTGACAAAACAGGCATAAAGAGGAGCCCAACAAAGAGGCCCCATGCAGCCGTGTGTTTGTAATCTCATGTTGGCACTGAATAATGATGGGCTGAGACCATCATAGTGTCCTCTGATCAGATTTCTCCTCTTGTCACAAGGATATAAAGAATCACTTGAGGTGATTGAGCATTTTACAATAATGAGCTTTGAGAGACTGATCATCACAGCGGGAAGGGAAATATGGCAGACATGCATCTGAGACGGCTGAACTGATACAATAACACTGAATTTCAAAAGTTACACCCTCTCATTGGTAGGATGATTTTAGAATGAACCAGCTCTTCATCAGTGTCAGCTGCGAGTGGAAATCTGTGCAGATTGTTCATCGTTTAAAGTCAGATATCTGTCTCTCTCTGCTGGTTAACATGTGACGCTACATAAAACCTCGCTGTCAGATTACTTTCCGATGTCCAGCTTTACCTCCAAATCTGCATTTTGCCTATTAAAAGTATGTGCTTTTTATAATGAGTGCAATTACATTTTGGAGCAGTTGTGTACCTGGAGTATCTAATTTTCTAATAATTTGAAAATACTTTAAAAACGTTTCCTGAACGTCTACTTATGCCTATTTGATTTTGTAGTAATGACAGCAAAAATGTTTTGAGTTTGTAAGCAGTTGATGATTTTTCATAGAAACGTCCCTGAAAGAACTACATGAATTAATTGAAGTAAATATTTAATCATAGTTTACTGTGCTAGATCAGAGGGACAGGTGTCGGCTTGACCTGCTGACTTGGCCCAAATTTGCTTCAAAACTCATAACTCAGTCAAATCTGAACACATGTACTGTATATTAATGTATGTATATGATACAAAGAAATTTAGAGTCATTGTGACTTACACTTTTTTGAGGATATTATTATTATATATGTTCACAGAGAAAATCAATACAAGGATAGTTATAGATCTGTAGATCTGTACGTCTGTATCATAATAGGTTTACGTTTTGATGACCTACTTTCTTACTAGTTTACATCATAGAGAATGTATCACTACACAGGATCAAGGACACACATTTATTAATTGATTTGTAGTGTTGTATTGTCTAAGTACTGTACTGTAGAAGACAACACGACATTTGTATAGAAATTGTTGCAAGCTGAATTTAACATTCATCTTAGGGTATTTTGTCTGATTTGCAGCAAATAGAACCAATTACACAAAAACTAATTGTATGTCACACAATCCATCCATTCCCAACTAAAACCAATTAAACAGTCACTGTAGGCTCATGTCATTTGCTATTAGGAGTCGTTTAGAGAAGGCTGCAGTATACAGCGGCATATAATCAGCCCCACATTTGCTTATCTGTTGAGAGAATTATACACTCCTCACTTTGAGCAACTGGTCGGGTTACAGAGATTATTTATGTTATTATAGCTCATCCTCAATCAGATTTAGGGCTATCAGAAAGGACACCAGATTTCTGCACTCAGCTGCACTCACACTTTCACATAACTCGTGTGTGACGATAGCTTCTGGATGTTTATGTGCCTCTGTGTGTCTATGCATGAAGACATAATTTTGGAATTTCAAGGTTTCTTTTTGTGCAGGTTATTTCACTTAACACTGACAAAACAACAGTGCTGACATGTGAATTTTGAGGCTTTTCATTGTGTGAGTTTACAAGTTGCTGCAGCTGATTTGTGCGGATAAGATGCTCCAGAGGTGACTGATGCCTACAATAAAACTATGCTAAAGTTTTGTTTGCATTTAAGTAGATAAGGTTGAGAAAAACACCAAAATGCTTATTACAGTCTAGTTTGCGAATTGGTAAGTAGATAAGTAGGTTATCTCCTACAAATTTTCTTGGTACGTTTTCTTGGTATGTCTGCACTGTGTTTTTATCTTTTATTACAGTTTGGGATAGTAAATATTTTGTTAAATAGAACAATAGAATGCTACAGTACACCACTGGACAGATTCTAAAATTATTTAATTTCTCAAGCATTAGGCAACTTGGTAAAGATTCCTTTAAGCAACATTGCAGCAAAGATCACAACTTTTGTGGCAAGTAGGGAGCTACATCTAGCAAAACTGGATCAACTCTTTCATGCTGCATCCTTTCTCGCAGCAAATATCAGATATTTTTCCAGCAGCTCGTCTGATCCGAGAGGAGAGAGGGTACCAGTGAGGAGCCGGGGAGAAGACATTCTTCTTCCCGTCAGACTCTGCAGGGGTGTAGACCATCTCTGTAGTCTGGTGCTCCTCTGTGGAGGCATCCAGGTCCCCTGTGCAGATGAGAAAGAAAGACGTGTTAAATTTAGCAAGATTTCTCAGTTTCACTCAGAAACGTGGTGTGAAACTCCAAAGGAAAAAAAAAGGTTTTGGAGTGAACTTGATGCCTGGGTACGTTGCCAAAAAAAAGGCAACGAAGCTTTTTGGAGACTTCTTGAGAACTGTAAATAACGCTACAATGTTTAAAAATATAACACAGTGCTTACAGATTAAATTCATTATCTTATGGATAAAATCGCTACCATAAGAAAGTGTATTTTGTTAGGTCACACAAATCTCAGCAAACTCAAAGAAAAGCACAGCTACTGTTATGTTAGATATTTGAATGTTTAAATATTTAAAATGTTTAATATCTCTGCATATTGACACACATTACCACCATTACATATTGATGGTTTACAGTGGCAAGTAGCAGCTGTAAACCAATGCAACTGCTGTTTAAAAATGTAGCATAAAGTACTTACAGAGATGAGGGTATTGGTGCTGGCCCAGTTGGATGTCCGGAATGCTCCTCCTTAGCCGGGCGTTACCACATGATGAGACCGCCAAACGTATCAGCTCTCTCCCACACATTTTAATCCTCTCCTGTGCATGAACCACACACGCTCCAGCCACAAGCATAATCATCAAATATACCAAACACTTAGCAGCAGACATCGTTCTTTGTCTTACTGCACCTCAGTTGGTCAGTGGAGGCAGGAATAGATGGATAGATGAGAGGTGAGCTTGGGCGTGTGCAGAGTAACAAGGATGCTTGATGGTTTACGAGGTGAACTAGACGGGGTTTATATAGTCAGTGTGTTTCACCCATAGCAGTGGTTTAAAAAATGCTGAGGCCACGGATTCTTTTCAAAAGTCGTATTCAGCCTTGGTGAGGGAAAAGTATGTCCTGATCTGGGGCTCAAATGACAGTGATGCAAAGTCTCATCAAGGCTGAAACTCTCATTGAGATAAAACCCTGATCCAGTAGTGATCTACAGCTCAGTTTTAAAAACATTATAGGTATTAAGAGAGAAAGGTTGTGAGTTATTTTGGACTGTTGGACCTTCACTGAGACACATAAAAGTAAAACATAAAATTAAGGTGGATCTCACGCACTTCCAATGCTAATATGCCCTGTGTTTACAGGTCTTAATGTTATTATGGCTCTTCCTGGAGTTCCTATATATCTATTATGTTCAAAACATTTGCATATATTTGTTTGAAAACATAAATTCATATTTCATATTGGAATGAACTCTTTTCCTTGAATGTCAGTTGCTTTTACACTTTATCTTGACACATCTTGAGGGATGGGAGCTAATTGGAAGAGTGTGTGACTAGCAAAAACATTTCAAGGGTATTGACGCAGTTATTCACAGATATGCTCACCCCAGGTCATACTGTAGCCGCATACTCATGCCAGAGATGACTGTTTCATATTTTCAGATGAAAAAACACCAACAGTGGCACTTTATTGTCTCAAATGTACTTCTGGCTATGCTTGGCATTTTGACGTCTAATGACGAAGTCGCTGGAATGCAATGACAAGTTTATTACTCTTAGCTGCTGCTCAAAGAAAAGGACATAGAGTTGAAAAGACAAGTCTTGTTTATTATTTTGTGTGTCATTAATTCAAATCCTTTATGTCCTTCAAAACATGGATAAACTTGATGCTGTTCACTATTGGCATAAAAATCAAGTTCGTTTCTATAGATGCTGAACTAAGTAAAGTTAAATTCTCATATTAGTCGTCATTGTACCACTGACTCCAGGGAAATTTTTGCTGTGAACTGTCAATGATGCCTCAGTGTTTTCACATTTGTTGATTTGATCTCTGAAATGCCATTCTGTTTTGACTAGTTTATTCTCCCAAGTTATGTTTTGTTTACCACACACATATATTATAGATGCAAAATCAGTGATACCTTTCTAGAACAAAAGGTAAAGTTTAAGATTAAAGCTGCATGAAACAGAGTGTGCAGAGGTGTGTATGAGGAAACCACAAAGAATTAAAACTCGAATCTGCTTTTCCCTTTAGCATAACAGACCATTTTAGCATCCTTCAGCTCATTGTTTTGTTTTTATGTTTTGGTCATATACAGTACATTTGGCCTATATTTGAACTTATACTTAAGTATACTTGAAGTACACTAACAAGTATACAGAAAAGTATAAGTACATTTGGCCCATCTTTGCACCTATACTTAACCCTTTATTCACTGTCGGGTCAGATCGGATACTTGGAGTATACTGAGAAGTATACAGAAAGGTACATTTGGCTTATACTTGTACTCATACTTAAGTGTACATAGAAGTATAAGTGGATTTGGCTTATACTTGTACTTAAACTTAACTATACTTGGAGTATAGAGTACTTAAAGTATACTGACAAGTATACAGAAAGGTATAAGTACATTTAGCCTATACTTGTACTTGAAGTATACTTGAAGTATAGTAACAAGTACAAAGAAATACCCAGCATGCATTTCAGCGATTTAACTGTGTAAACAAACAACTATGAAACTAATAATTGATGTTTTAAATGAAGAATTTGTCAGAAATTGTTGTGCAACATGGTGTTTTACCTTTTGAACAGAGTACTTTTGTACTAGGTATACAAAATAGAGTATATTGTAAGTATACTCTTATAAACTGGAAAGTACACTAGTACATTTATAGTGAACTAAAAGTATATATAAACGTTTATCTTGAGTATACTTAAAGTATACTTTTATAAATTAAAAAGTGGGACAATTTAGCCCCAAGAAGTATTAAAAAAGTATACTTGCAAGTATACTAGAAGTACATTAACACAAGTATACTTACCAGGTAAAGTATACTTGGGAAATATACTTGAAGTATACTTAAGTATACTTAATAATATGAACTTAAAGTATACTTCTTTTTTGTAAGAGTCTGTCTTATGATTCTCATCAATATTGTCTGTAGCAACAGCAAAAAGCTTTTTTCAGCTCTGATTAAAAATAGCTGCACTCTATCTGACCAGCATTAAACAGCAGACAACAACAACAAACAAACAACAAAATTACACTCGTGCTTTTTGTCACTACTGGTACTCCCCCAGCTGTGGCTCTTCTCACATTTAGTTACAGTCAGGACTACGCTGAGTGACTGACAGAAAAAAAATGTGCTTTTGATAAAAATGTCACTTTGCTGAAACATGATGCATGGTGCAAGTAACGGCTTGGCTCTATGTTTAATTTTTGTCGGTGAAGACCAATAGAAGAGTGAATGTTAGACTTTGATTAGACTCCAAATTCACTCAAATTCAACAGTACTGTATATGTTTACGTATCAATGCATTTTGTTTTCACACTATTTCTGAAGTGCATGCACTATGTTACAGTATTTTCTGTAAATAAGTTGCTGAGTCTTATCTGTTCCACAACAATGTACAGATATACTTGTCTGCCTGTCTTACTGACCTTTCCATGATGTCCCTTTTGACTGGAGCTATTCTTGCCCATTCATTTGGCTGAGTCACATAAGTCAGCCACAATCTGTCACTACTCTTGAGTTTTAATTGATGGGGACAACACTATTAAACCACTGGCATCTCTCCCATTACCTTATCCTGTAATACTATTAGACAGAGAGCATCATCTCTCAGACAAATGGGACAAGTGTCTGTTAATAGACATAGACTTAAGGTTTATTCTATTTAAAGGGGAAGTGGACGATTAGGATACTGGTTAAGATTCAGGTGCTACAGCATTATATGAAGAAGAGATTTATGTAATAGAGCAAGAAATCTCTTTATTCCACTTTTGGAAACAATATACATTGTATATATTTTAATATATAATAAAATCTGTGTTTTACGAAATTTCCAGCCTGTGTCACACGTTTTGCTGTTTTGTTTTGTTTTGTGTTTATAGACAAAAAATAGAAATAATGAAGCATTTTACAGTATAGTATCTGCACAAAGAAAATTCATTTTTACAGCCACTGAATAATAGACATCTGAAAGGAATGAAATAAAATAACAATAAATGTCTTTAAAAATATATATATATATATATATATATCATAAGGTATTCTTTTGTCATTGTTTGTTTGCACTTTTTTTATCATTCTAATTTTTATCACGTTCATACAGTTCCACATATTCAGTTATGAGATTTTACCCAGTGACTCCCCAGTCGAAACCTTTGAAATCTACATGCTACTGTTGTGTCGGAAAAAATGTAAACAGAAGCTGGACACATTTTCATTCCTTTAAATCTGTCTTTTCGTTTTAAAATCAGTACTCTGTACACGACAATCTTAAGCAGATGTAAAAACCTGTCTTTGACCATATGATTGACTGAGTAGCCTGTACATATTTACAGCATGTGCATGTAAATATGATCGGGGTGAGGTAATACACTTGCTTACTGTAATGCTAACTTTGGAGAACTGTTTCCCAGGACAGGAAGTGGTGTAATGATCTTAGCCAAAGAGCCAAGCACAGCCAGCAGTACAGTGTTAGGACAGTTGGTCTACAGGCCTGGGCCGTGCTTGAGCCTGACAACTAAAAGCCAAGAACATGGAGCTCAGTTCTTACTTCCTGCAGGGATTGAGCCACACTGATCTGACGGATGACCATCGTCCTTGTGGAATCTAAATTTTCCTGCTGGAGTTCCTTATATCAGTAACAAACTGACCTGCTATCATTCAAGAAAGTAGCCTGTAAGCACTTGAATAGAGCCTGATTCTCACCTGATCAGATTCTCTGTGCACTAAAATAGCACTGTACATGATTAACATTTGCCCTTTGCTGACTGGGCAGGAGGCGCAAGCACAAATCCCGGTAATCCTTGACAACAAAATTACACTCCTGCTTTTGCTCACTACTGGCACACCCCTTGCTGTGGCTCTTCTGCAATTTAGGTACAGTCAAGAACAGACCGAGTGACTGGACAGAAAAAAAAAGTTATGCTGTTGATAAGAATATCATTTTGCTGATGCATGATGCATGGCACAAAGTAGCGCTTGGCTCGGATTGTGTGTGATGCATAAACTGTAAATTAGATTGATTTTCATTGCTCGTGAATTTGTATTTTTGTTGAATACAGCATCTACAATCCAACATGATGTTTGACAGATTAGAAGTTTAAATCAAAGTTATACTGTCAATTAAACAGTAAATTAAAATGTAATAGACTATGTAGGTGTCCAAAATAGTTCATTAATAGCACTTCCAATGAAGAATTTACAAGCGATCAGTGTAACACTGTATCATTGGTAATGTTACTACTTTTTATTTTTATTTCAAATATCTCTGTCAGTTTGGTCAAAATTAGTTGCAGCTGGTTGGAAACTGATAACAAGCTGTGGGTTGGACAGAGGAATCGTCATAGCATGCAAACAGCAAAACCTATTTCAGTTTATTGCTGCTTCCATTTCCTCCCTTAGATTGTTCATCAGAAATCACACAGGCTGAGTTGGAGGCAAATGAGGTCTTACACTTTCTTGAGCCATAGGTGATAAGGCCTTTTAAGGTTAACAAGGTTGCAACTAGGCAGCTTCTCTCAATCCTCGCTCAAGTGGATAGTTTGTCTTCCGCTGGGCCGATAGTGTATCTCATCATCAGAGTCCTCTGGCGGTGGTTCAAAGCAGCTGTCAAACTTGCGCCTCAGACGTTTCCTGAGCTGGAAGGTGCGCTCAGTGTTTGAAAACGTGTATTCCTGTTCTTTCAGTTTGGCATAGTAGTCAGAAAACTTGTTGAACAGAATGGAGATGGGCATGCCATTGAGGATGATGCCAAAAGAGATGCAACCGAAGGCCACACAGCGGCCAAGGTAAGAGATAGGGACGACATCACCATAGCCCACAGTAGAGATGCTCACCTGTGGGAAAAAGAGAGTAAAGTGTAATAAATGGGTCACAGCATCCAGTTGTCACTGATCTTGAGTAGAGAACATATTGGCCCCTCCTTTATATCTTTCCAAATATATCATCCTGTGGCCATGGTCATTTGAGGGTCCAATAGCTGTATGTGTTTAAATGTATATTGTACTGATCACTTAGATTGGTAGATTACCAGATGAGAGTTCACAGGATGAAAGAAATCTCCAGGAATTTGCTGCAGTAGTTTGCATCCCTAAAATGCAATCACTGGGTCTGTCTAGAAACTAGACACTTTGCACCGTATTAGAGGGGATTAGACACATACAAGTTAACAGCTGCCACCAGATAAAAGAAAAAACAAAACAAAATGTCCTTAAATGAGAGTGAAACAAACAAAATGAAGGCATTGATGCTACAAAATAAAATATAAGATATTTTGTAAAATTGTAAATGTTACACAACAAATCTTAGACAAAATTAATATCTTCTCTTCTCTAGCTAGATTTGCTTTGTAAACTTTATCTATGTGGAGAAACAGAACCCAAATTTGTGGTTGAACTTCCAACATGTCTGCTTGATCCAAAAGCTAATTAGCAAAATATACCTGCAAGCCATTGCTGTATAAATACATGGTCAGTTGCAAAACTATGAGTAAGGGTTTGTTTTCAGCTTTAAAGCCACTACTGTTACGAGATTCCAATATTTTGAAAACTCAGCATAACTACTTTTACCAGTAAAATAATGGTTTGACTCTTTGGGAATTACACTTATTCACTTTTCTTCTACGAGTTAGACAAGAAGTTTGATGCACATGTTCATCTATAAAATACTGAGCTAGAGTCATTAGGCTATTAGCTTAGCTTAGCATACAATTGAAACCAGATAGATAGTTCAAAATAACACCATTTTTTTCCTGCTTGAGAAATTTATATCTAAGGTTGATTCAGTAAGTCGTTCATTCAAAAAATATGAACTTTTGAATAGATTCTTGTAACAAGTTCATGAAGTCACAAAAATAGCACTTGACATTACTCTGCCCTGCCCTCTGCATTTTTGTCTTGGTCTGACTAAGCAGGCAGTTCAAACCCCTGGAGGTTTAATCTGTGACACCTGAAATGCACTGCACTGCTTGACCATACTGACACACCACCTACTGAGCCTCTCTTCAGTGCCTTCACAGCACAGTCAAGATGAACAGCTTGGCAAGCTTCATAACCAACTTAATCATGATCCAGAAGAATCTGAGTAGCAGCCATAAGATCTAGTTGAATCCTTACAATGAGCACCTTTCCTTGGTTCATTAATAACTGAAAAATGAAAAGCAATTCATGTGCATGTGAGGTAGCCTAGTGCAAATAAAGTTGTATTTTGTTTGAAGTTTGACTGTTTCTTCTAAATTAAATGTGATTATTTATGTTGAATCAGTTTTCTTTCATCATAGTTATTTCTGTTTATGTCAACAACAATTACAAAAAAGGCTAAAACAAGCACTAACGTAACTGGAAATACATAGAAAATCATAGAGAACACATGCTAAACATGCTATTTTGTATTTACAGTGGTGTGAAAAAGTGTTTGCCCCCTTCCTGATTTTTTACTTTTTTGCATATTTGTCACACTTAAAAGGT
>JAUMHL010000010.1:7646536-7662749 GCA_032362345.1 Sandelia bainsii
ACTTGCTGTGATTGATGGAACCATAAATTCTGCGCTCTACCAAAAAATCCTGAAGGAGAATGTCCGGCCATCTGTTCATGACCTCAAGCTGAAGCGCACTTGGGTTCTGCAGCAGGACAATGATCCAAAACAAACCAGCAAGTCCACCTCTGAATGTCTTAAAAAAAACAAAATGAAGGTCTTCGAGTGGCCTAGTCAAAGTCCAGACTTGAATCCAATTGAGATGCTGTGCCATGACCTTAAAAAGGTGGTTCATGCACAGAAACCCTCCAATGTGGCTGAATTAAAACAATTCTGCAAAAAAGAGTCAACCAAAATTTCTTCACAGCGATGTGAAAGACTCATTGCCTGTTAACGCAAACACTTGATTGCAGTTTTGCCGTCAAGGGTGGCCCAAACAGTTATTAGGTTTAGGGTGCAATTACTTTTTCACACAGGGCCACGTAGGTTTGGATAGTTTTTTTTTCCTTAATAAATAAAATCGTCACTTAAAAACTCAATTTTATGTTTACTCGGGTTATCTTTGTCTAATATTTACATTTGTTTGATGATCTGAACCTTTTCAGTGTCACAAATATGCAAAAAAAGTAAAAAATCAGGAAGGGGGCAAACACTTTTTCACACCACTGTAGGTTAAAATCTCTGCAGACTTAAATGCACAAATGTTGAAACTTTACTAAACTAGTAGGTTTATGCTACTCACCGCTGCCCACCACCAGGCATCAGGTATGCTGCTGAATGGCGTCCCAGGCTGATCAACCTCCACAGAGTGCATCAGAGCAGAGAAGGTGAAGATGCCCATCGCAATGAACAGAAACAGGCAGCATACCTAAAGGACAACAGAGGGGAGCATATCAGCAGTGCCCAGTTTATCTTGTTTTTTGTCTGTGTGCATTTCACCACAAGTGGCAGCACTGAGGGGGTAGCAAGGAGAAAAGCATCTGGAATACAGGCTATGTAAATCACAGTTTTAAAGGATATTTTCTATAATTGTCTGTGAATTTGTTAACAAATCCTGGAGACTAACAACAACAATAAATTGTGTCTACTCACAGAAATGTCTGTATGTGAATCTAAAAGTGAATTTAGCTTATTTGTCTGTGCAATAGAATTCTGCTTTTGTTTGAAAACTATTAAAAATAAATTCATTGAGACACACCACTGCACTGGGTAATATGTTTCTCCCTCATAGAAAATGTGCCGTCATCCTTCTTCTCTTCTCTTCTCTTCTCTTTCTCTTCAGAAAAGAGTTCCATAGGATGAAAGAATCATGATTTTTTTACAGTCTCTGAAAGAGCCAACTGCACATGCACATGACCTCTGCTATGTTTGCACTAGTTTGATAGCTTCTCATGCTACACATAACAATATCAACTTTGGATTACAGTTCTTCGAAAAACGTATAATGTGTGAGACCGATTCCGATGTACAAGAATAAATATGAAATATGATTGTTTCATAGAACTGTACTTCACTTTCAGAAGCTGAAACTCCATGCTCAGCAGGACAACTGAGAATGTAGATGACGCAATGAATGGGACAATTTCTGAAGTTTTTACTGCAGGAGCAACAGGAGAGTGAATAAACTGTAGCAGATACCATGTCCTAATTGGTCCCAGTGGCACACTGTCTAATGAGTACATATCACTTAGTATCACTTTTTGGTCATAAGTAATTTGTTGGACTGGGATTACACTGTCACATAGATGCATTGTGCATATATTCTTGTGGTTGTGTTGTTGTTAAGAAATAAATTGATAATAAATGAGTTGTAATTTCACTAGTCTAGCAAACTAGTGTAAACTAAGCATGTGCATTTGAGCTATATAGCTACAGACAAACATATTAAACCAGATGCTGTATTCACAGATGTTACAGTAAGTAGGTGCAATCCATTGTTGGTTTTAGCCACTGTATAAGATTTGCAATAATGTAGAACATAATTGGCCTTATCCTTTAAAAACTTGCTATGTTTTTTTATTCCCTCAGCTAAACCCCTGACCAGACTGGGACATCAACACGAAATTTGTCACACCTTTTCCATGATACTTTTCTTCCCACGATGCTGAAAGTTTCTGTACATCTTTTTAGGTTCTGAGTAGCAAATTGCATTAACTGATTTTTTAGTAACTTGGAAGTATGGGGAACAAGCTAAGCATGTAGTTGACATAGTGAACTTGTTAGAAAAATCCTTATTCTTAACAGTAGCACTGTGAATAGGTTGCTGTAAATGTATATACAGTATGTAGATGTAAAATGTTCACAGTATTGTTACTGTCACAACACAATGTATTTGTTTTGTTTGTTTGTTTATTTATATTTGTTGTGCTTAATGTTGATGTGTCTGATTAGTTTCCTCTATACCTGCTCAGAGCACTGACGAATGGTAAAACCAAACGCTCTCATGCCTGTGGAATGACGAGCAAGCTTCAAGATACGGAAGATGCGCATCAGCTTGACCACCTTGAGCACCTTGCTGACTTTACTGACTCTTGACATGGTCTTCAAATCTTCCTGTGCACTGACGTCTTCTGCATCTATGATAAATGCCTCAAAAAGGATCTGGATGAAGTAGGGCATAACAGCCACCACATCAACAAAGTTGAGGGCACTCCTCACAAAATGTTTGATGTTGGATGTGGTGACTAAGCGCAAAAAGTACTCCAGGGTGAAGAAAAGGATGGAGCCAATCTCTACCCACTCCATATAGGTTCTGCCAGCGATTTGGTACTGCCTGAGTTCTTTCACTGTATTTATTGTCATGGCAACAATAGAGATAAGAACAAACAGACTGGAAAACACAGCAAAGGCTTTGGCTGTCAGTGACGAGTAGGGATTCTCCATCACATCCCAGAGGGCCTTCCGCAAGTCTCCAAGAAACATGGTCTGGTAGCACTCCTCATCTTGATGAGGCTTAATCTCATCAAGCAGCTCCTGGTTGACCTTCAGTTGGTCTCTGATGTCATCTAGTTTCTCCTCAAACAGAATACGGCAGCACCTGAGCAAAAGAAGACATTTACAACCAATTTTTAAAAGAACTACTTTTTAAAATCCTGCTTAAAACAGTGCAGTGACAGATCAAGCTACTTCAACCTACAAGCCACACATAAAAAATAAATATCCACAGCATACCTTGGAGTGTCCTTTAGTTTCAGTCCCCAGAATGACAGCTCTTCCTCAAAGTTCACAGGGCAGAGACTGTCCATAACCCATAGGACATTACTGCAGTAAAAGTGGAATATGTAGTGGAAAAACATGGGGTCCCTGTCAAAAAAGAACTCGTTGTTGTGAACATTGTAGTCATCACAGAGTGTCAGACACTTGACCGGATCATCACAAAGAGCAAGGACACCAATCCTGGTTTTTGGGTATCGCAGGACCAAATGTTTTGGGATGTGAAATACTTTTCCACCCACATTGAGGTTGACAATGTTTGATTGTCTTGGGTTTGGTGTGTCTTTGCTCTGATTTTTTGCTGCACCTTTTTCCCCATCAGGAATATCAAGATTGTCCATAGAAGTCCAGGGTCTCACAGAGCTGTCCTGTGAAAAGGGAAATTCGCTCTCCTGTCCTTCGATGCTTTGTGCAAAGCTTATTTCCCGTTTTATGGTTGCAAAAAGGCTGGAGCGACGCTTTTTCAGCACTTTCAGCCTGGGTTTAATAGTCTCCATTGTGACTGCTACTTAGAAGACCAACCAACAGAAAAGTTTCGTGACAAGTTCAAAAAAAGTCAATGAAAAACAACGACAACAATATTCCAAAAGCACTCCATTGAAGAAAAATACTGTCCTCCTTTGCTGTCAGGTTGAAATAAAGATGAAAAAGGAGCTCCTGTGCGTGTCTCTCATTGTGCGAGGAGATCAACTGCATGAGTTAGGGATTCAGCCTCTTCACTGATTCTCTAATCCTATTGCTGTTCTTTCTGTCCTAACACAAGTTAAAAATACTGTTCACATGGATTAGTGTTGAGATTTAAGGCTTTGGGTTCTGAGAGAGGAGGAAAGGCGGAGAGAGTGGGGTGATGGTAGTATTGCATTGCTAATGAGACTATGGAGGGCTTTTGCACAGGAAGTTATACTAATGCTACAGGTAGATTAAACAAGTCAGCTCTAGCTATTATCATTCATCATAAGGTTATCTTCCACTCTTCTTACAGGGATAAATAAATTCCTGTTTGGTCTTGACTGATTTCTTTGCAATTACTCATTAGTACGAGTTTGTCCATCAAGCAAAGTCAAAATAAAATCTGATTTTGATAATATGCTATTGAATATATCATTATAAGAATACAGATACATTTTAAGTATACAAGGTAAACTATGATTGACTTACTGTGTTGATATTTGAAGTTAGTACAAATATGCTGAAAATCTATATTATGTATAATTATAATACAGAATATGCATTTGTATTCACTTACTTTGCTACATAACAAACATCCACAAGCAACTATACTCTGACCTTTGGACTGTACATGATACAGGATTTTGTTATGGTGTGTTTGTGCTGTAGATGTTCATCCCAATCAAGGAACTATGTGCTGAAATGTGAAATCCTTTACAGTTACAACATGAATTGAATATACAGCACAAAACAATAAGATGTTACACTGATTATTAATAAAAAACGGTTAGGTTTTGTGTACACACATCCTGCAGTTATTTGAGAGAACCTAGAGAATAATGGTATGCCCAGCGTTCCCATCCACTGAAGCTTGTGTGAATGGTATTTCCCAAACTACCGGAAAAGAAAGTGATAAAATAAAATAAAATCTCATTATTCTTTTAAACCTTACTTTTGGTTTAGATTATCAATATTGTCTTCGAAACTATGTACACGTTTATTTCAGTTTAATTAAAAATGTCAGTTTGTCATAAATTAAATTATTACTGCTGCTACATATCCGATCCTCGCACCACGTGACTTCCTTTCCGGTCTAACCCGACAACATGGACGCCAGCCGCGTGCAGCCGATCAAGCTCGCAAGAGTAAGAAAATATTTAATATGCTTAAAATAATCGTATCTGAATGGATACATCGTTACAGTAACAACTAATGCTTCACACGGTCCCAAAACATTGATGCTAAAGTTACTTTTATGCATTGATTAGTCAACTGCACGTCGGCTCGTGCTTCCATCATGGAGGCCCGTCCATGCTACGGTGTCTGCTGCTGCTTCACTGTTCGCCTCATGCTCACTGTTTTTAACTGCTTGTATCAGAAGAGATGATATTTATTTAAAAAGGCTGTATTTTTATGTAAATTGTGTTTTGTTTTTAGGTCACCAAGGTTCTTGGAAGAACTGGTTCCCAGGGACAATGTACACAGGTATGCTAACAATGCTAATATTAATGTCTGAGAGTTAACGTCGACGTTTATATTGAAATAATGTTTACATATTGTTTTATCTCCAATTTGTTTGTAGTTACAAAATAGCAACGGTATTAAGTATAGTATGTGTATATTTATTTTATGTGCTGTATACAGTCTTTAAGTCTTGGAGCATCAGATCACTCGGGTTACTCAAATATTTGTGGCTTTCGTAAAAAGTATTTGGAAAGTCTCTACTGCCAGCTCCCAGACCTGAGATTTTATTTAGAAAGAATTACTTGTAGACTTCAAGCCATTCATCCTCATTTGTGCTGCTCATCCAGAACATTATTATTGAATTGTCCTTTTTAGGAATTATTCTTTTATACCTCTGGGAAGGACTGATGGATATGTTAGTAAATTGATGTTTTTAGTAAATGTAAGTCACGTCATCCCTCTGGTTTTCACTGATTGTTTATAATTATGACCGTGAAACATGTTTTACATTGTGTTCTTTCCAGAAACTGTGTCTGGTATTTGTATGTTCGGTGATTGAGAAAACGCACAGAATAATAGAATAAGATCAATTTCTCCTAGGACAACAAAGTTGTAGTTAAATGCTGCTGATACAGTGTACAAGTACAGATACAAGTGTTACAGCTGTATGTGACGTTATTTAATTAATCATTCTCTAAGTATTATTGAAATTATTTTGGTCAGCATATAAAACTCTCAAAAATAAACTGTTGTGTGGGGAGAAATACCTATCATGGCTTCCAAAAGCACAATTTGTTGTGTTCAGATTGTTTCCTGAGTCCAGAACACAAAGCAAAATGGAATTAAACATGGAAAATGAGCAGAATCTTTAAAGAAGCTATTATGAGGTTTAAAGTTATATTTTTGTTTGGGAAAACTAATGAAACACTAAAATAACAAAATTGTAACCAACTGGTTGTTTATTTGGTTAACCGCTTTAGCTCAGTGCACAGCTAAATGTGACTGCTGTAGTTTTTTGCAGGTATTGGTCTTAATACTGATCAGAGTAGAGTAGAGTGGACCATGACATTGTGTCAGATTTGACCTGTTAATGTTCAGTCTGTATTTAAATTTCTCTCTAGGTCCGTGTTGAGTTCATGGATGATAGCAACCGCTCCATTATTAGGAACGTGAAGGGCCCAGTCAGAGAAGGAGATGTGCTGACACTTCTGGAGTCTGAAAGAGAAGCCAGGAGGCTGCGATAGGTGAGGTGGCATTTTAAGATCTCACCTTGGGCATCTATTACAATTATTTGGTTGTAATAAGCACTTGTCTACTAACACTTTATAGACAAAAGAATAATTTTACTTTAACTCTGTAGTTAAAGTAGTTGTATTACTTTGAATTTTATTATAACTCTAGGACCATTTTCACAACATTAAATCTGAAACATTACAATCGATGTATAGACAAGATTCAATAATATTTCATATAATAATATTTATTGTTCTTTGGTAGCATCCTGTTTATACAGAGGCATGAGTTTTATGTTTTGTTTTTTATTTATTTATTGTATGTTGAGGTGGCTGGTCTCTTCTCTTCACAGTGCCCACTGAAGCTGTGAGGTGCCAGTCCAACGCTGTGAAGCAGGAGACACATCAGTTTCACTTGCAGTTGCCTGCATCTCAGTTGTTAAGATGTTTTGAAATAAATTTGGTTATTGAGATGAACATCTGGAATTTCTGTTTATTGTGTAACAAATGTGAACTGGTTGTATTTGTATTGACATTTTTTGAGGCTCCAACAATGAACTGACTCATACCTGACACTAGTAGTATATTTTTTTTATGTTTTACAGTTTTTCTCATGATTGATTTGTCAATTGTGGTTTAGGTGTAGGAGAAACATTGCTGCATACAGATGAGTAAATGTACCAAGAATGGTGGGGCAAAGTGTGGAACTTTTTTAAAGGAGATTTAAGGACATATTTAATGACTAGATGCATATATGCCATAAGAGAAACATTTAAGATAGCTGCAAAAAGAAGTAGCCTTAGTACTTTTGACCAAAGTATCAAATTACTAGTTATTGTTAGCATACTTTTTTATATTATAGGGTCTAGTAGTAATTCTAGCATGATCTGCGCCCGAACTTGTAAGCCCACTGAAACTAGAGTTCTGTTTTTAAATGTCACAAGGGCAGGCATTACACGATTAAGCAATTCTGTTGCACTATTGGGAGTGTAGATTAGCATACATGTTGTTCTTTCGGATTTTTTCCCAAAAATGCCCCTGCCATGTTAAATGTTACTGAATTACGAAGGTCATTTTGTTACCAGGTTCAGGTTGTGCAGTTTTCTCTGTCCAGTAGAGGGTAGCATCGCTCTTAGTTGATGTTAGGAATCCTATTCACTGTGTCAACCAGTTACAGATTCACTGAAACAGACCAGTTGAGTACAATAATGCATTTTTGATTATAAATGTAGGCCTTTAGCTTTATATAGACACAGTGTGTTTACCTTTAAGGCCATAATATATTCACCTAAACAGTTACCGTTTTATATATTCAACTACAATGTCATCATTGACATCAGCTTTTCATATTTGAGGAGTTCAACATTAGTGCTGCTAAAGTATACACATTTACAGTCTATTTAAATTGAAATATTGTCTTGAGAATATTGTATGCTTTTAATATACTTTGTCTGTTTCCAACCAAAACATTCTGGAGACAAATACACAATTACTTCTTACATATGTTGTCAGTAAAAATCAATTAAGTAAACAGAAATCCATGGTCATGTTGGAGAAATAAAGACTTTCATGCATGAACAAGTGTTAATAACAACCGAAGTGTATCTGAGCACTCGACTCATGATTTCAACTTAAATAGTTTCTTACGAATTTTAAAATAAATATTTTATTATTATATTAATATTGACTTTTTTTTCTTTTTTTTTTACTGAAAACTTGCTTTGATTTAGCATCTAGAATCACTTTCCAAGTCCAAAGACACAGTCAGTTACAACCACGTGGTGCATATCATACAACCTCTTCTCACTAAAGATTCACCACAAATTAAGTGTTTCACTGAAGGAACAATAAAACAGAAATGCTCAAGAATAGCAGAAAAACATTACAACAAGAAAAGGGAAACATTCGCTTGTCATAGTAATACTTCTGCATATCAGTGGTAAAAGAAACACAGCATTAAGCATAAATGTTTGAAGTTTATAAAATTACTGCAGCTTCAACTAGAGGGCATCAACAAGTATTGTGAAACAAAACAGGAAAACTGACACTAAGCTACAAATTCCAGTAGCTGTGTATTAAATGAATGTAAGACATACTAGACCAAGTAGGGCATGGAGCCACTTGAATGTGATTGTGAAATCAGGGTATAAGTCTGGATAAACACTGCATCTTGCAGAAGACCAACAGAGCAGCTCCGGAGAGTATAAATGCCTGGCGGTCTATGGGTATGTTGTGTCTTGAGGCAAATCAGAAAACAGATCTACAGACCTCCCACAGCCTGGACCTGACTGTTATTCATGAAGTCGGAAAGTTTAACAAGGGCCTGTACTGACCTCACTCTCATCGTAGCATCCAAGACAGAAAAGAATGAAGAAAACAATCAGGGAACAACAGAAAGAGGGCATGAAAGTGGGAAAGGATGGTTCCAAGTACTGTATGTTTTTCAGCAGGCTTCATCAGCTCTGTGCTTGAAAACAAGTCTGTGTCACCTTACCCCCCCCCCCCCGTCATCGTCATTCCACAATCCAGACCTATGAATGGCATGTGTTTACCATCTCTCCATTTCCCTCATCTCATCCACTCTCTCTTTCTGACAGAAACATGCCAGGTTAGAAACAAATCTATCTCGAGGCCACTCTCTGTTTGTCTGCATGCCACCAAGGTCTTACTCGGCTGGGATAAAACACCAGCAGTTGACACCTCTGATCTGATGGGAAATCTGCAACATTGTTCCAGACATATGAAACATGAAGCATGTTGTGGTTTAAAGTGGATGAGAAGCACCATCCCACTTTTTCATATAGGAAACAGTAACAGTAAGTGGAGAATTTATCTCCTGTCATAAAGTGCAGTGTAGTGTGGTGAGAAGTGGAGAGAGAGGCATGCCCATACACAATATCACTATGATCAAGAGCAGACATAATAGTAGGCTGCACATGGTCTTTTGACTAGCAGAAGAGAACAAGATTTGTTACTATACAGAAAGCCAATTCTGACCTTTGGTTTACTTGTCAGGTGCAAGTGGGTCAGATTCCCAAGTATTTAGAACACTCAACAGGAAATATATAAAATGCAATTTATTGCTTTCTCCAATTGTAAATAATTAGCACACTATATAATCAGTAAAAGGTTCTGGGTTTGGAGGACTGAGGCATTTCTGTGTGTATATTCTCCCTGCACCTGCATGACTTTCCTCCAGGTGCTCCAGTTTCCTTCCACAATCCAAAGACAAGCAGATGAGATCATCAGAATAAGCAATATAACTAATAGATGCATAGATTATGTATGTATACTGTAATAATTAATTTTGAATTCTAGTGCCTTTCATGCACAAGCGTTTAGAGCACAACTAATTAGGTCTGTTTTGTAAATTCTGAAAACGAATTGTGTGTCTGTATATTTAATTTAAGATATACACTAGGTGCCTTTCCCTGTTACTTAAGTTTAGTAACTACAGCCTTTGGCCAGGAACAGATATCGTCAGGTGGTATTCAACCTTCATTGAGTGTTTCGGCCCACAACCACTACACTCTCCAGTTGGCGGGCCGGCTGTGATTGGCCAGATCACTGCCTATCTGCTCCTGATCTCCAGCTCTCCTCCCTTTTGCTCCCGCTAAGGCCAAGTGCTGACAGCATCTGCCATGCTGACTTGGCTGGGAAACCTCTGCAGCCAATCTCTACTGGGAAGAGCCACACCTGCCAGCCCTTGTCCCTGCAGTCCTGGACCAAGGACTGATACTTGAGGGCCTTCCTCTCATGGGCCTCTTCGCAGCCTTCCTCCCATGGCACCGTCAGTTCGACCAGGATCATCTTCTGGTCTTTAATTGACCATAGTAGAAGGTCTGGTTGAAGTGTTATATGCACCACTTCTGGGAATTTCAGCCGACTTCCCACGTCGACCACCATCTCCCAGGAACCGGTGGTTTGCAACAGGCTGGTCTTTGTCTTGATGCTTGTGAAGGGCCTAGTACCCTCCTTAATGAAGGGGATTGGCCTCTTCATGGTAGTGCAAGCTGGTCTCTTTTTGCATCTTTCCCGCTCTAATATGTCAGCGAGGGATAGAAGGACCTTATCGTGGCGCCATGTGCGCCAGCGTCCCTCTCTGACCACAGAGTTTGCAAAGCGGATCCTCTCTCAGCCCCCATGTGTGCAGGGGAGATGGTGAGGGAAGGGTGTCGTAAACAGACCGCAAGAGCTTGCACTTGGGCAGATCCCATTTTGTCCAAGCGCCCTGGGAACCTTGTTCCACTGCTCTTAACATCCGCCCCTCTTCCTCTCGGGTTTGCCTCTGGGAGCACGGGTTGCCGACGATGTCACGCAGCTTTAAAGAGCTGATTGCTTGCTCCACAGCTGTTTTTGCTGCCCACTTGCGCCCAGCTCTGGTTTTGACTCCTACTTGCCTCACCAGGTCATCGTTGGAATCACTAAGGCTTATTTGAACTCTGCATTTGGCCACCTTGAACTCCTCCACAGCCGATGATAGAGGGAGTTGAAGTTGCCCGGACCGGATGTAAAGGCCAACTGAGGAAAAGCTAGGTGGGACTCCGAGCCATCTCCATAGGTGCTTATTGATTTTTCTCTCGATGCACTCGACAGCAGTCATGGAGAACTCATAGATTGTGAAGAGCCACAGCAACCTGGGGAGAAGGCCGTGTTGGTACAGCCAGGTCCTGAATTTACCTGGAAGTTCAGACCTGTCAATCTTCTTCAGCCATTCCTCACTCTGCTTCACTGCGTTGGAGACATTCGTTCTGTCATTCAGGGATGCATCGTACCACTTCCCCAAGCACTTCACTGGGTTGCCCATGATGGTTGGAATAATCTCACCCTGAACATGGAGGCTGAACTTGCTGGTAACCTTGCCTTTCTTGATCACCAGACCTCTGGATTTCCTGGCCTTGAACATCATTCTTGCCCAGGTGGCTACCTTGTCCAAGGTTTCAAGCACCCATCTTGCTTGGATGTGTGTCACGGTAGTTATTGTGATGTCATCCATGAACCCTCGCAATACCGGTTGGACAACGCCTGACTCCATTACGGGGCCGCGGGTTATGCCCTCGGCTGCAGATATTAATAGGTTCATGCCCATCAGAGACAAGACAGGGGAGATGGTGCATCCTGTTGGGATTCCCTTCTGAAGGTCCAGCCATCTGGTTGTGAAAAAGGCTGACATGAATCTCAGTCTGAATCCTCCTAGATAGCCGGTAATCATGTCCCAAATGGCCACTGGGATGTAGTAGTGGTTAAGGCTTTGTTGGATGAGGTCGTGTGGGATTGAGCCGTAGGCGTTTGAAAAGTCTAACCAAACCACTGTAAGATCGGATCAACTGGATGATCATCGGCGTGTGCTCTATGCATCCAGAAAATCCTGGGATACCTCCTTTCTGAATGGATGTGTTGATGTAGTCGTTTTTCATCATATAGGGGGTCAGTCTTCTTGCGAGCACAGAGAAAAAGATCTTACATTCCACATTCAGGAGCGATTTTGTTCTAAACTGCTCAATCGTGGAGGATCCCTCTTCTTTAGGAACAAAACAACCCTCTGCCAGCTTCCACCTTGCCGGGATTGAGCCTTTTGCCCAGATCTTCCTCAGGATCTTCCACAGCCTCCAGAGGAGTTTTGGGCACTTCTTGTATACTTGGTATGGTATGCCGCTCAGTCCGGGGGCTGCTCATGCTCTGGCTTTCCGGACTATGTCCTGGATTTCCTGCCATGTGGGTTCTCTTGCGTCTAGCTCGATCTGCGGCTTTTCAGGTCTGGGGATATTAGGGTTGTCTCCTAGCCCCTGGTGTCTATTGGGGTCGCTATGGGACTTGCTAAGGAACTCCTCTGCCTCAAGCTTTGAGCTGTTTAGCGTGCCAGATTTTTTTTGTCCGAGAAGTGTTCTCGTGAAGCTGTGTGGGTTCTTAACAAACTGTGCCTGCGTTTTCTCCTTCTTCTTCCTCTGCCGCCGAAGGTATTCCGCCCTCCTGAGTTTGCAAAGCTGTTCCCGCAGCTTGCCGGTGAGGTCCTTGATGCCCTCTCTCTTGGCTGGCGAACTGGTTTTGAACAGTTTGTTGAGTGTTGTTATTTCACCCCTCAGCCACCGGATCTCTCTTTCTCTCCTGCTTGGTTGTTGTGGTGGTCGAAGCTGACCTTTCCGCTCAACGAGGCCGAAGCGCTCCTTAGCGAGATTGTATACCATGGTTATACACTATATATACACACAGTTACTTTTTTTTTCTTTGTGTAAGTACAGAATTGGTACATTCAACAACTACAGCAAATTGACTTATTGAACTGTTTACGGAACATTTGCATTTAGATTTCTCTTTAGATTTTCTTTTTTCTGCCACACAGCTTCAATGAATAATGCCCCCCAGCCATGTTTCACAGTCATTAAGGTGACAAATGTTCACAAATGCAAATTTTTTCCATTTAAAGTTCATAAAATAAAAATTGCATTAACATTTGAAAAAAATAATTGTTTTTCGTGTATGTTTGCTGCATAGTGTTTTGTTGTTGTATCCACTTCTTTTCACAAATTACACCAGGTGGTGCCCAAATGTTTACATACAACTGTCTGTACTTCTTTCTATGGAGTAAGTATTAAAAATAATATTGAAATATTATTGCAATATTTTGTATAAAATGTACAATATTGGAAAGTAACATTAAAATACATAAATAAAACTGCACATAAAATTAGCAATTTGGCTTCACGTTGTACAAATTGAGCAATACTACATGTCTTTGTTTAGGGAAAAGAGGGAAAGTGTTGAAATTTGGAAAACAGATCAATAATCAAATTTTATTGCAGCACATGGAATATTTTTCCATTCAGAGAGTTAGAGGAGTCTTTGAGGTTTCTGGAAACAACTTCAGAACAATGAGTTGTCAAACAGTCTTCTGGTTTTCTAAATGATTTGGTATTTGTTTTTCACAAAATTGGATGCATAGCTCTGAGGCTCTTGTTTTTCCCATGCTGGGTAACAGGATGTGCAGCATGCAGGTCATGGAGTCTCCAGGGTGAATGAGGTCTCTCATTAACGCACTCTGAATCCAGCTACAACCTGGGTCACAACCCTCAGATTTGCAAATGGGGCCCATAGGAGACATGGAGGGGATGCAAAGATGACAATCACCCCAGAGGTAACTAGAAGACATCCAAAGACACCCCTCTTTTTCTCACAATGTGCTGGTTTCTGTCCTGCTCACTTCTCACTGTGTCTCCAACACTTTTACCCTCTCTGTCCCCCTCCAACCCATGCGATCACTGAACTTTAGTAAACCCCTGCTTCCACACAGATTCTCATTGTTAAAGTAAACCTTTTTTCCACTTTAAATCTCCCCTTATTGCTGCAACAAGTCAACACTTTCACATATTAAAGATAAAAAACTTAGTATGCATAGCACATCTTTCATTCACCATGCTATTTTTGTTCATGGAAATGTACCATGCTTTATTGCACTGCTGTCCAAGAAATAGCAGTACATCCATCCAGTTTATATTTAAGATGCTCAAATAACAGGCAAGAGGATCATTTCAAAACTATACTGTATATGGAAGACATTAAAATAGATCATTGTATATTTGTATATGTAAGAGAAATGTACTTTAGAGACAAAAAAGAGGAAAAGGCAGGCTGATGGATGACAACAAAACGGCAACCATGGACATTTTTGATTTCCTTTCATGTAAGCAAAAGCACAAAAGGGGACTTCATTGTGTGAAGGTCAGAAAAACAAGCCGTCCATTTATTTTTTGAAGGCTCCGTCCCCTGCAACGCGTATGACTTGTAAAATATCTTTTCCCACAATTCCCTGCACAACAATGTCACAGCACAAACTGCAGGTGCACAGAGACACAGGAAAAGTTTCCTTCCTCTTGTGGTCTCTGTCCAAAGTTATCACAATTGCCCAGATATATTCTGGTACATAACCCCAGTGTGTAATTTTCATCCTTTTTAAAATTTTACACATGATATAAGGATTTTGTTACTGTTCCATCACATGGAATCAGACAAACTGTATTAATCTTCTCATCAAACGTGTTGCAAGAGTGAATAAGCTTTACAAAATATCAAACTATTCCATCCATGTGTGTACATGAGCAGTCTGTCATATTCTGATAAATACAAAGTTTGCAGTAAAGACGGTGACTCAGTAGTGTATAGTGATGGAGAAACTCTAATGATGTATTCAGCAGGGCCCTAATGACTGCTTGTGAAATGCTGCATACTGTGACGCTCTTTACTGTGTAATATAATGTACAGAACACATAACAATTCAAAACTTGCATGAGGAGAGGATGGTATCTGGGCTATAGGTTGTGTTGATGTTCCATCTGTCTTGTTTCTCTCATGATCTGCTGACACCCCTGATGTCCGTAGAATTAGGATACACTCAGGATAAACCTTAATGGATTTGACAAGTGAAAATCCAAGTTAGTGGCACAATAAATTCAGCAGCTTTTTCAGTGATGGTTTACTTTGACTTTTTAGTATTTCCAGTTTCTTTTGACTCGTCACTGTTTCAATATCTGCTCAGTGAGTCAGAGGGAAAAATCAGGGAAATTATTTTTGTCATGAGTGCTCAAAAATAATAGTGGCATGAAACCCACCTCTGGTTGGTAATGATCACCTCTGCTTAAGTCTGTGGAGTAAAATAAAATAACATAACAGGCCATTTCATTTGGACCGTAATTGCTGCATGCTCAGGTAATAACTGCAAGTGCCCCTGGGTTCCTGGCCTGCTTCAACTCAACAGCAAGCTGTTGTGAGACTTACTTTTATAATACAGGAAAATACAAAGCTTTCTGTGGCTGTTCAATTTTAATTAGGATTCAGGATTTGAGATAATTGTGGATTAGGGCAGTCATTAGAGATTATAAAGGTTTTAATGCCAACAGACGATTGAAGATTATGGACTCAGTGCCATCTGATAATCTTGAAGTGCACACAATAGGTGACTTTTCTTTTGTTTTACTTTGAGGGATTCGTTGTCACAGTGAGGTTGGCAGGCAACTGTAAGAATACAGCTTGTTACCTTTGAACAGAGCCAGATTAGCTGTCTCGCTGATTCCAGTCTGTTTGCTAATTTAAATTAAGCAGCTGCTGGCTATAGTTTAATATTAACCATTCAGACATGAGGGATTTCTCAGTCTTTATAGTATTCCTTTTAATAACTGAACCTAAAACATTATAGCTGCATGACTATAAGTGCCTCTGTAATACAAAAACATTGTACTACACAACTGTAAGGAGGCAGGTGGTTTCCAAACAGTGTGCAGTATATTGCCATTTTTGCAACAGAAAGAAGAGACGTACAGTGAGTGTAGAATTTCTGCAGAAATGTGCTAAAGAGTACACAGCTGCTGTGGTACAGTTATAGGTCTGAACCTCTACTGATCTAGAAGAACAAAGCACATTGTAATTCAAGACTTCTTTCCTTTTCCTTCTCTAAACCACTAGCTGCTTTGCACTTAACAGTAAGAGGCTGTCTGCCAGTACCTGTGTCTTTCATAGAACAGGCCTCAATCAGACTTAGATCCCTCTTCAGCTGGAATCTCTCCTCCATCTGACCTGCCTGCACCTTCATTCCAGTTAGCGTTAGCGTTAGCATCAGCATCAGCAGAAGAGGAGCTGGAGGAGCAGTAAACAGCACAGCTCCTTCTCCAAACTCGTCCTCATCA
>JAUMHL010000010.1:7665549-7683908 GCA_032362345.1 Sandelia bainsii
CTTCTTTGTGCTTTCTTATTTCTTTATAATTCTTTTATACTTTGTATAATAAACCTCTTAAAAGACCATCTTGACAGGAATTCTGTTTATTTCCACGACAGAAACTTTCCATATTAAAAATGTAATGTCTTATTCTGATCATTGAAATTCATTTGCTATATTATGAGTCCGATAGAAAAAAAAATAGTGAACAGGACCATTTTTTCTTCTGAATGTCTGTTTTCAGTTTTCCTTTTGTACATTTGTCTAAATCTTTTTTCAGAAAAAAGATTTAAATATATTCAGTTGCAGCATGTTTTTCTGGCACAAGTGGAAAAATCATTACATATAAAACCCTTATACAATAGTGCTAAATAGCAAAGATTATAGTCTATTCATGGGAAACAGAGGTTTACACGCTCCAGCACCTGTTTTATTTATATTTTCCATCTCATGGTACATGACTATGTTTGAGGGCTGTACTGGGACTTACATATGTTGTGTGTATTGAATCTGGGTAAAAGGTCACCGTGTCGTCTAGAGACGCAGCCATTCTGGGAAATTGAATAAGCAGCTGTGGTGAGGTGTGGATCCGGTGATGATCAGTACACACGACTGAATGGCTTACTACAAATGAGAGGACACGTACGAGACATGTTCTCACATGCCTTGTATATTATTACAGGCATTAAATGAAATGTATGTTTATGTATCCACTTTTTTCTTCTCCTTGTCTGAGCTGTTTTATCCTTCTCTGGATGAAATCTATACTACTCTTTAAATACTACTCTAGGGTAACTGAACATTTCATTTGATGCTACTTCATACTTTTACTTCAATACATTTTAATAAAATATTACAAATAAAACATATCTTATCTTAGCAGTTGTCTCCCAACCCGAGGGTTAGTGGTTCGATTCTCAGTCCCAGCAAGCTACATGTCGAGGTGTCCTTGGACAAGACACCGAAACCCCGTAGTAGCGCTGACACAGGTCTAGCAGCTGTCCAAACAACAATTTCCCCAAGAGGATCAATAAAGTATTCATTATTATTATTATTATACAGTATGTTAATAATAATGATTCATGAATAATGACTTTGTTGTACATTTATCAGGTACAAAATAAAAATGCTGATTAAATGTTAATGCAGCAACATAAAACACATAATGAAATGGAAATCTGAAAGAGACTATACTTCATAATAACTGGCCTACATTTGAAAACATACATTTTTATGATGCCGCATATAGCAAAAGTCTTACAATGTGTTATTATTACTTTCAGTTAAGTAAAGTTCTGAAAACTTGTTCCACCACTGATGAGGTCAAAAGGGTTTAAATGAACACAATGAAAACAACAATAACACCCTGTTAAATTGTAGCTGACTGTAAGATCATGATGAAATCAAGCGTGAGGCATCCTGCAGTTACAGTATGATTACGATATCAAGCCAAACTGGATTTGTCCCATGACAGTGTGAATAATGCCAACTGTAATATCATACCACACCAGTTTTTCAAATCAACATCACGCTATTTTATATAGCTGTCAGACACATATCAACCCTTAAACATCCAGCTCCCCCTGTCAGTCTGAACATTAAGCCATAGAAAAAAAATTTTTTTCAGTTATACGATGCAGAGTTCATCTTTCATACTTGTACAGTACACCCCACTCACCTTGCAGCAAATATAATAAGGTGCATACGTTCCTTACCTGTACAGTCATGATGATGATGTACCAGACAGTCTAGTGACTATGACTCCATGTTAGGTGAAACAGGTGTTTGTGTGATATGCCAAGTTCCTACTTGTACCTGCTCCAGGCTGGTGTCTTTCAGCCACTAAGCCTTTTCTTCACCTGTAAAAACATCAGCAAATATAAAAACCTGTTTTCATCCAATGATATTATTATACTGTAACTGAAAGGTTATGAGTCATTGCCACAGTTGGTACACAGGTCTGTGAGTTTGAACAAACAAAGGAAAATCATTGACCTCAGGGCTCGTACTAAAGAGAAAAGACTACTCAAAACTGAATACGAAAAGCCTATTTTTAACCAGGAGAACAGTATTTGGTTGTCCTAGTGGAAATCCCTCTCTGCCAAAGTTTTGACTAAAATAAGGTATGTTTGTTACATTCCAGACGCATATGTGAGGGGCCTGCAAATCCTTTGAACTGAGTTTCCCCTCTCAGCAGCGTCAGCAGTCTCCCAGTTACCTTTCACCTACTTAGTCTGGGCTGCAGACAGGAGAGGGTTAAACCACCTTCTTCTTTTTGGTAGTGTATGAGTAGTCTGAAAAAAAAACACCCTATAACCCGTAATGTGGGCATTCTCTGTGCTGTGAACTTTCCCCTAATTCTCACAGTGCTCAAAGGACAGATCAGGCCAAATCATAGCTCGTTCCTCTCCTGACGTGTTTGGCGATGTCACTGACTTCATTAATTCCTCACATATCCCAGCACAGATGGGTATGAAGTGACAAGGTTGTTTTATTCAATAGAATAACATTTAAACTTTTATAGCTACACGACTTAATGCCAAGGGTTATGACTGTATTGAGGCTAATTAAATTTAGAAGAAATTGTGGATTTATTTTAATTATTTTCTTATAGCATGTATAAGTAACTACATAATTTTATCTTTTTGGTGTGCGTATCAATTCATGTCTTTTAATTTTGCCTTAATTCCTTATCAGTGTTGAGGAGGAAATATGAGTAAATTATGTAGAATTACAAAGAAGGAAACAAACATTATAATACCAAAATGCATAATTGCACCACGATGAGCTACTGTAGGAGACAGCACATTTCCCTAATAGGTACAGAGAGCTACAGACAGAGAAAACAGTGATACTTGAATAATAACATCAGAATATTACAACAATGACACAAGGTCACATAAAATAAAATATATATAACTTCAATTCATGACTGCGTGAATTAAATCATTTGAGAAGAGACTCGCCTGTGATAAATTTACTCTATAAATGTCTGGGCTTCATATTTTACTGGGATTGGTGGGTGTTCTGTTTATAGCCTATGAGATTTGCTACTTTCTCTTTCATAATTCAGCTGAGTACATTTATTTTTACACTTCAAATCAGGCCAGTTTACAGTAAATATTATATCTTCTGGAAATAAGAAATGACCTGTTAAAAGTTTAGAGATTTCTTCACCTGCTGTGATATGTTTTGGACTAAGAGTACTGAATGAACTGTCCAAACACTGGTCAATTTATGAGCTTTAATCAGGCTTCAGACATCATTATAGACCAATTTCAGGATGTCCATGAGCTTGTGATTGGATAAGCTCACTCAGAAGTGCTATGCATTACACTTATTATTGCTTCAACATTACCTCACAACAAAGGAATACGTTTGTTTCACTGCTGGAGACATCAACTGTTTAGTTTCCTGCAGAGATAATGTAGTCCCTGATGAAAGCCAATCTCTGTTATATCACGTGCCTCCTCCGCCTCTGACATGAATAGCTAACAGAGGGGTGGAGGAGGGACAGAAACCTGAGAGTAACTGCACCCCTCCCTCTCCTCGGCTGGCCAATGGCACGCAGCTTGCAGCTGAGAGTTGAGGGCTGTGAAACTATATAAAACTGCCGCTGTGTCTGTTGAACCATGAGCCTCAGCTATCAAATCTGAATCAAGAAGGTAGGGGAGCACACTGCAACAGAAACACGCACTTTAACGCAGTATTTCAGCTGTTTAGGACAACGGGAGAAATGAAGACAACGCTGGCAACTCTGACGCTCTGCCTGGTGGTGCTCATTGCCACAGGTTTCCCTTTCGAGAGGAAAGGGAGCTCACCCTCCGGCGGTGCTGCCAAGGAGAAGCGCGTACAGTACGCAGCGTGGGATGACGTGAATGTCATTGCCCATGGCCTGCTGCAGCTGGGCCAGGGGCTAAAGGAGCATGTGGACAAAACCAAAGTTCAGATGAGGGACATTTCCTCCAAGCTGAAGGTCTTCAATCGCACGGTGACCGAGATGGGGAGGGAAAGTCAGAGGCTGCGAGCGGAGGGGGAGGCCCTGAAGGTTCGGGCCCAGGGACTGGAGGACAGAGAGGGACAGCTGCTGAATGTCACAGCCGAGTTGAGGGAGAAGGCAGAGGAGATGCAGCAGGAGGGGAGGACGATGAGTGAGAGGATGAGCCGGCTGGAGGAGAGGGTGGACAGCATGCTGCAGGGACCTGCGGCGCTGCCTGACGCAAACCCTGACGCCAAGAACAACAGTGAGGCCCGCAACATCCAGGTGAGCACGGAGCAGCTGCTCCTGTCAGTGGTTTTTGATGATGATACTTTGTTTGGGAAGTGAGAAGCATGCTAAGATAAGTTAGTTTGGAAATTTTAGACTGAAGGAGGCCTTATACTATGCAAATATACTAAATACTACTAAAAGTATTAATTGTGGTAACACTGCAGCAGGTGGTTAATAAAGGGGCTCTACCCAGTTAGTGTGTACAGTAGCTGTCCATACACACACACGGTTTTGTGGTGGGGTGTTATTCTCTTAACTCAGAGGCACTAGATCAAAATGGGCAGCGGACAAGCAGTGGCTGGGAGGGTTGTAGTTCAGGGTTTTGGGGAGGGGGCTATCACGCCTGCACTGCATGGAGGAAGAACGTGCAGTACGTGCAGGGAAACTTTAACGAGCTGCCAGACAAAGGAATCTGCACTCATCAACTGCAGGAATGTGTGAATGATTTTCCACATCTGTCACATCTCAGACGCAGGGGAGTATTTGGCCATATGACACACATGGAGGAGCTTATGAGAGTTGTTCTTTTTATTTGCTGGTGTCTGTTTATATGTGAGCCTGACAGGCTTGATAGTGGGATAGAAAACCCGAGCTGTGAAGGAGTTGCATAATAAAATCACAGCCGGTTTGGAAAAGACAAATGCTTGTCATGGAAAGGTGCAAACGTTTCTGTGGTTTATGGTTCAAGCTTTTCAATGAAACTGCATGTGCACAGTTTGTTGTGTTAAATGTAGTGTTTCCGGTGTCTTCTAAAGTAACGCGCCTTGTTGCGCACAATGCACGGCGCAGAAGTTGATAAAGCGCTAACCATGCGGTGCCTTTGTGTTATTTTTTTTTGTCAGCTGATGCTGGAGTCTCAGAACAGACGCATTGATGATCTGATGGAGAGGATCAGACTCCAACAGGAGAAGTTGGACAAGCAGAACGTGCGCATCAGGACGCTGCAAAGTCAGGTAAGGACGCGTGAGGGCTACGTTTTACAACCTGCAAACTAATATTTCTTCAGTCCAGTAATTGTTGTGGAGTGTTCTTAATTTGTTATATATTCCTAAGTCTCATAATTAATTCTTAACTTTTTCAGATCCAGCAGTCAAGACAGAGAACTCCCCCGCGGAGCAGCAACGGCTCCGCGCAGAGTGGCGTCGCGGAGCAACGCGACTCACCAGTCGGTAAGTAGCCAGAAAGCGTCTAAAGTCCCCACCTGATACTGTGTTAAGTCGACTGCGCCAAATCAGACGCCAAACGTGGCAGGCCATCTGTTTAGTAAGGCCACAAAGAAGCTTATAATCAACACCAATTAAAATCAAGGAATCAAAACAATCTAATCACGTTTCTCTGCTCAGCGTGGTGCCACAAATAACATCTGGTACCCTTTTTACAGACTGTGTGTCTTGTTGCCTGTGAAATCCTAATGACATTATTCAATTAATACAGGGTAGCATTAACACAATTACATGGCTAAACGAAAGGAACTTAACTAAATAAACAGCAAAATGGAAACCTAACATTTTCAGAATAAGTTTCACATCACAATGCTCATGCTGTTGACTTACAGTAATTGTAAAAGGCAGTGCAGGATGCCCTCAATGTGCAGTCACGCCAAACAGCTGCTGCAATGACTGGACCAGCAGTCATAAAGAGTTCTTTTATCCAGACTGGACTGAACTGGATACACACTAACTGGGGAAGAGTCCCGGCCACATTTGGACTCATGTCAGTAGTGTTTAGTCTTTAGTCTAAAACAAAATGTTTTACATATGGAATAACATTAGATATGTTATTATTGTAACACTTTAATATAATTCTTCATAATAATTATAAAACCAATAAATTCGATTAGATGTGATCTTACACCTCTGTTTCTGGTGGCTGCAGATGAGAACTAGGTGAAAGGTGAACATGGCTGAGGCAACAGTTGAGGTCAGTCAGTCAGTTCAAATTACAATTACACCTCAGAGCTCTGACATCAGCAGGATTTCAGAAATGAGGAAAAAAAAGAAGTTTCTCTGGCATGGTTTCAGCTGGGGGAAAGTTTGCTGGTCTCTGTGAGTGTTCAGTCAGGGTCACACAGCTCAGTGGGATTACTCACATTTCTGTGCTGTGGGAGGGGAGGAGGGAAACCTGGAAAAGGCAGGGGGTAGTCTTTGTTGTACAAATCTAGCATGCAGTGTTCCTCAGATTACCAAGGGGGGGAAAAAAACGAGGGAAAACAAAAGGGGGGAGTGGGAAAAGAGAGTCTAAATTTATCTGTGAACCTTGCAGAAATATCCTCCACTGTTTTGAAGACACTCCTCTCCTCCCCGACTTGAAGAAGACTCACCTTTTTGTGTACATCCTTCAAGAATGAGCAACCTTTCCCCTAGATCTGTCAGACATCCCTGCTCCTCCTTCTCTTCAGTCATCCTCTCCCCTCCTCCCCCATCTCTACACACAACCCCCAACCTCCATCTCCTCTCCCATTGTAATGAATAGGAAGTGTGCCAAAGTTCAGGAGAACCCCTGACCCCGAGGCAGACCACAGCCACAACTGCCCATGCCTCTGGAGGAAAGGCCATGATACACTAATCAGGTTTTGTGCTTCTGTGGTCAGCTGGTGTGCTTACGTTCACACAATAACCAGGCGAATATCCAACAAAAAACAATCAATCTGATCAAAATGACAAATTAAATGTAAATTTTACATTTAATATCAAGATCAAATTTAATTGAACTTCTTTCCAGTTTTATGACATGTATATTTATTAAATAGCATAAGGTGATGATGTCATCCATGGTAAAAATGATTACTGAAGATGTGCTACTAGTCTTCTGTCTCGTTAGCCACGTGACAGCTCCAATTGGTTCTGGAGTCCCCTGCTTTGTGTTGCTGCCTATCCCCTTTCACCACCCTCTGATCGGTCCGCTGCTGGCTTCTGTGCACGTGAAGGAGGCATGACAAGTCAGAGAGGAGGGGGAACAGAGACGGGGGGGACTGAGGAATGTAAAGGGTGTAACTCAATAGCCTGGAAGGCCAAGCAGCCATAAGGAGGGAAGTCTGCTTGGGAACTGGGAGAAAGGTCATATTTATATCTGAGAAAAAAGTTCTCACTGGCTCTCTCCCTTGTTAAGGCTAGGTCAAAGGCTCTACACATTTATATCACCAGACGGCTGATAAGCTCCATCAGAACGATAGTCGTATTTGCAAACATTCGGCTCTTGCAGCGCAGAAAAAACTGTCGCTGAGAGGCCTGCTAAATGTGAATGACCTACTTATGACAGCAGGGCCAAGTAAACAAACTCAGATACACAAATACCTATTAGAATAACACTATAATACCAAAATAGTATCTAAAATTGTCTAAAAACAGAAAAAAATAGATAATTAAATGACCTTTTTGAATCCGGCAAAACCGGTACAGTTTAATCACCTTGGGGAAATTCTTGTGGACAGGTAATCCCCTTAAGGCGCCAAGGTTCGGGGTTCAGTGTCTTTTCCAGGGACACTTTGACATGTGGCCATTAATTGGGGGAACTGGGAGTCAAACCACTAACCCTGGGGTTTGTGGACTGCCCTACTAACTGACCCACTCTCTCCCCTAAGCTAATTAGGCAGCAACTCCACACACCTTCAGCCCCATATAATTTTTTTAAACTGTCTGTCACAATAGCTGTGCAAAGTTTAGGGCGATTACCACAACTGTTCGTGTCATGTATAAATAGCTTTTCCAGCAGCGTAGAGGAAAGGTAATCATACTGTTTAGACTATGGGGCTTTGCAGAGATACTGTACTATACAGAGCTGTTTGTCTTAACATTGTTGCTTTTTTTTTCTCTTTTTCTGTTTCTCGTAGAGATGGCGTCAGATTGTCATGAACTGTTCCTTAGAGGAGAGACCACCAGTGGGATCTACACCATCCAGCCAATTAATGCAGAGCCCTTTAATGTCTACTGTGAGATGACAACTGGTACGTTGGCTTAAACCTCTTCATGTTTTGCCCTTTGTGTCTAATTCAGAACAGCCTAAAAAAAGAGTAGAATGCTAAAAAAACATTTTCTGATCTTTTTCTGTCTTTTCATCCAGATGGTGGATGGACAGTGATCCAAAGGCGCCAAGATGGCTCAGTTGACTTTGACCAGCTATGGCAAGCCTATAAGAAAGGCTTTGGCAGCCTGAATGGTAAATGTTCTTTTGACTTTGATCTCACTCTTACTTACTCCAGCACCGCAGTGGACAGGTGCTAGCTAACACGGCCAGGTTCAGATTAGTTAACGCCTCATTACAGTATTTATAACCACAGCATTAAGGGGCAGGTTATGGGCTCCAAAAGTGAACTGCATGAAAGACAAACACATTAACAAGACACATTTTAGCTCTGCGTAGTGTTCTCACTATTTTGCTTTTTCTGTAGGGGAGTTCTGGTTGGGTCTAGAAAAGATCCACTCCATTGCCAAAGACAGTGGCTACATCCTCAACATCAAGCTCTCTGACTGGGGAGATGACTTAGTATCTCTCAGCCTCCCCTTCCAGCTGGGTGGAGAGGAAACAAAGTACTCACTTCAGATTCCAGAGGTTGGTACTTTCAGCACCTTGGAGAGTTCCCTGGGGACTGACGCCACATCTGGTCTGCCTTTCTCCACCCGCGATCAAGACAATGACCAGAAAAATGACACCAACTGTGCCAAACACCTCTCTGGTGAGTTGTAAAGGACAATCACAGAGATATATGCCTGTATTTATTTATTTTCCAGTTTCTAACTTGAGCACGAATGCAGCATCTAACCTGATACTGTCCTTTGTCTTAATAGGTGGTTGGTGGTTCAGTAACTGTGGTCGCTCCAACCTAAACGGCAGATACTTCCAGAGCCCTCCTCCAAAGCAGCGGCATCAAAGAAAACAGGGCATCTTCTGGAAGACCTGGAGGGGCCGCTACTACCCTCTGAAGTCCAGTGTGATGATGATCGCTCCTGCCGTGATCGAAAACAAGTCATAAAAATAGAACAAGGCAGAAAAAAATGTAGAGCGAAAAAGAAGAAAGATATTTAACTATTCTTTCTTTTCTTAGTGCTGATGATGTAGAGGTCAACATTTCTCTGGTTTTCTCTTGTTGAGGAATATTTCATACTAGAGCCAAAGCCCTCAAAACAGAAGCAAAAGGAACTCACATTAAATGAGCTCCATGATTCCACTTCTCAGTTCTCTGAGAGAGTTGCAGATTCCTTGCCTGCACCCAGTGCCACAAATGGAAAAACAGACAAGGATAAAATGTGCAGTGGAATTTTTTTTTATACATTGTACCATTACAGTGGATTCCTTGTATTGGTGTGAAGCAGGGGCCTCCAATCAGAAGAGCGAGTCCCGGCCTGTTCACTGTGCTGGAAGCCACAAAGCATTTGCAACGTGTTGAGACGCCTCAACAGACATGTGGTGTCAGCAGCTTTGTAGGAGTGAGGCTCAGGCCAATTTTGCAAGCCTTTTAAACCCAGTGGTGCGGACCAAACAGTGACTTCATTAAAACAAAGTAATTTTCCACATAAATGTGATTAAAATATAAACCAGAATCATGATGCACAAGTAGTTATAAAAATGAAAACAGTTAGTGGCACTGAGAACCATCTCAGCCTTTTCTACAATATACAATATAATCTGCCTGCTGCCCTTTTGAATCAAATTAAGCATATTCTTCACTGGTTTTGATTTTTCTGTGGAGATTTGACAATATTAAGTCATATTGACTGCTTTTAAGATGAGACACATGGTTTTGTACATAGTGTTTGAAGGAATGTCATCTCTCTTTTCACAAATGTATCTTATTTACTTATTTGTGGTGACATCTGTGTTGATGTGGCATAAGAGTTTATTATAGATGTTCCTTTTCCTTATTTAAATGATGTAAAGAATCAATATATGTATGTATTTCTGGTGCTGCCTGTTTGTAATTTATATTGTCTATGTTGTATTTACCAGATGTAAAATTGTTTTTTTAAGAGAAAATGATTTTTGGCCATAATGAGCCAATAAAATCTATTTAAACTAATATTGATCTTTGTCCATGTATTATGTGCTACTTATTTGCACTTCAGATGACAACAGAACTAAAAGGAAAAACAATAATATAGTGACAGATTTTACCATAACCACAAAGTGAGTAGATAGGGACATACTCTAACAACAACACTTAACTTTTAAGTTAATGTTAAACTAACTTTTCATATCAAGTGCAGTTAGCCTGACATGGTAAATGGTGCCCCCTTGTTTTTTATTTATTCTATCAATTTAAAATAGGCAATAAAATGAATTGTTACATTTTTAATATTTGTAAAATTAACTTAAAAATGCAATGTTTACACATCAACCTTTACACATCACTTTCATTAAACCTATCTGGGTGCAGAGATTTTCTTTGGAAAACAACTGAAGGCCAGAACCAGTGAACCACACGTGACAGATCTCTTGTATCTTAAAGACTTTAGCTCCTTAGTCACAATACCTAGAAGCAAATTTCAGTAGCTGCTGGGTGTCAGCTTTAATTTTTCAGTGCACTACTTTACGCTACTAGTCGGGCTTACTGCTAATGTGCTTCACCTGTAGTGATCCTCTGAACATTGAAACCTGGTTCAGGATCAATCTTCGAGCATCAGTGAAGCCAGTGAAAGTCAATGCTGAGCTGTCGCACAATAGACAGCAGTTACCTGAGAAAACAGAGCATTGCAGCTGACTTACTAAACAAAAAGAATAAAACTGTTCTGTGACTAATGTGGGAGACATCAGCCTAATGTTTCTTAAGAGTACACAATGAGCAGAAGTATTCACATCATTTACTTACAAAACAGTGCTAATAACACATTGTGAAAATCCTTCTTTTACAAACAAAACTATCCAAGTACAATCCCAATCCGGAAAATACACTTCAAGTATTAAAAGTTCCCAGTGCAGTAAAATGCACAAGTGAGTCTTATGGTATATTTTATTCATGATTTATTATTACTACATCAAGTTTTCTGTATGTTAGTGTTGGATTGTATTGTCTGAGTCTGGTAATGAGGTTGAGAGGTTGCTAACACAATGGGATTAGCCTTTAGGTTAAATAAATAATAAATATTTTATTCAAGGCTGCAATGGTTGCAACAAATAATTATTTTCATCCAGGATTAATCTTGAATCTCGATTAACTGATTGTTTGCTTCAGAAATTAGTGACAAAGCCAGTCACAATTATCATGAGCCCAAAGTGACGCCTTCACAATGCTTGTGTTGTTCACCAGTCCAAAACACATATAATTCAACATAAATTTAAATGATTAAAAAGGAAAAGCAGCAAATTCTCACATTTGAGATGCTTAAACCTGACATGTAGGGGAGTTGAAGTATCAACAGTACGGATAAGTATAAGTTGCAGTTGCCAGGCAACCAGCAGAGACTCTTGGTACTACCAGTCTTCCTGGTACTGTTCATAATCCAGCACTTAATTTCTCATTCAGTAAAACTCTAAATAGTTTTAACACTTTTATTTTATACACAGATAAAGAACATGAAATATAACATATTAATGAATGAATGGCAGATTTGCTGTTAGGCTCATTTTATGACCATTAGAGAGTCAGTCTTATGAAATGAGTATTATTCTAGACTGCCTCCAGCTGTAACTGTTATAGACATGTACATGGTATCAATCCTCTCAGCTAGTTAACTCTCTGTATCAAAACTATTCCCGTCAGTTCCAATCCAACATCCTCATATACTGCAGTCCCGTTTGTTGATGTGAGATGGTTACCTGATGTCAGTGGCGTTACCAGTAAGACAGCAACAAGCATCTGCTGCTTAATTTTTGTAATGTTTGAAGTGGATGAAAACCTTTGCTGTAGCAGTGGTGGAAATTTGATGAGGTTTAGCTCTTATAGGGGGACAAGGGGTGGAGGTAGAACTGAAGTTATGGGCAGTATATTAACAAATATTAAAAAACATACCAGTACATTTACCAGTAAGACAGTCTTGTTGATAGACCTGTAACGTTAAATAAGTCGAGTGCAGTAAAAGACAGCATGTTACCGATTCATACATTTATTCATTATCATGTACAAATTGTATCCTGGTGGTACAAAGCTGTTGTAAGACTCCAGTGCTCACCCTCCTGTTGTCTTTATTGCAGTAAAAAAAGGAAATACCAGCATGATCGAGAGTCAAGAGGTACTTTGGCAATTATAAATTATGTGTTAAGAAGGCAAGCAGACATCCTGAACAACGTAACGTACGGGAAGGAAACCGAGCACAAAAATGAGCAGCTTCTGTCAGCACTCATAAAAAAAGCAATAAAAATCCATAAAATTTTATTTTTAACAACACACAATTAAAACAAATGGACAAAGGAAGAGCCTTGGTTATCTTCCTTTCTTTACCATTACACAAACTGCAAGGTAGACTCACAGTATGTGGATATTGCAAATCTGTGTGTGCTTGTGTCTGTTTATGTATGATATATTGTTGTACTTCACATATAGTGTGTGAGCTCATGTCTGCAAATATGTTTACAGATTCCATTAAATATCCGTGAACTGCAACCCTGTTCCTACCACTAACTCAAGTGAATAAAACAGGTGGGGCAAGGCGGAAAACAACACGATAACATTTGGCAAAAACCATCATGGTTGTAGAGATGAGGACGTGGGTGAGTGACGAGTCAATGTGACACTGCCTGCAAATATTTCTCTATATGTCCTTGTCTTTGTTCAGCTTTCAGGGTGAGACACCAAATATCTGTGCTCATAAACCATACCCCAGACTGTACATGGGGGGAGGCCATGGAGGACACAGGGTGAGCGAGTGAGTAACAGAATAAGACAGAGAGTGAGCGAAAGAACGAAGTATGGACGAGAAGGTAGATGACTAGCTCAGAGGAGAGAGTGAGTCTGATGTTCTCTCAATGACAGGGGGAACAGCTGGAGAGCTGGAGATGCGGCTGGTGTGGGGAGGTCACAGAGAGTAAAGACGGGCAGCGAGCTGGAGAGAGTAAAGGAGGACAGAGAGGAAACAAGACTTCATTTCTCCCCTGCTGTCTCACTTCAGAGGTATTGTTGTAGAAAGTGCAGCAGCATTATCTCGTAGTGCTCTCCAGACTCAGGGCAGCGAATACTGTGTCGCTCGTTGGGGTAGACCTGGAAAACAGAAACAAGGTATCCAAATTCTATGTACGATATGTACAATATGTTTGTATCCTGTAAATTCTACTTTGGAAAATATCTATGCAAAAACACTCCAAATTGTACAACTGCATAATATGGATTATATATAGCATACTGTTTACTTATAAAATTCAATCATATCTATGTATTTTACCACCATTAAACATTACGATGGACCTAAAGCATTTACTGCTGTTTTTTGTACAAATTTGAAGTGCAGACTTCTGTAGATCATACATCAGTAGAGATTTAAAAGAAAATGTTACAGGAATAATGTCAACTTAGATCAAGAGCAACTTCATATGGCAACTTCAAACAGATGCATTTGTGGGAGAAAAAAGGTTTTTGATGCTCACCTGAAGCTGATACGGCTTCCCAGCACGGATTATTTGTGACACTAGGAAATTGGTGTGGAAAAAGTGCACATTCTCATCTAGAAATCCGTGGAGAATCAGCAAACGATTGGGCCTGTAATGACAACACAATACCATACAATATAATATACAGAGCACATCATGTTGCTTCCCTATATTTTCATGATTTTAAAAAGGGAACTTCAATGATTGAAATACATTTAAAGAACTGTGAAACAGCTGCAGGTCTTCGGTGACTCTAATTTGACTTCAGCACCAAAGAGCAGTGCTCCTACTTTCCTTAGTTTGCCAGCCCCTCAGGGTGTCCTCAGTCAGGATAGGGTCTCCTACCCTGATACCCTGACAGATTTTTTTAATTGATTGAAGAAATCTGAATACATTTATTCATGTTCCTGTAACATTGTAAGGATCATGTTATTTATAAGCACATGATAAGAGCAAGTGCATCAAGCGTTACCACCCCAAAAACAAAGGGGCATGGTTTTTTTACACACTGCTTTCAGCTCAAGAGATTCAAAGCTGACATTTTAGATCAGGGATGAGAACTAAGATACAAGAATTTCATAAAATAAACGGCATCCACATACTTAAAATGCCTAATGTCTTTGATGCATATATATCAGACTGACCTTTAAAGAACATGAAGTACAAGTACTTGACAAAGAAATATGACATATCTGCAGTCATGATGAAACATGTACACATATCTGTGCAATTACACAAGACATGCAGTGTGGTCTAAAACAAATCAAATCCCACACTGACGGGCAGTTTTCCCAACTCATAAAGTTGTGAGGACTCACTCGCTGGGCAGCTTGTCCACGTGCAGTGCCACAGATCCTTCCTCGTAACCCTGCTGGTTGTTGTCAGGCACATCCATATAACGCTCTGTGTAGCCTGTGTCGTAAGCCATCCATACAGTCACTGGGGCACCGGCGATGGCCAACTAAGAGGGAAACACATTGTAGTCAGATGGAAAAGAATACAAAATAAATAGTATCTTAATGTGGAAGAGTATTACTTTGACCAGAGAGCAACTTAAAAATATAATATCAGGACTGTGGTAGTGCTTTCGATTGCAGGAAAATGGTTAATTGTAAAACACTGAACATTCCACAGTACGGTTGAATAGTGATGTTACGGCTCAGATTTTGCGAAAATAATTGATGCAGAAATTAACTAATCCCTCTAGCACAAGGATGTGTCTGCAGATATCCTTACTGAATTAAAGCTATTGAAAACATACTGTACAACTATCCAACATGGACACCGTGTGGATGTAAGTGGCAACTGCATCACAAGTTCTGATATGAGAGGTCATACTAAAGGTCATACTAAAGGTCATACTAAAGTGCATTACACGCGACAGGTGACAGACGAAAAAGCTTCCTAACCTTGAAGATATTAGGTCGCTGGATGAGGCCCATGAGAGAAAGGAAGCCACCATAGGACCAGCCATGGATGGCAACACGGCTCAGGTCCACAAAGTTAAACTTCTCCGCCACATACTGCAGCCCCTCCACCTGGTCTTCAATCTCTACCTGACCCTGAAGGGACAAAGGTAAATGTTAAATTGCCACGTTTACATCTGTTTATTGTATTCTGCATGCATTTTCCTACATGTGTGTTTAAATGCTCCTATTTTATTAATTTTCTCTGATTCTTACTTTACCATTTTGTTTTTCAGAGCTCCTTCAAATTCAAGGCCCCTCTGACAGGAACCCCTCCCATCAATGACTACAACAGCATAGCCCAGAGAGGCCAGTGTGTTCAGACGAAGGTACTTCATCCCCTTGAAAGAGTTGTTCACCAGCTGCACCTGAAAACAAATAATCAGAAAAGATTCGTTTAAATTTGCAAGGCAATGAGCGTTCAACGAGGGTGCAACGATTCACTAACACAAAATTATGAAGACACAGACATTAAATACACCCACAAACCTGTGGGCCTCCATAAACGAAGAGAACAGTGGGGTGTTTCCTGCCAGGCTGCAGGTTGTGAGGCTTATATACCATCCCATAGAGCTGGAAGCCTGACTTCCCTGGAAAGTCAAAAATCTCAGGTGGATTGTAATCTCCCGGGCAACCTGGACGACATATTAACAAGTAAACATTAGGTTAGTGGTTGTGGGTCAACTCCTATTGAACTTTTTAACAATCAAAGCCTGTTGATAAAAGCATAAACTAAAGCACACAAATATACACAACAGTGTTTTTTGTTTTTAGAGCTTATATTTTAATTCTGTGTTCTGTTTTTAGGAAGATTCTTCCAGAATAGGTGTTTAATGCTTGATAGAACAACCATAACGTGGGTGGCAGTTACTCTGTGACTCCATATACGTAACCAAAGCAGAAACATTACTAAATGCACAACAACACAGTTAAGGATTGCCTTCTCACTTATGGTATTTTTAATCAATCACAGATGACAAACAACGCTGACACAAAACACTCATGATGACGTGTTTAGGAACTATTTTATCTGATCGCTATCACAATGGTCTAGAGGACGCCACTATACAACTCACTGTTCTTAATCTTATCAAAGCCAGACCTCAACTTTCCCTTGTACTTGGTTATGTTGACTTTTCCAAAAGTAAAACCATAAATAGGTGCACAATGTTGATACTTGGCCAGACCAGGCCAATTATGTAAATGCAATCCCTTTAAAAACATTAGGTCTGTAATTTAGCATGAACTGAAAAATAACTAAAATAACATTTTTAGCATTCATCATTCAATAACTAAAAACTACTAACAACATTTGCTTTCCAGTATAGCTGCTCTTTTTAAATTATCTGTCAAGTACTTTAGTGACTGTCTCCTCTTTTAAAAGCTTATTGCTAGTGCTATAGTTTTTAACAATGTCAAACAAACATTCTTGTTGGGACAAGCTGCTTCACGTCTACATGTAGAAATACAGTTGTCGTATGCACGCTACAGGTAGAAATAAGCACCTTCGTATCTTTGTTAACAAAACTGCAGTATAGCAGTCGTTTACAACAGATACTGTTTACCTGGTGATTCCATCATGCTGGCCCAGAACTCAGGTACCACATGTAGCAGGTCACCTTCTGAACTGGTGAGTTTGTAGACGTGAACACATGGAGGGGTGCTCACATTACTGTAGTGGCTGACAAAAAAGTCAAAATTCTGAAAGGCGTGAGAAGGGAGAGAAGCAGGTATGAAACAAGATCACTTTATAAAGAAAAGACAAGAAAGCTGAGAAAATGCAACTCTAATGCTAAAACACATACTATACTACAATAATCTGAGTTACAACACAAGCTACGATTAGAAAGTTGGATTTTGTTCTATTTTAGGTGAAAACTTGCAAATAGCCTTCAAATACATCAATATATCGATCTATCTATGTAGACAAGTAAGTAACAAATGAATGGTTTTACCTGACTAACAGAGCAGCTATGAGAGAAGCCAGGCTTGGTTAGTCGGACCACATCTCCAGGTGACTCATAGCTGACCACATAGAGGTGGTGCTCCAGAGGAGTGTCTTTGGTGCCCTGGAAGTACACCAACTTTGTCGCCTCATTTACCCAGATCTAGCAAGTGAGAGAAAGGAGGAAAAAAGACAATCGCAGTATGGTCAAATAATCAGTGCAGTCAGAAATGATTAGAATAATGACATGTTTTTTATTTCCTTCAGTCCAGTAGTGCAAAACAACTGAAATTTTGAATGGAAAGTTAAACAGGCATCTTTAAGGTGTTTGAGGTGCTCATGTCAATATTGTGAGTATGAGAGCATTTTACATGCTGCCCCCGAGTGTTAGGAAAATGTAGCAGCACACAGAAAGAAGGCGATCCTGCCCAAACAGCTCAGTCCAACTGAACAGGTGTTTCAGTCAATCAGGACCAGACTGAAAGCAAAAATCTCCTGAAACAAGCAAGAAGTGAAAATTGCTGCCATACAGACCTGACGTATAGTGGTGAAGTTCAGTTCATCAGTTATAGACTTGCATGCACTAATCTAGTGTGTTTACATACATTTAAGTAACCAGGTTATATCTGGCTTTTTCCAGTTCAACTTAATTATTAACTTCTGTAACACTGTTCCCAGATTATGGAAATCGCAGGCAGAGTTCTCATGGAGCATGCAGACTCACCGGGAAACTGTGTTCATAATCAGCTTTTTACAAGTACTGTACATGTGGCAAAGTAACAAGTGAAGCAGTTGGATGAAATTATGCAGCAACGCATTCCTATATTTAAATTCAGTCTGAAAAAACACAACTGAAACTAACACAAAGTGGCAAAACAAGTCACTGCTGATCATGTGACACACACATTTACGTAGTAGTGACAGAGCCCCCTCTATCTGTCTGCCTGCTTCAACACAAACATACTGCAAATTTGGAAAAAAACAGAAAGCTGTGTTTTCTCTTAAAACGGTTAAAAAAACTACTTCATGTTTGCAAAATGAGATCCGGTGTTGAGAAACTGACGTGCTATAAATATATATACACTACTCACAAAAAGTTAGGGATTTTCGGCTTTCGGGTGAAATTTCAGGATGAACCTAAAATGCACTATAACCTTTACAGGTGAACTTAATGTGACCTTCC
>JAUMHL010000010.1:7690042-7716365 GCA_032362345.1 Sandelia bainsii
TGAAATATATCAGTCTGTGTGTAATGAATCTATATAATATGTGAGTTTCACTTTTTTGAATTAAATTACTGACATTACGTTTTTGATGATATTCTAATTTATTGAGATGTACCTGTACATAAATGACATTAGAGACACCTCTTAATATAATGCACCCCTGTATGACTCCACCACCCACCTCAATAATAAACATATAGTAGAATGATTACCTTTCTGACAGTTTCAACACAAACTGAGAAATTCTAACACTGTAAACGTAGAATTCATAGCAGAGCTGCTGTTTTGTAATGTATTTTTAGATTGTACAGGTTTGCCTAACAGAGTGGACAGTGAGTGTAGGATAACCAATTATTATAGTGAAGTACTCAATTACACACATTTTGTGAGACACATCACACTGTGCTGTTTGGTACTGGCACTGTACCATCAGAAAGAGACAGGGAATTCACCTGGAAGTGATCCAGCATCTGTTTCCATGACAACACTAAGTGAGCCTCTTTTTGGATCTTCTTGGGGATTTCTGAGTAGAGTAAGGAGTTCTCTCTGCTTCCATAAGGCATTCCTGGTAAGAAATACACACAGATAAAAAAGTGTTGGAGAAATTTAACACAGAGATTTTCTGTCATGAGGCAATCATATTCTTCTGCCTAGAGCAGAAAAACATGACTGAAGTCAAGTGAAAATGAGTACAAAGGAGCACTATACAGAAAATACAAATCATTACTTGATACAAGAGACTTTTTGTCACATTATCAATCAGCTTACCGAGGTAGTACAACCGGTGAGAGTGGGGTCCATTAACATCCTTCTTCTGCACAAACTGGAAATCATGGGGGGCCTTGTTGGCAATCATGCCCGAGTACTTCCTGCTACAGTGTATAATGTCACGAAGGCCCTCCCAAGACTGTTTCTCCACAAAGAACTGAGATGGGACATCCTCCATCTCCACCACCTCTGTGCTGTCCAAAAAGCCGTCCACAGCTGTCATGCTCACTGTCACACAGCTGGATTTTGACATTTAAAAAATTATGATAAGAGTAGATACCCAGAGACACCTTCACTTGTGCATTATTTTAATGGAACTGGTTAAAAACCCTTTATTTACATTTTGTTAAGCACCAAAGCAGTTACAGGAATGATATAGTAAACATCATCTTACTGTACCTTTTCCAGATACCCTCTTTATTGTCACAAAGTTTGACCTTCTTGACTCTATGCATTCACCGGTCAACACGCCTCACTCCAATTCTGTAACCTATGAACAAATGTCATAGGGTCATCATTTAAAATTTTAAGTAGAGTTAACAAGATTACAAATGCTGAAAACGAGAACAGTGATTTCTCATGATAACAACCAGGACTGGTCATACTTTGGTCTGCACAACACGTGCACATTTTCTGTTATAAGAGCAGGGAAAAAACTTTGATCAGTTATTAAGACTTTACAGTATACTGAGAAATATGGTTTTAGATTTTCAGGGGAGAGTGACATTTAAGGGTCTAATCCTTGTTAAATCTCTCATGTGTTAGCCTTTGGAGTACAAAAACAACTGACATGTCTTTGACCCACTGCAGCTTAAGGTTTAGGGAATACCCCACATTCCTTTCTTTATAAGCTGTGCTAGGTATGCCAATTGTGTGATGCAAACATTTGTGGGGGAAAAATAATATACTATGATATACTAGGGTGAGACACCTTAGATCTTTGTAAAATAAATACTGATCTTACAACAAACACACCAGCAGGCATATAGTTGTAAGTGAAGTCGCTAGTACAGTGTAAATTCAACAACTGCCAGTATCAGAAGTTAAGATGACAACTGGTACTACTGGGGAAATCTGTATGAGGAGCGCACTGTTTGTGAATGGAGGTTTTCCAAAATGCAGCTATCTGTACAAGTGTAAATGAATCTATGTTACTGATTATATTGTACTAAAAACACCACCTGAACATTAAACTGTACCATAACGAGACATCTATGTTATTACAGCAAGTTACGTGAAATGTATTAAAACGTTAAGAATTACTCTGCAACTTAAAACGTTACTGGGTTTAGCTGGTTGCCTGATAGTCTTTAGTAAGCTAATTTTAGGGGTGGGGAACAAGCTGGGTGAACTAATATAATACCGGTATCGTTAATGTTAACAGTTAGCTAACCTACAATAGATCTTTGTTCTAGGGGTTCAACTACTCAGTCACACTAGAAAAACACCGGTACGTTCATTTGTATTAACATTTTAAGCGGCACTAATATTACAGTTGGTAACGCAGTGAATGACAAACACCCAGGATGTTAGGAAATGACGGTTAGCAAAGCGTATCAATATTGAAAAATATGCTTAGCTACATTTTGACATGACAGCTCTCCTCTGTCATTTTCGCTCTAAAGCTAACTGGCTAGCTACACTTAACCTAACGGTAGCTAGCTAGCGGCTAACAAGCGGCTGCTGCTTCTATAAAAACAGACACTTACACGACCGTCCCTGTGAAACAAGCTAAAATTAAGGAAAATACTTACCGGCCTGGCCTCTATTTCTTTAACCAGTTTCTGGACTTTATTAGCTTGGTGTCAATAAACAGATTTTACAACTGCTTAAGGTTGTATCCATGGCCCACAGTGGCCACACGCAAAATGTAGCAGGCTTTCAGGTCGGAAGGAGGGGGAACCTTAACCCTAGTGGAGCACACCACCGGACCGTTTTCAGGGCCGCACCGCCGCTCTGAGGTGGTGTCGGCAGCGGTGCGCAGAGTATGGGATTCATCACTTAGACTGACTCAGATGCATTTCTTTCTAACCATTTCCCATAAACACCATCTTGTGTCGTCTTCTGATAACTGACATTTAAAGCTTTAGTCACATCACGTTCCAAGTCAGCGTCGACAACAGTATGAATCGTGAAGTTACAAGGTCACTACAGATTTACTGTTACAAACCAATTATATCTGTAAAAAAAAAAAGCTTTTAATAAAGGTTTTCCGTTTTAAATGCAACATAAAATTAAAATCAAATTTAGAGCTCGCAATTATGGTTCTTCCGATACAAAAAATACTAACGTAATCCAAGCAGCACAACCCATCCTGTGAGTGGTTTTATTTTGAAGACATCTGTATGTTTTATCAAGGCACCTAAAAAGGTCAAAAACTCAAGCTTGAACATTACAGCTTGTACCTTTGATTCCACTGTAAGTAATTCATCCTCATGTTTTCAGCCATTATGCAAAAAAACAAAAAAAACAAGGCAGGCAACTTGTGTGGAGCACCCATTTTTTTATTTTTACAAAGAATACAGCCTCTCTACTTCAGAGGGATGAAACGAGAAGAGTGTGTAGCTCCAATACCAGGGCGACCGTGCTTGACTGGCTTATAGGTGATGGAGAACTCACCCAGGTAGTGGCCACACATCTCAGGCTGTGGAAAAGAAAAACAGTATGTTGGTTACAAGAGAAATACATTAGTTTACAACACCATAAGACCAGAATACTAAGACACTTGTGATAACAGTGTCACTGTGTATACATCAAACTTCAAACCCTAAAATGATTTAGCTGTTTGTAATAATAGACCAAGGTCTATGTCTGTGGTACTGTATAATTTGGGCACATCTAGGTTTATGCTGGAAACCAGGAATAGTTTGAGTCACTATACTTTAGAAGTCACAAAAAAGTATTTTGATAGTGCAGCACTTTGTTTCTCTGTATCTTCAATGTCTAATAAATAAACTGTAATATTGTCTCAAGTATATTTCATGGGCTTGAGTATTGTACATACTTTCTCTCAGGTCACAATTTTAAAAAGTACTGTACATGGTCAAATTTAACATCTTACTGTGGAGACCTGTTTTGAAAGAAATCTTCAAATTTTCAAAAGAACACATGCTTAGCACACAGTGAGATAACACTCCCAGGATAATATTTTAACATCAACTACATTTTTAACGCAACTAATTCTGATTTATTTTCTATAGAAATCAGGACTAATAACTCGAACTGCAATGCTTCAACATTAATAAAAAGATGTTGCTTCTTAATCTGAGTGAAAATTACAATAAAGCTATTGCAGTGGGCCAAACGCAAGAAGTCACTTTGCCTGGAACCATGTAAGCTTTGTTTTACCATTAACCATTGTTTTTTCTGATAAAAAGCAATGCTCATTACATTGTAAACAAAATTCAAATTTTCCCCACACATTCTTGACTGAACTAATAATTGTGGTGGCTTGAGGTTCACAATGTACACATAGCAAAAGCATCTCACCTTAATTTCAACCTGGTTGAAAGACTTGCCATTATACACTCCAACCATGGACCCAACCATCTCAGGCAGGATGACCATGTCCCTCAGATGGGTCTTCACCACCTCTGGTTTCTCCATGGGGGGTGCCTCTTTCTTTGCCTTGCGCAGGCGCTTTAGGAGGGACTGCTGCTTGCGGCGCAGGCCACGGTTCAGCCTCCTCCTCTGGCGGGCGCAGTACAGCTGCATGAGCTGCTCACTGTAGAGGAGAGACAACAGTTTTATCAGTGAAGCCCCTGACCACCTCTGACATAAAACTGAAGTTGTATAGTGGCATCTGACTAAGAAATCCTATGTCTGTGAACAACCTTTTAACTCTTCTAAATATAACAATGGAAAAATTAGCAGGAAATAAATATGCAAAAAATTCACACAATAAAAGTGCGGTCATACAAGCATCAATTTTAAATTAAACTCTAAACCAACTGAAAGCATTTAATATTCAACTCAAACAGGCAGAGTTTCTAACAGGTTCCATCAGTATATTTCTTGTAGATATTGCTTCACATTGGTAAATATGTCTAAGAACTTATACAATTACAGTTTCAATGTGCGATTATATTGTCAACGTCAAAGGCCACTGCTGACAAATGAACAGATAATTACCGAATTATCACTCACTATAAATATATAATGTGAGAAGATCAACACTTGGAAGATTTTAATTTTAACAGTTACTTAAGAAACAATGAAATGTCAAACCTTGAAGGTATACACCTATCTCTATCCAGTCAAGATGGTTCTCTTTCTGCTAAAGCCTCACATTACGATGTTTGGAGCAAAATGCAAGACTGCACCCAAATAAACTGAAGCTCCAGCTGACCAGAGTCATCAGCTGCACAACCCGACCAGAGTGACACTTACTAGGACATGTCCAAAAGCTGGTCCAGGTCCACACCTCTGTAGGTGAACTTCCTGAAGGTACGCTTCTTCTTGATCTCAGCATCCGCCTGAAAGGGACAAGATTCATTCCTGGTCAGTTAGCCAAATGCAGTTCGCATGTACATTTGAGCACTACTACTTGTACCAGAAAGACTTTTAATATCATCGTTATGGATCTACGGGACTTCCGGGGCTTACTTAAATACTGTCGCATGCGAACTATGTAGCCATTACAAAGACAAATCATATTTTGTTACTTATACAGCCTGTGTTAACCACCGGGTTAGCTTAGCTACTGACGGCCATTGCTCAGGGTAATACACAGCCTACAAACATCAGTTTATCTTGTATTCTGATCAGTGATTTTCTACTGAACAGTCAGTCAACATGTGTTACTATCGGGTGATATAGTGAACTATCTTAATCATTCACTATAGTGCTCAGATGCATACAGATTTTATTTTAACTAGCTTCACGATCGGTTGAGCACCTACCATCTTGCCTGATATTCCGGAGGAAAAGAACGGCCACAAGTCTCGTTCGACCTGATATCGCGCGATTTCAAGCAAACATCCGGTGGTTTGTTCCGGCGCGGTCAGTGCCCTGTATGAACAACAGGTGGCGCAGTTACACAACAACTCAAGTTTCTGTTCAGTTTTAGGTTTCTATGTTCGCTACTGTTGCTGTGAGTCAAAATTTAGCCCAGTCTTAGTTCTGCAAACCAGAAGAAGAAAAAAAGCTACAGAAGAAAAACAGAATTAGGTTTTGACAGACAGCTTACTAAGCACTATACGTGGCCCTTGAAAAGTGAGGTACTTTCATTACTTTCATTTTATATATGATTAATAGTTCTTCACTACATTTTATATGAGAATATTGTAATGTTTCCTCTGTCATGTTAAAATTCTACATAAAACATATACATACACAACATAAACCTCTGACATGACTAAATTAAAAGATATGGTACAACTCAGTAACACACAAAAAGCAGCAGAACTTTTTTACTTCCTCACAATCCCCCAGGTAATCTGTAGGAGGTCTGACACCTAAATTAGAATGTCACCAGATTCAAAAGTAAAATGCTAATTACTCACTGATGCATCAGTATTATTCTAATAATGTTATATATAGTTTTTCTACAAAACAAATTTAGGAATTTTGTTTTAGTAGGCTACTTGTAGTACATTTTGCAGATGACACTATCCTTTGGTTTAAAAGATTAAGACAACCACATTAGTATTTTCTCACTTTCTTTACTGGCATATGGACATTCAGATAGTTTTGTTTTTATTTAGCCATGTGTTAGATTAACTACGTCCACACTAATTCAGGGGTGAAAGGCAAGAGAGACCATTTCATTTGTAGTTATTGTATTTCTCCAGTATACTATGTAAAACATGTTTTGTCCGTGAATTTTGTTACGTTTGTTGTAGATCTTAAAGCCTGAAAAGAGATTAAGAGATTCATTTTATTAAAACTATATTTATCCTTAGACATTATTAGTTTTATAATCATTATATATGGGCAAGAGAAATTGCAGAATTATTCTCAATGTTTGGTTTATAGTACATTTTTACAAATAAGTTGACCTTCAGTGTAACTCATACTAAGCCTTTGTTATTTAAACATTGTCCAAGAAAAATGGTCAGAAGAAACAATAAATAAACCACAACTGTGTTTTCAAGCAGACATATTATCCTGAGCAATATGTCCCCCTTAACCTGGCCAGGGCCCAGAGGTCTGTCTGTGCTCATTGAGATTTGGTATCCTGCCTTTGGCCTTGCAAACGGGGCGTTTTCATTCAGCTCCTGGGGAGGACACAACGTGGCTATTGTGCGCTTTGGACGAAGTTGAAAATGGCATACATTTTGTGTTTTACTGGTTTTATCACGAGCTCTGAGTTAAACTTTATCAGTAAATGGATGACAGGAACTATAGTATGTTTGATATGTCAGATGAGGGTAGATTACAGTATTTGTTTACATATAGGACCTTTGACATAGCTCAGTTTTTGTTAAATGCTTACCATCAATGTATGAGAGCACTGTATATTTAAATACATATTTAAATGATTTTGTTTATATCTGTATTTTTGTGTGCATATGTATTGTATTATATTTTAGAATTTATTTTTTGTTTTCCTCTGAAAATGGCAGTGTCTTGTAAACCCACAGGGGCTGGGTACCTTGGGTTGTATGACATGTAAATAAAGCCATTTTAGAAGTATACCACACAGTCTCCTCCAAAAGTATTGGAACAGCTAATTCATTAGTCTTTGCTGTTCACTGAAGACATTAGGGTTTAAGATCAAAACATGAATATGAGATAAAAATTCAGAATTTCAGATTTTAAAGTTAGAGATTAAATAAAGCTTATCATTTGGTTGAAAATCCCTTGTTTGCAGTTAGTGCATCAAGCCTGCACCTCACTGTTTGATGTTCATTTCCAAGCATTTGCTACAGACTTGTCTCATCCATCTTGTGATCTTAAACACAAATGTCTTAAGTGTGCAGACAAAATAAATGAATTAGCCTTTTCATTTTAATACTTTAACTGTATGCTGTTTAAAATGGAGGACTTTCAGTATCCTACACTAATGTGTAGTAATATAACAATAGTGTAATGTAAGAACTGCACCAAGAGCCAGTGTTGCATAACCCTTCCTGTCTTAACACACAACTCTGATCAACTGGTTTCTTATCTCATTTGATATTTCTTAAAATCTTCTGATAAATATGCTTCCATGCATCTGCTCACTGATGTCTGCGTGTTATCTTAATTCTTTGACATTTAAGAATTCTACTTCACAGGCCTATCTTTTTATTCCATGTTACTTTTTACAAAGACAGGACTAATAACTAGATAATGAATACAAATTTTTTTTTATTACACCGTATTCACAAAAACATACTTCTTGAACATTTTTTCCCCCATTGGTATAAAAATTATTCCAAGGGAAAAAGTACAGTCCAATAGCAAATGTTATTCTGAGTCAAGGTACAAAACAGCCCCCAATCAAATCACAAATCTACATAAATAACAATCTGAAATGATCAAATATAATTATGATTGGTTCACATATTAACCAACATTCACTGACAAAAAAAAAAAAAAAAAAAAAAAGAGAGAGAATCCAGTATTCTTGCTTGGAATGTTCAGAACTTCACTTGAGTACTATTTTCTCCACTCCCCCACTGCACTGTCTTTAATCCAAAGAAAACAAGCTTAACTCCAGCTGGACTGGTTCTGCAAACAAAGGAAATATTTCCTCCATTAAAGAAAGAAAGATCTGAAATGAGCTAGAGAAAAAGAAGAATGGTTTGTTCTAAAGAATCCATTTTGTTCCCTCGTCTGCCTGAACAATAGGAAATGACCAATACTGAAGGGATGAAGAAGACACTGAATTATTAATGCAAAAAAAAAAAAAAAAAAACATTCTCATTCACAGGACTAACTGATGTCATTTACACAGACGATACAGCTATTACAGATAAACACGGGGGTTTGATCAAACTGGCATTTTCGAAATACTCTAATATTTCTCTTTTAGTTGCATGTTGCTGTTACAAAAAAAAGGAACTAATGTGTCAGCAAAAACCCAAAGGGGAAAAAAAAAATAAAAAAAAAAAATAGTGGGCCTTTGGTACATTAAAAAAAATTCCCTGGGATTAAAAAAAAAAAAAACTGAGCCAAAAGAGATCAGCTTTTGTAGTCTCTTTAAATATTAAAAAAAAGAAAATCATAGAAGTACAGTTCATCATGATATGTATAACAAAGATTTTGTACAAATAGGGGTGAGAGAACAATTTCATACAATACTACAAAGATATGACCTAAAAAAGGTGCAAGATCCTATTGATATAAAAATAAACCATCTGCCATGAGGTCTCGCAGATCCTTCCCTAGCATTCCTCAGCTCTCTCCTTCTTCCTAGTAATCTGTCCCGTCATCCTGGTACACCTGCTCTTCTTCCTGGTAACCTTGGTAACCCTCGTCTTGGTAATCTGGGATGTAGTCTTGGGTGCCACCTGCCCCATTATGATCATCTCTATCCTCTTCAGACGCAGGACAGTATTTGGCATCATAGATCTGCCTCCCCAGGCCAAAGTTCTGGCCGCTCTGGTTGGCTCCCTGGTTGTATCCCATCTGTAGGGACATAGTGCTGTTGTCACACTTGTCTGTGCCCAGCTTCTGGTCATAAATGGCACGCCTTGTCCCTGGAGCCGTCATACCAGCCTGTAATAGAGACAGAGGAACAACAATCTTTATAGAACGGTTATTTTTCCTGTGTGGGCGTTAAAAATCCTGAGCAAAGTGCTGACTCCACTGCACCCGGTTTCCTACTGTTACAGGCAACCGAGGAGTTTACGGCAAAACTTTCTACAAGTCTAAACATGACTCTTTTACAAAAGTGGAAGGACACAGGTTAAGTGGTGCCTTGGGCTTGTTTCCACTGCAGTCCTGGAATATAGCATTTATGACAAGTTGGGAATGTGTTGCAGTACCTGGCTTGCCCCCTTGTTGGTACCCATTTGCAGACTGATGGTCGTGTTGTCCATTGGTGGCTGGATTTGAACTTTGGGGTCATATAAGTGCCTCCTTGTGCCATATGCATTCATACCTGCCTGACTGGCACACTTATTCGTTCCCATCTATTGAGGAAAAAAAAAACAAAAACAACGAGAAGATATAAACATCACAATACATTTATTTTTACAGTTAATTACCATACAAAACAAAACAGTGCTTTAAACCAGCTTACTGCACTTACACAAACAAGTGGTAAACTGTTACTCTTAACAAGAATGTTAGATGTTCAGTGAATTGTGAGAATACCCAAACCTATGCTTTTAAAGTTTCAGTCACGTGTCATAGATTTGTAAACATCAAGTTGCACTACACGTTTTCCCTGCTGTTTATGGCTGCGTATCTACATCGGATCTTTGTTGGTGATGGAAACAACAGAGCGGAGCGGAGAGTCTTCAGAGACTGAAAACAATGAGCCACTATTTTACAAGTATGCTATGCTTGACATGACGTGACATGACAAAGTCTGGTTCCGCAGTAGTTGCACCACATGTAGTAGTGAGCTCAGCTTTCTAAGCATGTGAAGTGTCTCGCCTCTATCAGTTTCAGGCAAAGACATGAAGTGAATAAACTGATTTTGTATACCCATTTACCTTTACTGACAACCTGAGAAAAATGTTATTTAGCCTTACCTAGACTGAGTATCAGTGTTAGAACATTACATGAACTGAACTTCAGTTATGTCATTTACTGACTGGAAATGGAAATAAAGGGCAACTGATAACAGGTAGAGATTTTAAGGCTGAAGTGTACGCAGTAGTTCAGAGTTTTTCCTGGTTTAATTACAGAGTTTTGCATTTTTATAACTGTTCTGCTCACTCAGGAGTCTCAGAGCAAACTATACCTGTAGACCAATGATGCACTGTCCAGCCTTCATCTTCTCTTCATCAAACATCCTCTCCTGCTTGTCAGCGTACTTTACCCCAATGTCCACCCGTGAATGGCAGCCCTTGGTTTTGGCCTGAGGGAAAATAATATTGAACATCATCATGGTGGATATAAAAAAAATCAAATCGCAGTATTATTAAAAAAAACAACAACTTTCTGACGGTGATAAGAACACATTACCCGCAGAGCCAGTGTCAGATTTTTAGGACTTACCATGCTAGCCAGTGCAAGCAGCGTTGACTGGACCTGTGTCATGTTGCCACTTTCAAACAGGTCATTGGCTTCGAAGATATCATGAGGCTTCAGGCCGTATGCTGTGATGGCTTTGATGAAGTTCGTTAGGTTCTCCAGCTAAAACCACACAAATTAACACATTAAGCTTGTGAAGGATTTCCGTTTGCATACCACGTTAGATTTTCCTATTAATAAGATGCCGTCATTTATTGGTAAAACATTTTATAGTCCAATATGACTCATCAGAAAGCAACACTCCCAGCAAGTATAATCATGATGTAGCATGATTCAGTGAGCTGACATCCCAACTGTTTGTAATGTCATCACAAGTGTTAACGAACCTCTACTACTGCACATCCTCAATTTGTTTGAAAAGCGTGCGTCATAATCCAACTCACCTGATGCCAGTTCAGCACCGACAGGCTGATCTTTTTCACAGAGCCTGGCTGTAGCTTGTTGATAAGTCTGTGAGAGATAAAAGAGAAATATTTATGTTTTACCACACCACAGCGCATATTTCAACGATAAAGGTCGTCATGGTTCCGTGTGAAAGACGATCTGTGGTCTCCACTTACTCGCACAGGATGACTCCATTCTTCAGGCCTTTCTGGAAGTCCGGGCCGATCGATTTTCCGGTGATTTCTTCAATCCAGATCCTCAGCTCCTCTTCTTTCTGAGGGTCGTACTTCTGTGCGATCTGGTTATGGAAAGAGGTCAAAGGTCACGTTTCACAATAAGCTAGAGAAGGTAATACATGATTTATTAAACCGTGAACGCAATCTTGAGTTTTATTTATTTTGTCCTCACACCATTGATCTCACACCTCAAGTGCACATTAACAATCACAGAACTGTGAATATTCACATATCACACAACACATTAACATTTGTCCTCGAGTGTATTGTGACTGCATTTAATCGTGTTTCATGGTCAACCCTGAGTGTGACTTTGCCTCAGTGTAACATGATTTGTCTACAGATGTTTTTGGTCCCATTTAGCCATCATTTATAAAAGGTGACGCTGACATGGCTTAACACATATCCATGTGCACACACATAAACGGATATCCTGTTTGGTAAACAGCTAAATTCTCCCCTGAAGCACAGGAAGGCAGTTGCTAAAAAGGGGTGAGGGCGGGTGCATTTTAAAGGGGTTAACATGGCACAAAGATTGACCTTCTAGTGAGAGGTGTCTCTGTTAAGGGATTATGTGTGGTTTGATTGATGACATAAGTGTAAAAACATGCTACACTGGCTCTGAAAAAAGCCATTCAGCAAGAGCATTGTGACCACATAAACAGCAGCTCAGTCTGTTGTGACAAACTGACTGGAAACCAGAAATGAGGGGAAAAAAACGCTGACAAAACTAGACAGGTATACATTTTCTTCTCATCCAACAAAGGATAAGGTGTCAAATTAGCTCTGTGCCATAGCACAGCTTTCCCTGTCCCTGAGGGCAGAGAGACACTAAACCGCAGTGTAACCTACTTATACATTGAAGTTCACTGCGCTCTCACAGCTGGATGGACTCTTAAGGAATTTCTGTCTTCTAATTACTCTTCCTTCATTCGGTCTTCCCATTTATATATAAAAAAAACCCACACTGCTATTTTAACTGCCCACAAAGAATCCTGCAGCTGTAATTCACAGAAACAAGCCAAATACAAAGAATTTGCCCCACAATGCTTGGATAGAAGAGGTGAATGGAGCAGAATGGACGTAGAACTGCGTGTGCCGAGCTAATGAATGAATGTTGTTGACCACAGCTGCTTAGCTTTGGGTTCATTGTCTGAACTTTCAAAATGCTTATCAGTACATATTTTCTACATCTAGTTTAAGTAAGGGGGGGGGGGGGGGGGCAAGAGGAGTATAAACCCTTAAATGCCTCACATTTCACAGAATGGGGCTACGTCACTCATGGCAGGAAATACCACCCAAGTCAGCATCTCTTGAACCCCCGCCTCACCTCAAGGACATCGCTGGTAACAGACAGAGGAAATCTACATGTTTTCTTTACGTCCTGCACACACTGTTCTGTGGAGAATTTGGGGAGGGGACTTGACCCTCTCTCTTCCATACAAGGGCACAGTCAAGGAATGTAGATGGAAAAAAAAGTCAGCTAAGTAAAGAAGCAGGTATGTATGTATGTAGTAAGATCACTTCTCTGTGGCCGATTTGCTGCAACTTCATATACATTTCCCCCTTTTTTTTAGTGAGAAAAAGGAACAGAACTCAAAGACTTTATTACACATTTACTCCATTTAAAAAAAGAAAAGCTCTTAAAGTTATGCAACTCCGTGCGATGCACAGTAACGTGGTCAGGAGAGTAATCTCCAGCATCAGCCCTGGTATTTTAAGTAGTTCCGGATGTGCAGGAATCTGTGCAGATAGATCCGAATAAACTTTCCTTATCAGAAAGTTACACATTGACAAAGAGTGGTTTGATTTGTGTGCGCTCAATCTACGCAAGGACTTATTGTACAGTGTAAAGTTTAAATAAATTTAAAAAAAAAAAAAAGTCTTCCTTGTTACTGTGATCCGACATGATCACTTCATCAAGAGAAGCAGCACGACAACTTAACCAAGGAGGAGGAGGGGTGGGGTTAGTAAGAAGCTATTTAGACTGTTTCAAAGAAGCAGTGAAACGAAACAGGGAAGCGCAATAACGCATCCAATGCCCAGGCACTAATAGGTGAATTACATTATGCGGGTCACGACGCCAGACAGCAAACTGCACGGCGAGGAGAAAACGCTGGAAAGTGGACAACAACTTTGCCACAACGACATACTTCTTTGCCAAAGGGGACACCGCCCATAGTTTGTTTTAAGTGAGTGGCATGAATGGCAAAACCTCAAGTCAGCTTGTCGAGATGTTAAACTCCAACATAAATATATATACTTTGCCAACTTAACTTAAATAAAGTTTCGTGGAATGTATAAAATAGTTTTGCCCTTCAAAACACTTAAAAATCTCTTTACTGAAATTGTCTTTCCATCCAGCTCTGACTACACTTTAACCTGGGCACGCTTGTCAAAATGGAGGCCAGGTAACTGCGAGAGTAGCGCTCGGAGAAAAACACACCGAGTGGATGACTGGAAGAAAAGTTCAATACAGTTTACTTTATGATAAATAAAAATGTGTACACCTACCTTGTTTTTAACCTCTGCGGACAACCCGTAGGCAGGACCTTTGTTAAAGGAAGCCATTGTCAAAAAGTTGCGTTTTTGCTATTGTAGGTTTTTGGTTTTTTTTTTTAAAGGCTGCTTGAGAATAAAAACTGTGCTAAATTATCTCAGACTCTCTCTTCCAATGAAACCTCGGAGCGAACTAAATACTTCCTTTCTCTTTTACGGCCGCCAATTAGAGCGCTCCCACGGTTTCTATTCAAAGAGCGTCAAACCGAGAGTCAAGATAGTTCACTGCTGATAACTCACCAGAGAAATACAGTGACCCGATCTGTCAGGAAGGCTTCTTATATGTGTGAGACCTGGCAAAAAATATATCCTTCATGAATATTCAGAGCTTAGAACGTGCACATATTGGATAAGTCAACAAAGCCAGTAAGTAGGATGACAAGAGTTTATTTGTTCTTTCTTTCTTTTTGCTTTGTTATGTGTTAATCTACAATTAAAACTTACACACAGTAGCCATTTTATAGACATATTCTTTAGAAATAATAAATTGAACCTTTTCACCGCTTGATTTTATTCTAGGTAGTGTAGTTAAAGTGTTGAAACAATATTTATACCTTGAATATTAGAAGTTAACCGTCCCACTTGTCATAATTGGCCGAATTTACAGTACTTTGCTTACATGATTTTTTATTATAGGTTTATTGTATGCTCGATTAAAATAGTCCCAGCAGGGTCTAATTGTAGACTGTGATTTATGAAACAGCTTTAATGTTCATTTAAAAACATTCAGCATGTAGTCTAGTCCCTATGTTGACTGTGCATGTGACAGCAGATACTGGTTGGGCCAAATACTATATACTGAACAAGATGACATCACGCAGCCTATCTTGTAGATTTTACCACTACACCTCCTGGGATTGATAAAGTTATTTGATTCCTGGTAAAACTATACGTTCCCATTAAGAAATAGTTAAGTTTCAGCGACTCCGGAAGTGCATACACGGGAATCCTCTTGATCCTCACGAACGCATATTCTTCGTTAATCGATCCTAGGCTCCACCTTTCTCCTTCTCTTCCTTAGGTCGCGATTGATATCAAAAACTCCTTATATGGAAGGAAACTTCCCAAATTCCTGAATGGTGGGAGTGATCCACCGGTCCCACCCTGCATACCAGACGCGCAGTGGACGAGACAAATTGTCGCTTTTTTTATTGAATCACTGTCGATAAAAAAAAGTTTCGAGGAAGAACAGTGAGCTACTGAGGTGACGTAATGTCGGTGTAATGGGGATTCAAATTAAAAAGCTTCTCCGTGCTGTAAGACTTTCACACAATCATATCCCACTGTCCAGATTTTAGTGTAAGACAGCAGTTTACAAGTCACTTCACAAATTAGTGTCACGCTGAGGGGATTTCTTTTCAGCCTCACAGGGACTTTTTCTTTCTCTTATTTTGGTGAAGTTGGTTCCACACAGAAACAGAAACTGTGCTCTCTATGGAACCAGCTAAAATGTATTTCATCTTCACTAACAGAACTGTACACTTTAATGGTGGGGTAGTAAAATACATAAAGAAAGCGTCTTACACCTAGACCACCATATATTTTCAACAGGAAGTTCTCACTGTGACACATACCCAGTTGTTTTTCCAGACCAGCCACAATCCAGTTATGGACAATAGTACTTTTCTTAAAGACGGAGCCACTGGCTATTGAACAGTCAATAAATTGAAACTGGCCAAAGGTGCAGCTGGTTACCTTAAAAACTAATATTTGCTTCAGCTAGTCTTGTTCCACAGAGAATTTCAGCAGCTTCTTGAACTACACATTTGTGATTTGTGTTTTAAATGAAGCTGGATATCATGAGGCAAAGCATGTCTGAGACTGAAACCCAGAGGATGTCCTCCCCTATCAAAACTCCTATACAGCAGATGTATTGGATCTTCTGCAACATGCCGATCTTAAGACTGGCAGAAAAGTGAAGGTTTTTAACCAGAGTAACTGAAAAGGTTGCGGCGCTAATAACATCAGCAAATCTCAATGAATTACTTGAACATGACTTGAGTGTTTTGGTCGAGTTTGAACCCTTCATCATGACACATCCGCGCATGTTGTACTCGACAGATTCCAACAAGATGGGAAGCAGTGATGTAAGTCTAGGTGTCTCTCATCAGTCTGTGATGGTGTGTCTGGTCATAAATGCAGTTGTATTTGTGAACTTTTCTTTGTAGGATTACAACAAACAGGCGAGCAGAGGGCTGATTCAGAGCCTGACAATAAAAACACCTGGGGGGAGGACAGTTACTCATGCTCAAATTTGTGATGAGATTACATCAGTTCAATGAGTCATAGCATGGAATGACGTAGCTGTACTAACCTGGAATCTATTAAACACGTAGGGACCATGTGTTCTCTCTATTGAGGCTAATGGTCTTAATAGAAATGTCACTTATACATACATATAAGGCTGTTTCTTTACTGAGATTGTCTTTCAATCTTTGGAAGCCTTGCATTGTCAATCAAAATATTGAGTATGCCCGTTTTTTTTAAACAGTCATATTCTTTGTGCACGTACAGAATTAAGTAATTCCCCCTAAAACGACTCCTACCATCCGACTCTTGCATCACATACTGATTCAAGGTGAGACAAATGGGCAACGTGCACCCCCACATGGATAAACTGGGTAAGCACAACAAATTACAACATAATGCAAATTCTACAATGAAGCTCAAAACAAAAGGCAGAGACTACACAAGAATAACATAGAGCTCAGACTGACAATTTTGTTTCAATGGGGTTAAAATAATCAAAAATGATAATAGTGAATAATGAATACAATGGCACTGTAAAAGACCCACTAGTCAGTCGACTGAGCTGAAGATTTAATCATTTTATTTTTCAAACAATTGAGAGATGTTAAACACTGAACAAATAAAGATGCCCCAGTCAAAAGTCCAGAAAACAGATTATCAACCAGTTGTAGCACTTTTCCTTTATTGCCAGTTGCGTCGTTGTGCAGTTTCTCATTGTCTGCAGCTACACCCTCACTAGATCAGTGTGTACAAAAAGTTAACAGAAACGGTGCATATACCAGCGTCACGCTGACCATGGGATTTGGAATTCTCGCGCATAAACCCAGCTCCACGAACAGGCATGTTTTATGCGGAAGCAAATCCAGATTAACCGTTTACCAAGGCACATTGGTAGGGATGAATGACTGAAAGAATGAATGGACAGAGAGGCTGCGCAAAAGCCCATCTTAATTTAAATCATGAGAGACTGATGAGTAATAAAGGGAAATAAAAGTATTAATTGTCACATGGAAAACGCCAAGATTATCTGATGCACACAGCTCTCTCTCCCCGTTTTACATTTCCTGCATTTAAAAATTGAAGCAAAGGAAATGCTACTTTAAACATTATTTTCTAAACTCTCAAAAGTGAAAGAACATTAAAAGCTGAAACTCTGAATAAATCATGAACACTAACTTGTTGGAGCATTACCTACTATTCAGACTTGAATTAAGTCATTGACGAAATGGACAAGCAGTCTACTTTATGTACAAGTGCATAAGAGGTTTTAATCCTGTACATTCATTAAGGCTGTTTAACTCATAAAAATAGTGTTTTTTCAAAAGACAAACAATAAGTAAAAGAAAAAAAGAAGAGTTCCAGCATTCAAACATGTCCTTTTTTTTTTTTTTTTTTATATCAAATGCAAGTACTGACCAGAAACTTCTGAAATGACATTCTGGGCTTGGGAGAGAATTAGTGGTGGCAAGAGGTCTCACTGTAATTAAATTTTGTAGTACCGCCACACTATGGACCCATTTGAAAAGAAATTTTAGAAGAAGTTTTATAAGAGCTGTGTAGTGAGAAAGAGAGAGCAAAGGTGAGTGAAGGTGAAGTATGGAATGTGAACAGCCAAATTTACTGGCCAATCGTAATGAAAGACCATGCAAAAACATCGGTATGCTCCCACTGGTACGAAACATTGGAGATGAGGGTGACAACACTGTGATGCAAACAGGAACAAAAGAAATCTATAGGTGGATGAATGTTCATTTTGATGAACGGACCTTAAATGAACTGTTCAAAAATAAATAGATGTATACATGATACGAAATTTATAATTTACTCTTTATATTTCACATAAAGCTTCTTGTTACTGCCAAATATGCTCCAGTATTTTACACTCTGGACATGTTCAGCTCTACCTGTGCTAGATAAACTATCAACACCTTTCTGGGCACCAACATGGCAGTCTGGTCTGGACAGGACAGCTAAACCCCAGCCTTCCCTCAAATTTAACCCTAGATTATAATTCCTTATCAGAAACAAGAAGGTAAAAGAAGAGGCCAGCATCATCCCAGTGAGCCTGAAATGGATATACAATTAAAAATTCACATCGTAGCACCTTTTCTGGTAGTCCGGGATAATTCTGTCCTCTCTTTTTTGCCCTCTGTGTTAGTAGCAGCATTCTACAACTAGGGCCCTATCATTCCTGTGGCTTTCAGTTTGAAAAATGAAACAGAAACAGCCCTTGGTATTACAAACTCAACTATTCTTTTAATTTTTACTTTTATATCAAAATCTCAATAGATTATCACAGAAAGAGGAAGAGGCATGAGGGGGAGTTTAGCAGGCCTGGCTTATGCCAAACTCACAGTGGACAAACAAAATCACAAGTATCTTGTCTCTGCGGAGAGACAAAGAAAGGAGTGGAAAAGGACAGCAACCTTCTCAAACCCCTCAGTCTAGGCAAACATATGGCAGGATGTTCAATTTGCTTTCATCCCCATGAGGGTCCAATGATATGCACTCTGTCCAATCATACCACATGCCATTGGTATCATAACAACCATTCACCCCAGGCCAGTGCTGTGTGTGTATCCTGTCCAAGTCCTCATCCGTCACCTCCCGGCTCACGCCCGGTAAATCCCCTACTGAGCTGTCTGCCTGCAGAACATGAGCCTTCCTCAACTCTTTAATCTCCTGTTCTTCCCTTTTCAGATACTCTGACATGAAAAAGTGTGCACTAGGGGCCTGGACCCCCGAGGAGGTCAACACATTGCTCTGAAGGTTCAAGTAGGACTGGATGATTTCATTTCTGGACAGCTCCTTCCAGTTTGTCTGGTGAAATGGGTTAGGGCTGGGACCTGGTGCAGGGGTAGAGGGTTGTACAGTGCTTTCAATTCTCTGCCTAGACTCAGCAGGGTCAGGAGTGGGGGCTTCGTCTGTCTGGGAAGGTTCTTTATGTATCAGAGGTTTGATCTGACCTGTGACAGGGTCAAATGTTAGTCTACGTTCTTTTAACCGCACAGGCTTAGTCATGTCCTCTATTTTTTGGCCATCTAAGTTGACAGAGTAGTCTCTAGACCTGTACTTCCTCCTTTTATACTCTGAGTTAGGGATCGTTGTCCCATCTGTGTCATCAGACATACCCATGACTCCCTCAGATGTCGGTCTGTGTAGTTCTGAGTTGTGCTGGACAAGAGAGTGTGAAGGGGAAACTGATGGGGATTCCAGTGTTGCAGATATGTCTTGTGAAGGGCAATGAGAGGGGACCTCTGATGAACTGGCCCAGTGCATTGAAGACCTATGAGAAGAATGTGACAGTTTGTCAGTGTAAGATGCATGGGCTGGGGAGGATATAGGCTGGGACAAAGAAAAGGGAGAGTCCCTGGATGAAGGGCTAGGGATAGGCGTTCCTTTCGGTGCATATGCTGAAGAGCGCTTGGTCACTGCATCTTGCTTCACGTTCCTTGGGCTAGAAGTGAGGCCACGGGGACTTTTCGCTTGACAATATCCCCCTCCTCCTTCATCCAGTCTTGCCTGTTGCTGCTGCATCACAGCAACTTTGATCAAAGAGGAAGTGCTAGGTAGTTTGGCCACACCAGGAGAGCTCGGACGAGGTTTGACAGCATTCACTGGAATTCTGTTGATTTTATCATTTTCAAGGTGATCTACTCGAGATCTGTCTGGAGACGGGACAACCTCCTGGTCAGGTAGGGCACCTGGACTGCCAGCAATCCCATTGGTGGGTGGCGAGTTATCATATGAAGACATCTTGGAGATTTTTTCTGGTAAGTGCACTCCACTGTCTCTGTGCTCTGCCCGGCGCTTGCGACTGCTTGATTTCTCAGCTTTTGGGGAGTATGTATTGTGAACATCATTTCTGACTTTGACTTCAGAGACACCCTTCCCTGACAAGGACATTTCTGGAGGAGAGGTGTCCGTTCTGCTAGGATGTGAACTGCCATTGGTAGACCCAGGGGCACTTGCAGCCACAGCTGGCCCAGGTTCAATCAACTTTTGCCAGTTCCTTAAGAGTTTTTTAGCACGCTTTGCAAGGTCTTCATCCTTGGTCTTCTTCCTTACATCATTTATCAGTTTTCCTAGTCGAGTTTCCTAAATAGATAATGTGGGTGAGAGTTAGAAACAAATTAAGCAAAACTATTTAATGAAGCAGTGGTTCACATACTGTCAACTGTCTTACCTCAAGTGCTTCTTTGGTGATGGGATACTTTTCAAGACAGGTAATTACCTCCAAAACAACCACCATGTTGCATATCTGAAAAGATGACAAAAATCAAGTTAATACAAGTGTGAAACCACTGTCGAGAAAGGTAGTAACTGTGGAATTCGTCGTAGCGAGAATTTCGGTCGCATTCCTGATTTGCTACGGAAGACTTTGCTAATGACTGATAAGTTATGGTGATGTGTAAAAGCTTTCAGTATTTGAACAAACTCAAAACCATTGTGTCGTGCCTACAACTTGTATATGAAGGTAAGTTAGCTGACAAGTTAGCCTGGGAGACGTGAGCTTGTCTGTTTCACAGCCACAGAACGACGCTGAAAAAGTAAAGATGGAAAGGTGTCAACTCAAAAGACCTCTATCACTTCAAACGTTTTAACAAAAGTGTCGCATATGCACAAACAACAAAGTGAAATTATTATTCCTTCTAATTTAAGAGTTTCTTATCCTGTCGACAAAGTCAATCGACAGGACAACGTTTGAGTGTCTTACCTGTGTTAGCTTATTTGGCTACCGCTAGCATTGAATTAACTTGAGAAGGAAGGACCCGACTATTTCCTAAAACGTAGCATTAGCTAATCAAGCTATTAGTCAGCTAACTCCTTCCCACACTTTGTGATATGGAAGAAACTGTCTACAACGAAACTCTGGCCGGCAGAACATACAAATAATTTAATATTAAAATAAGTTATCACAAAAGACGTATGCATTAGGTTCCATCATATAATTAAATACTCTAAACCGCTTTGCTGCTAAGGCTAGGCTATCAAAGAGCATGCTATATAAACCAGCTAACGCCTGACGACTGCCCGACCAAGGTAACGCAGTTGCTAAGTTAGCTAGCTAACAAGCTGTCAACTGAAGAGCGCGGCGTCTCTCGGCCTTTTGTAGACATTCAACATGTCGGTGATAACTCAGAACATAAAACGTGCATTTTTCAAAAGTAATAAACGGCTAATAGACAGCGGTTGAATGACCTGCCTTTTCGAGTTTGTAAGAGTGCAGGTAAACAGCTAACGTTAGCTGGCTAGCCCCGCTAGCTTTAGTGTTACTCACATTGCTCTGACTGTCGATGGCCTGCAGCAGCCGGTCCCTCATCTGCTGCGGGGTTGCTGAGACCGTTGTCATTGCCTGTTCGGTGCGATCCGGAGGATGGAGGGAGGAATCCTCCAAAACGAAAACCAGGTGACAATGGTGACTCAAAAGCCGCTGCAGTAACACGTCAGGCGTCCGAACAGCACATCTTCTTGTCGCCTGTAAGGGAGACGGCTCCGTTTATCTCACATGGAGTGGGAAATGTGTGTGCTGTGTTGACCGTCAGCGGCTGCCTGCTCGGCGCTCTAGCAACTCACTACCAGCTGCTGGATGTCTCACCGGCCTCCTGCTGCATGCTGGGATACGATGTCTGCGCTTTGACGTCTGCACGCAGACCAGCAAACAGCACTGCTTTACACCTACACTCCTCAGTGTACCCCACTGCTTCTTTCTGCTAATGTACAACTAATTTAATACAGCAAAACAACATTATGTAAGTGTATTTGAAACAGCCTGGGAAATAAGACAGGAATGAACTAAAATAACTAGTATATGAAAATGCCACAGTGTCACAATCAGTTTCCCAGAGGTGATAACTTCAAGTTACTTACACTGTCCAAAACCCAGTGTGTTAAACAGAGAAGAAGCAATCCTCATGTTTGGTATTTTGCTTGATGACTGACTTATAGGCCCCCATCACTCATACATGCAGGCATGTAAAATTACCCTGCTTGGAATAATAAACTTATATTTAAAAAGGGTGTGTGTGTGACTTCTTACAAGGGAATCAGGTTTTGTAATGAAAATATTGTAGATTTTCATGATTTTCGGAAGATGTTGCCATGACACCCATTTCATTGTTTATGTTGTAATTCTAATTCTGCACATCACACTTCCCTAAGTGGTTTGTTAGACTATGATCAGCTTCCAAAATATCAGAAGTCACAAATTATCCTTGGAAGTGCACATCTTAAGGTTTTACGGTGAGTTCAGAGAAACCGTCCTTGTAACTCTACACAATCAGAAAACAGAGGGAAACACAGTGAAGTAAAACACAAGTACAGATACGTTTTATCTTTGATCAGTTAGACCCCTCCTCTACCACTTGTCATATGGGAGATGATTACCTCACCACATGTATTATGAGAGATCATTGATGACTTTATATTACAGGAGTCCACCAGCAGATGGAGCCCACAGTATAAGCCAGTAAATGAAAAGCTTCTCTGACACAGTCATGAACCCTTTTGAGATTGAGTAGAAAAGACCGAAAACTTAGCACCACTCAAGTTGGTCATTACTTTTGTCAAATCCATCCCACATGCAACATGCCCAGTATCAACTTATTAAATCATTTCTGTGGACACAGTGGGAGAAGCAGGGAAAGTGCCTAAAGCTGTAGAGTGGGTGAGAAAGTCTGAGTTATGCCAGTTGTGGGGGCTGCAATCATCATGCAACTACTGCTTTAGTTCTTTGTCTTCTAGTGTCTTTTTTTGTAGTCCACCTAATGAAAAATAATAGGTGAAATAAATGTCATTGTTTAATCAGATATATTTATTTTCATCTCATTTACAAATAATAATGCAAAGCTACAAAGACAGAAGCTTTCACACAAGAAAAATACATTAGGTACAGTTCAAACAGAAGCATATTTCATCTTTAATATAGCACACATTTACAGCCAACTTCCAACTTTGACAGTTAAAATAGAAAACACACAATTTGATGAACAAGGTTTGAACCAGTTGTTTTTTAAAGGGCTAGCTCAAAAAAGTACCAACTTGCCAAGCTGTGCTGCAGAATGCTAGATTTTGCATATTCTATGAGCATAATGTTTCCTGTTGCTGTGAGTGCACTACAGGAGCAGTACACCCTGTCACGGCAGTAAAATGCATGTGCTGTGTTTGGAAAAGTATCACTGTCCTCAGAAACAAAATACATTATATAACAATTTAGCTGCCATTATCTGAGGCTTGAACCAACTGTGGCCTGTCCTCAAAATGCACACAAAGGATTCATAGATGTGGGTAAACCACTGAGTGACCGTACATGACTGTTCTCCTCCTGATTCAGTTTGTGTTTTATCATGTTAAGTCACAAAGTAAATCTAAATATATCTATATACAGTATATAGCCTGACTGTACAGTATTTGTATCTGCTATTTCTTACCGTATGTCTATGTTATTTCTTAGACATATGTAAAGTAATAATCACTACAAAAAAAGTGTTTGCCAGCACATTTATGAAACATAGGTAAAATTAAATGCTTAATGTAAAGCAAACTGACAATGGACAATATTTTGAAATTTATGCAAAAAAGAGATTTCCCAAGTAGTGGACAAGATATATAAGTCACCTCTCTTTAAGCAAGAATTTCAGTTACTATGTTCAGTGTAAACAATACATTAACAAGTTTATGCATGAAATACTTCTTACTCCAATAAAGTATTGTAAAAAACAAAACAAAGGAGAGTATGTGTTTCAACAGTTAGGAGGGTAAAATGTCTCTGTAGTGTCTTATTTATGGCTGTTTTAAACTTTGGCTTTTTTTTTTGTTTAAATGTTGATTTAACACAGAAATAAAAAGAAGTTGCTGTGCTGATGAGAGATTTATTGTAAAATTAAATACCTATTGAAAAAAAAACTGAAGATGGCATAGGAAGGGGAATTTCTACATAATAAAAATCTTAAAAGTGCTTTCAGGGCCCCAAAGTCCCAGTTAAATATAACTAATTCACAGAACTTAAAAATCTCATGAATATATAATTTGTGGTTATAATATTGAAATTATTGTCACACTACTGAAATTACATGAATTACTGACTCATTGTTAGTTTTAAACAGCAAAACAATTTTGCTAACTTACACTGCAAGTGGTTCATCTATCGCTATTCCAGATTTTCAGGATCGAACTAAGTTAAAACATTTTATGGAGAAAAACAAACATTGCTCGGTTGTAAACTCCAGTCTCTGTCAGTCAACACTGGTGTGACTCCAATGGATACCTGAAGGTTGCATAAAAAGGTGGCAGTAACAGGTGAGACATCAGTCACAGGAGCACAAAAAGAAAAAAAAGACCTAACAAAGATGTCGGGCTCATTATAAAGTTTAAGGTCCAGCAGAAAATATAGAGCCACAATGACACATTGCAGCACAGTATTTCTCAGTGCATTTTCTCACTTTGACATCATATCACATAAAGCACAAAAACACTGTTCCTACAATACAGCAATATACAAAGCTATTCTATAGATTTACTATGACATAATAAAACTCTGGGGCTGTTGCACAGAAAATAAGCACATACTGTATATTGCAGTGTAAAACATAGTACCGAACAACAGCTTCTACGTGTGCATTAAAGGCTGATTACCATATTTCTGATGCTTCACTTAGCAGTTACTTAGCGTACACATGACAGCGAATTAGAAAAAGACAAAAGACAATATTCCCAAACGAGAAAAACAAAATACCCAAAACAAAGCTGACCCCAACCTTTAAAGGAAATAAGACTGAGCCATAAAGGGGGACAAACATGTGGAGTTTCATGCAGTCACAAAATTATGAAATTAAAAAAACAAGCAAAATACTGCATCAACAGTCAGTATCGTGATGCATCCAAAACATTTGAATTATTTTTTTTTTTTAAACAGGAAAAAATAAATCTTCTAACTCAACAACTCAGTTTCAACTAATTCAGTCACATCTGTCAGAACATTTTTGATTTACATTGTGTGAGAATAATGGTGAAATATGCAGGCACATGAGGACCCTGACATACATTAATACACTTAATGCTGCTTTTTCCTAGTGTGGAATATTGATGGCAAATGTCTGTTTAATGTGCTAGAGAATAAATTATATTTATTATATTATTTATGGGAGTTTTAATATTAATTTTACCTGAATAATGATTTGAATTCCATATAATACTTTCCAGGGATTGACCCCATCTGGCACAGTAATATGATAATATGCCCTGCAAATTTTGAATGTACTCATTTAAGAAATAACACTAAACCTTTATTATTTAACCATTTTCATAATAAACTCTAACTTTGCTAATCAGTGATTAATTATGTACATATTCTAGTTTATTTAGTTCTATTTTCTCAGTCATGCTATCAATAGCAGAAAGAGCTGCAACACAGAAACATGACCGACACACTCTCTCAAAATACAAATGTTTTCCAAAATTTAGGAAAAACTGTGTAAGACTAAACAGCTAACAAAATACTCACCGATTAAGTAAAAACAGTTCTTTTAAATAGACCATCTGTATATGAATTTTCAAAAAATAACTATAATTTTTTCATATTTCTTTTTTCTTTACAAGAAGGCAAGTTTGCTCAAAGACAGGGCAAATAGCTCCAGTGAAAATAACAGTCACAGGGGGTTTGGTATATGAACTCAAATAAATCAGTGTTTTAAAAAAAATGCATAAAGTGCAGTAGTAACATATGGGACACAGCTGTGAGTGAAATGATCCAACTTACTGAGAAACACAGGAGTTTTTAAAGAGCAAATGCACATGGAACAGATATAAGGTACAAACAACACAAGCATGTTGAGCAAACAGATATTCATTGTTACAAGAAAGCAACATACAAAACTTAAAACAATACATCACATCTCCTCTGTCTGGAGAACAAACAGGTAAATACACTACTCACAAAAAGTTAGGGATATTTGGCTTTCGGGTGAAATTTATGGAAAACGTAAAAAGTTCACACT
>JAUMHL010000010.1:7717096-7727403 GCA_032362345.1 Sandelia bainsii
GGGTTACTAAGCCATTTCTAAGGCTTTGGGACTCCAGCAAACCATGATGAGAGCCATTATCCACAAATGGAGAAAACCTGGAACATTTGTGAACCTTCCCAGGAGTGGCCAATCTACCAAAATTACTCCATAAGCACAACAACGACTCATCCAGGAGGTCATAAAAGAACCCAGAACAACATCTAAGGAACTGCAGGCCTCACTTGCCTCACTTAAGGTCAGTGTTCACGATTCAACAATAAGAAAGTCACTGGGCAGAAATGGCATCAATGGGAGACTTCCAGAGCGAAAGTCACTGCTGACCAAAAAGAACACAAAGGCTTGTCTCACATTTACCAAAAAACATCTTGATTATCCCCAAGACCAATATTGTGTGGATTAATGAGACATAAGTTGAAGGTGTACATCCCATTACATCTGGAGTAATCACACAGCATTTCATAAAAAGAACAATACCAACAGTCAAACATGGTGGTGGTAGTGTGATGGTCTGAGGCTGCTTGACATAACTGATGAAACCATGAATTCTGCGCTCTACAAGAAAATCCTGAAGGAGAATGTCCAGTTCAGTTTGTCACCTCAAGTTCAAGCATACTTGAGTTATGCAGCAGAACAATGATCTGAAACACACCAGCAAGTCCACCTCTGATTGGCTCAACAATTTCCTGGTTCCTGGTTTTCCTGACTTTCCTGGTCAAAGTCCAGACTTAAATCCAATCGAGATGATGTGGCATGACATTAAACAATGTTGCAGAATTTTAACAATTGTGCAAAGAATAGTGGGCCAAAATTCCTTCACAGTGATGTTAAAGACTCATTGCCAGTTATCACAAATGCTTGATTGCAATTGTTGCCACCAAGGGTGGCACAAACAGTTACTAGGTTTAGGGGGCAATTTTTTTTTTCACATAGGGCCAGGCAGGTTTGGACAGATTTTTTCTCTTAATAAATGAAATCATTGGGTCATTTTCGTGTAATATTAAAATTAGTTTCATGATCTGAATGATTTAAGTGGGACAAAAGAAAACAACTTTTTCACAGCATTGTATATATGTCAACTTCACTGAGGTCACATCTTTGGGAGTAATGCAGAAGAGTTTCTACTATATGCAACACTCACTGAGCTGTTTTTTTCTCCACACCTTACTTGTCTGAGAGAAAAATGTAGCGTTTCAAAAGTGGCATAACAAATACAACATGGCACCTTTGCTGTGGATCATATAAGAATCCTGCACACTGCCTTCCTCTACGTAAGGGTTCGTTTTATGTGTTTCATTTTACAGTCCTAAATTAATCACTGTAGTTTTGCATAGATACCAATAAGCGAAATCTAATCACATTCTGTACACATAAAAATAAAACAAAACAAGCCTGTAAACATCTATTTCATTACAAATAACTAATGTATCTATATAGGTTCGACTGATAAATGAATATGAAAAATGATATGGTAGTGACAATTAAGTAATGGATAAAGATCAGCACGCCTTAAAAGTACAACTACAGTAATGCAACTGTGAACACTGTAGGCCAAACCACCTGTAATACAGTAAAAATGAACAGTTAATTAAAAAGTTTTTTTCTGATATATGTAAGTCATCTTTGCATGAAAACTAAAATGTCAAGCTATTAAGGCAAAACAAGTATGCACAGTGATTTGTGATTTCATGCATAACTGATGACTGCTATTTACTATGGTCAAAATTCAGCATTTCCTGAAAAAAGAAATGGTGGAAAAATAAAGACTTATCATTACTTGAGACTCAAGAGGAAATTCAGGAAAAATCATACCAGGCCTGACTTTGGCTCCTATGACAAATCAGGGATTAGCACAGAATTAATATCTGTACTGAATGTACTACTGAATACAACCAGCTTGGCACAGAGGGAGGTTAAACTTGACAGGTGTTTCCTCTGAGTCATCAAGCTACTCTAATGTTAACAGACGGATTGTATCCTGTAGGTTGCTAAGGGTTTACTGTGCAGTCATACTGTGGTTGAGTCAGTCATAGAGAATAAGTGACCCTCTGCCCTCACAATATTTTACTCAAGCTCTCTCAAATATAATCTAGTTTTCTAAAATAATTTGGATGCGTCATTTGCAAAAAATAATAACAGAACCATGCACATGATTTATACCATAACTTGTATGTCATCAGTCGTAAATCATCTTTCTGCTTCTAAAGGGAAGGGAGGCCGGCAGCAGTCTTCAAAACATTTCAATGGTTTTTCCTACAATTAAGCTCTCGCGGGGTTTGAGAGGATTGGTTGAAGTGGAATCAATGCTCTGCCCAGATGTGCCTTTACCCTAGCACTCCAGAAATCTGCTCCTCTTGCTTTTATCCTGTCAGACGAGAAACCCTCGCTCCCACCCCCAGAGCAGCAGCGTTCACACACCTGTGCATGAGCATGACGTGCAGTGGTTAGAGCCGGTCTAGGCGAAAAGCATCCTCTGTGGCGGGATCAGCAAGGACCATGTCCGGGTCGTTCAGCATGTGCAGACCATCAAGCGTCAGTGGGTCAATTTTGAGATCGTCCAGCGGGAACTGGGAGTCGACGTCAAAATTCACATCTGTGGACAGTGAGCTAGTCAGGTCCTTGGGCAGGCTGGGGGGAGACTCTCCACTCACTGAACAGAAACAGAATGCAAATAAATAAAATGATTATTGATTAAAGGCATCAGTTGTTGGGTCTTTATCTCTGCGAGGTTTTCAATGGAAGGGTTCCTGATTAAGATTAAAAAAGAAATCACTGGCAGCAAGAAGAAAAAGACTGTCAATAACTTAGGAGGCCTGACATCTTAATTATAAATTTCTCTAAAGAGGCAGTTAACAACAGGCACTGCTTATTTCCACAAACAAGTAAACTCAGTGGGGCAGTAAAATTCTGTTGAATTCCACTTTTAATTGGTTTATGCCTAGATACACAAGTGTTAAGCTTATAAATTTGAGTGGTGTTTTTGTTACTATAACTGTAATTCATGTGAATCCGGACAGTCACACTTGCTGCATATACTTACAGCCAAATGATTTTGATACTGTATTTCTTTATTTCAAAATCTGCTTGGGACGTTATTTGAAACTGAAATTGATTCAAACATCTGTCACGACTGTTCAAACCCCTGACTCATGTGCAGTTCTATAGATTTGGAAATACTCAAGAAGCCACATCATGTGCCAAAGCAGCACCTGTGAGAATGATGTTGGGAATGTTGCCATGACTACTGTAGCTGAACTGCTGCGAGTCCTGAAGGTTGCAATGGCCACCGGTCAAACCCATCATAAGTGCCTGGGTGTAGTTGAGGGTGGAGGTCTGGTTGTACAGGCTGTCAGAGCTGATGGGGGTCTCAATCATGTTGAACTGCTCCAGCTGGCAATAACAACAGAAAGACATGTCACAACCATTGATAGTTTCTATTGCAACTGTGCCTAACATGATCACTCTGAAGTAAAACCAGTTATGGGTACATTTATGCTTTTGTCTAACACACACCTGTTGTGAGAGAACACTGGCCTGAATGGATGGGAGCTGCTGGTCGTAGAAGTCTGCAAAAACGCTTCCCAGTATGGAGTTATGCTGTAACAACAAATAAGCCAAATCTGTTTATTTAGATGCAGGTAAAAACTTCTAGTGTGGACCACCAATATGATTATTTTTAATCCAGGCTGCAGAGGTTATACACTTAACAAAAAAAGGTGGAATATGAAAAAGACACAGTCAAAGCAGTAACAACAGTGGAACAACAAAGTGCTTAATATTATCTCACAACAACTGGAAATGTAATTCTTTTGAGGCGAGTGTGCTAATTCACCGTCAGTGTATGCCAGAGTGTCCATGGTTCTATTTATGTATATACAATATTTGTGCGTAGACTGCAGAAGAGATAAACTGCTGTGCCCTCATTAGTGTAACTCAAACATTAACATAGCTTAAATGTGCACTGACGGTACAAGGGGTAGCAAACGCAGAAGAAGCAGTAAACAATCATGTAATAAACACATAATTAAGAAGCAACTTCATTTTCAATGGATGTTTCAAGCAAAACAGAAAAGTGCAGTTCACCAAGGAATTTAGTCCAATGTTTCAATAATAAATGCAAACTAAACTACTCCTTGAAATATTAGTAAAATCTTGCTGTATTTAGAGTGGTGTTTTCTGTGATATACATGTGTAGCAGGCATGCACTCACTATCACAAGAAATTCTGCATGAATATTTCATAAAGTCAGCTGCTTACAAGATACCCGAGTGCCACTTTGGAAGCGTTTTCATATCTCCAAAATACATACAAAACACCATGGGTCATATTGAAAACCTCCAAAAAACAAGCACTTGCTGTGCACTATATAACCAAATAAATGATTGACGAAAATAAATAGATAAGCAAACAAACAAACAAATAAGAGACATGAATTTGAACTATTCCATACCACATACCATCATCCCGAAGGTCTGTATACACTTACTACTTATAGATGGAAGCCCACCAAATGTGTTAAATCAGTTAGCTAAAGCACAGGAATTGGCAGTGCCTCCCTTTCAAAAGGCAGTTTCCACATGAGCTTCTTTAGCTGCCTTCTCGCCCTGATGTTTTAATAATAACAAACTAAATGAATTGAAATTCACATGAAATAAAAGGAACCAGTGACTTTATTCTTTCTTTACTCACTCGTCCAGTGCAAGCTAATTCTCTTGAAGTTTCTCATTTGAATGTCCTCGCTGAACGAGCAACAGAAATTCTCCAATTTCATCGTGGCCTCTTAATGCATAAGTAATTGGATCATATTCTCAGCCTGTGCTGCTCCTAGTTCAAAACCAAATTATCTGTGTGTTCTGCAGATGTCCCCACAGGGCAAAGTAGGATAATAGAGCACACAGGCTGTCAGCTGTGGTTTAGCCCGTGGATAACCTCAGGACTACAAGTGAGCCACTTCAATCCTTCAGGAAAGAATTGAGTTGGGTAACCAAACAGCAGGCAAACGTGTACAAATACATACACAGCAAATCAGCACTGTCACTCATCACACTTCTATTCCTCTGCAACTCAATATAGATGCCAAAAATGCTAATTTAACATACTACCTGATTATTTAATTCAGTAAAGGCTTTATTTGTTTCAGAAACATTTTGATAATGTTTCACATAATCAGAAATGTTTTTAAAAGTTTTATTTAGGTAGTGCAGCAGTGAACGATTTGTCACCTCCTCCTTAACAGTGTCTCAAATCCCAATTGCTTATAGTGAGTGTGGCACAGATTCATAGCCCTGATCCATGTTTACTTTGGGCGTGTTTATCTTAAAGCACCACCCTGTAAGAAAGGTTCAGCTTGTTGAAATTTAACCATGAGAATAATCAGCAGCGTTTCATCAAAAACTCTTTGAGGGAGGTTAACACTTCTCTGCTACCTCATCCCCATAATGGTGCACAATAAACACACAGATCAGATAAACATATAAACTCCAGCACAGAGTTGGGGGCTGGGGAGGAAACAGTTGAGATGCAATGCATATACCACAGAAGCAGCAGAGAAGGAAGGTCAGGGACACAGCTACATCACAACACATCTGTGACACTGAGTGTTTAAAGTGACTGGTGGTCAGATCTGGGCAAAACATGAACTACTTTAGGCTTTCCAGTGTATTAGCATGTAATGTTATCACCACAATCAATACTGTAAAAGTGTGATACACAATTGTCTTAGGTGAATTAACAAGTTAATTATTAGAAAGTCAGGTTTCTCTGAGAATGTGACATGACTTATTATGTCAGTACGTGCATGTTGGAAAAACCTGCCAATGTCCTGCTGTGACACATATCAATACTAGAAGATAGATTCCTCTTATTACTATAATCGTTTTTTTTCTACCTTATGTATTTATAGAATCAAAGTCATTGTGTGCATAGGTAAATAAATGACTATTTTTTTAACTTTAAGGAAAAAGAACATGTTTTGATTTGATTAATCTCACTCAAGTGCTTGAAATAAACTGATAGACTTTAATTCTTTTGCCCAGATCTGCTAATGTAGACACAATAAAAGCAGCTGTAGGTGGGGCAGCCACAGAGTCTTACTCAGCAACCACAGAACTACAATGCGGGGGACGGTGAAGTTTATACAGAACGATCCAGCAGCTCATTGGTTCATACACCCTTACTTGAGGCGAGCCTCCAGGTGAGAAGCCTTGATTGGAGACAGGGGAGGTTGGAGACTGATTGGCAGAGGATCCAACCCTACTGCGGTACTGTTGGAGAGAGGAGGCCTGATGCAAGAGGATACGTTTGTGTTATTCACATTAGAGGATGTTCTTCGGAGTATGTGTCTAAATGTTCTTGAAGTGAATTTGGAGCTTTGTTAAATGTGTCTGTGGTGTTTGTCTTACATTAGGTTATCCAGTTAACCATTCCCTAGCATCAGATCGGCTGGAAATCATAAACTGCAGCTACCCTGATTAAGCAATTACTGAACTGTGGATTCACTGTCCTTAATGTTAGTGTCTAATACTGAGGTCAAATTAAAATGATTACAGTACATGAACAAAGAAAAATAGTGAACACCATGTGTTAAAATGTCACATTGATGCATTAAGAATACTAAAAAAGATCTGAAAGAAACAGTGAAAACTACAGGGAATTAATTAGGAAAGGATAACACTGCCAGCAATCCAAGCCGAGCAACTGAATACTGTAAAAGTAGACATCAGAGAGAATGGACTCTGTCATATCTGCTCTTTTCAACATACCCATCCAACAAAATCAAATGAAGAATGCATGGTTCAAAAAAACAGAAAATTATATATAAAAAAAAAATTTCTGATGAAAAATTCTACTTACTTACAATAAGAAATACACCAACAGTGCCAATAAAAAATATCCAAGGTACTATCATAGTAAACAAGACACCAACTATCAAGTAATTCACATTTAGAGGTATCAAATGGGAGTGATAATCTCTTATCGCAAAAACACGCCATAATTGTAATCTATCGATTACATACCAAAATACTGGTAGTATAGTGGTAAAGCTGCTCAAGGTTTGTAGATACAGATATAAATTAGTGGAATGATAATTACTGCAACAACTCTCAAGAAAGAACAGGAAAATAGTATTTCCTAGTACAGCTGTATAATGGAGGTAAATATTCCTGAAACCATCTCTGCAACACTACGTAACACTCCATAACATAAGCTAAGGATGTGTTACGTATTTGTCGTTTAATTATCACAATGTTTGACCTAAGTTGCAGTCCTGCAGTGTTTCCTCACAATGTTTTACTAGACCCCACACTGCAGTCTGTTACTGACGACGCAAGAATAAGAATGTAGGCCACTTCATTTCTGCAGTAATCTGAACACATTCCCATTGCAACAGAAGTAGAGTGAGAGCCAAGACCTCAAGGATGCACAGTGCCTTGCAAAAGCATTTAGATTCCCTGATGTTTTGCACATGTTGTCATTCTTTTTTAATGCATTTGTTTTGTTTGTTTTTTTACTTTAGTTCTGTGCAAAGCACACAAAGAAAATTACTGAATTATTTTTGCATTTAAGTATAAATTTTAAATATGAGAGAAAGCTCATTTGCACTATCATGTATGGTTTTATATACATAATACTATTTTTGATGTAACTGATTGCCACATCACATAGACTGTCACAATAAATATTACCTAGAACAACTTCATATCATGACAAAATGTGCATAGTATCAAGAAGTTCTGAATATCCTGTATACCACACCACTGACACCAACACACTGAGACTTGAAAACACTTTTCCAGGAGAAATAAGGACGAGCCAGGTAGAGTCAGCAGCTGCTGTCATTAAACTACACTGATGTGTGCCCTGCTCACCGTGTTCATGTCCACGGTCATGTTGGTCTGTGAGGACGTCTGGTTGTCTGTTGTGGAGCAGGAGTTCACGGAGGATGGCAGATGGACCAGACCTGTCTGCTGGGAAATAAGTGGAATCATACATAAATATAGATGTCATGTAGTCATCAGCATAGCATTAGGATTAGCATAGCATTTTATTATTATATTATTGTCATTAATGACAATCATGTTTATCCCTTAAATTGGTCCTAGATTTTACACGTTTGTCACAATCCTTTAATGAATCAATTTGAGGAATCCTGGATAAATGTTGTTTAAAATAATATGTTTATGCTCAAATGTTAATAACTATATCAATTGCAAAACATAACATTACTTGTTTTTTACCCAAGACTATGTAAACAAGTAATGACTGCTTTGTTTCTAATGTGCAACACCTAAGACCTTCTCAAATTACTCTAGAGATGCAAGATTTTTTTTTTTATAATTGTTGTTTTTTGAAGATACACTGCTGGAGGGAAACTCACTTGCTGGCTCTGGAGGGTCTGGGATGACGGCTGCTGGTTGAAGAAGGCATACTGCGACAGCTGCTGCTCAAGATTCACGGCGTTGATGGCCGCCTGAGGGAAGTGCACAGAAATGAGGTTGCAATATTTTATGGAAAATGTACTGATTCCAAAATTTGCCATACAGGGTGCTGGCCTGTCCCACTGACAGCTACCTGGGGTTCAGTGTCTTGCACAGGGGAACTAAACCCTGTGATTAGTAGACAACTTGCTTCCTGAGCCACAACTGCTCTTGAGAGTATACGATTAGTTTTTAACCAGTGCAGAGAGCAGTGATATACCTGAGAGAGAGTGAGAGGTGGAGATGTTGGAGAGAGCTGCAGGTTCTGGTGCTGGTGGGAGTCTCCTGCATTCAGAATGAGAGGAACCATGTTGTCCTGCCCAGGCTGCATTTCCATGGTTACTGTGGGCTGAGAGGTATTCACACCTACCCAGCACATAAAAACAGCATAAGGAAAGTGTTTTCTTAAGAGCATGCAGTGTGAAATTGGCATCCGAGAGTGATAAACGTCGAAATGAAACGTCATTCATGTCCTGCGTTTAACTACAGGAAAATCTGTAAATGTGTCACCTTGCGTGTTTGCCAGTGTTTGTGTGCTGTTGGAGGAGCTGAATGAGGCGGCATCATCCGAGTCGAGCGGGGTGGGCAGAGGAGGAGGGAACTGGATGTTGGTCAGGTCAGGAAGTGAGCCGCCAGTGTTGTGGGCTGCTGGTTTCAATGCAGTGGTCAACTGCTGGTCTGGAGTTGGGAATATGCTGCAGAAAGCAGACGAGTGCAGTTAACTCCACAGCTATGACAAGCTTTAAACACAAATACAAAATGTTATCATGGCTGGTTGATGCTGAAGATGGAGGAACAGAAACAGAAACTTGGGACAGTTTGTGCAATTTCCTGAGAAAATCTTGACATGTTTTCCAGGACAAACAACTCCAGAAATATTTGGACTTCATGTGTTTGGCTCCACACCCTTATTACTTTGGCAGTCAAAGGAGTAAATGGAAATTAGGTTTAATTACAGTCAAATAGATTACATTTAAAGCTATGTTTTATTCATATTTGTTATTTTGATGTGTGTAAATATGCATTTCAGTTGAAGCTGCACTTAACACAATGTTATTTTTACAGTGCAGCCAGAGCTAAAACATTCTTAGGATAATTTAGTTATGTTAGTCAAATTTAAGTAAACGTATCCTCTGACAAGTTCTAAAGAGGAAACTCTGGAAAAATACTCACTGGATCCCAGGAACTTTGCAGGGCTTGGACCTTGAAATGTTCTACAGAGGGAGAAACAATTCAGCTAGAACTTTTCTGAAATACAGACAGTTGAGAGAAAAAACATGTATTATCGTGTAGATGTTCCACCTTTTTGGAGTCCCAGTTCTGTATTTGTCCATCTTCATCAACCTCTTGTTTAATTGCTTCAGACCCTGGAACAGTAAGCAGGAGAACTAGAGAGATGGAGAAAAAAAAACTCCTCAGTCTCTTTGGTCTGCAGATGTCCAGCCTCGTTAGTCTTACAATAATCACAACCCACATGTCCTAAATCAATGTGATTAAGTGATATTTAACAGGAAGAATATAGAAAACAGGAGATCAGCAGTGGGAATGTAGTACTTTTTATTTATTTTTTTATTAAATACTGACTGGCAGTAAAGGGAAAAAACCCAAATCCCCAAAACCCAAAACATGTCTCCAAAGGACACTCATTTGTGGACTAAAATGTACAAATATTAGATAGAGAAGACAGGTGGTGAGGGAAGCTTTGCATGTCCAAATAAACAACCCCTCCCTCAACAGAGGTGGAGGCCTTAGACACAACCTATCTTCAACCTATCATGCTGCCCTTTCATCCATCCCCAGGAAAATCAGGCCCAATTCACACCTCCACCAGGTTGGTCACACTTAACGACC
>JAUMHL010000010.1:7729506-7746500 GCA_032362345.1 Sandelia bainsii
GGGATCCCCCCGGAGGAGCTGGAAGAAGTGGCCAGGGAGAGGGAAGTCTGGGTATCCCTGCTGAAGCTGCTGCCCCCACAACCCGACCTCGGATAAGCGGATGAAGATGGATGGATGGGTGATGACAGAAAGATAAAATACAAAATGATGGATTTTGATGTAATTAAATGGCACCAAAAAAATACAGCGGTGCTTTAAAAGAACAACTATAGTTTTACGCTGGGGAGAACATGTGATAAACCTTCCCTATGTTAAAATATTTCTGCTTCTAGTTGAAAACACCTCCAGAGGACATCATCTAGGGGAGCAAGTTGACCTGGTCCCCAACCCACTGCACACATCCCACCTCTCCTGGACTCTCCAAGACTAACAGCAGCTCCCCAAAGCCTACAAATTATACAGAGTATCCAAAAATCTGATATGTCCCCTGTGATAAGATGACCCACTGCTGCACTTTGTGCGCAGGCTTTACGTTAATAAAATGACTATATACTTTGTCTATATACCATCTGCTGGCAGCATCTCTGGTGAGCAGTGTATGAGGAATTCAGGGACAGTACAGAGTGTAGGTCATCTGTGTTTCAGAAGGACTCAGAGCCCAGGAGCCCACAACTCCCCATTCCGACCCAACATTCCTCTGAAATTACTTTCTCCAGGATAGGATGTCTGTTGTTAAGCTGTCATTATGTTACCATCCATCCATCCATCATTCTAACTGCTTGTCCTATTAAGGGTCGTGGCAGTGCTGTAGCCTGTCCCAGCTGTTATTGGACAAGAGGCACTCAGCCAGTCTATAACAGGGCTGACATACAGAGACAGACAAACATTCACACTTGCATTCACCAATTAACCTAACATGCATGTCTTTGGACGTTGGAAGGAAGCCAGAGCACCCGGAGAGAACCCACGCTGACAAGGGGAGAACATACAAACAAACAGAGTCCTTTACAGAGTCTTTTTTGGAATTGAACCAGTGACCCTGGGATTCGTAGATGACTGCTCTACCAACTGATACATAACACATGTAGATCACTAAATTATTACTATAAGTTAGGAACAAGTTATATACTATGTATAAAAATTAAACAAAACAGAATAGATTTTTTTTTTTTTAAACAAGCATTAATTGTGTCTCAAATATGAAAGTCTGAACTGAAATATGTACTCCCCAAACGAGAACAAACAAAAGATAATGTAACGTAATATACTGTTAAATAAGATTCAGACTAGACCAGTAGATGATAAATGAAAAAAGAACTCACCTTCTGAAAGTGCCTAGGCCTAAATTTGCCTGTGTTCGTAAGCAACAGACAAGATTAAAGGATATCTGGCGTCCGTGTTTGTCAATAGATAGTAGTTTCCGGTGGGGTGACACGATGCGGTTTCGATCTCGGTAGACTCTGTCCACCAACCCGTGATGTCGCGTTGATCTGTTTGCATCAAGCCCTGAATTCTGACAAAGAAAGAAAGAAAAAAATATAAGTAATATTATTATTATTTATTATAAATTAAGTTTGTGAACATTGCCTTTTAGGTTTAAGTCACAATTTCTCTTTGTATAGTTTCTCTAATCCAGCTGCACAATTAGACAGTAGTGAACATCAAACACAAGCAAAGCCTTTCTTGAACTTTGAAGTAATTTATTTAAGGAAAGTACTGCACAACTCCAGCTCAGGTAGCCTGCACTTTAACACTTGGTCCTGGTTAAAGTGTTCTTGGCTGACATAGAATAAACCTGTGGTCTGAACTCGGTAGAGCAGGGATGTAAGTTATTCAGGCCCAGGACAAAAATGTCTACAGATAATGCCTGTGAACTTAAAAATTAAGATCTGGATTTTGTTCTAACCATGTTTGTTTAAAGTATTTGCCGAGTAATATCTGTTGTTGAGTTGTGCGGAGTTGTTAATGGGAGGATCTCAGTCTGATTCAGGTTTGTATCTGCCCCCGCACGTTAATTCTTTAACACGAATAAAGCTAATAAGTGACTTATTAGCCTGCTGATGTCAATGAAATGCATTGACACATTTTAGATTTTACTTTCTTTTATCATGTGTGCTTGTCATGGCAATATATCATTTGCATTTGTCTGATATATAGATGGAAAGGGGGGCTATCTATAGAGACATTGTATAGTATGACTGCAGCTTCAGATAAACACTTAGGAGCAAGGTGTCAGAAACTGCATTGGCGTTACACAGCTTGTATGGAATTCAGAAAATAAACTCACAAAATATGTCAAACAGAAAAATGTTTATTTATGGTATAACCCTGCATAGCCATGCTGAATCTCAATTTAATTTCAGGTCTAATGCGTGAATGTGTTGTACTATCAGCAGTATGTAATTCTGGGGCAGCGATCTCTGATACTGACATAGAGGAGAGCACAGTGTGACCCACCAGATGGTCGTAAAATAGACACCTAGACTGTGCTGTGATATATTTACTCTGCCTATTTCTATTTATTCTTCTACTTATTCTTCTTTCTGGTTACATAAACAAATGTATGTTCACTTCCTATGTAGCATATGTAGTATTATATTATGTTATACTATATTATATGTAGTATTTATATGTATTTAACCCAAGAAACTGGGATCTTACAGTGTTTCAAAAAGCAAATGTAAACAGTCCCTGATGATTACTGTAAAACAAACCCTGATGCAAATTAAATGTTCTCTTTCCAAAACTCAAGGTGACTCTGTTATTCATCGTCTACGCAGTATTTCACTTCTTCCATGAAACGAGAAGAAATCATTAACACCTGCTCACCTGAAAAGGCACTTCAACAGTGTTGTTTCCAATCTGATTGACGTTTGGTAACGATCCTCCATAGTATGGACCACGGTTCTGTCCCAGCTGCAAATACTGAGTCTTCTGCAACTGTAACTGGAAATCGAACAACAACAGGTAAGAGTGTAATTATGTGAACTATACAAAAAACATAAATATGTCAGTTTCTCAATCATAGCAAGCTGGCTACAAAAAACACCACACGTCTAAAGTGGAGTCAATAATTAGACATTCATACATTTTTATATTTATCAAACCTTAATACCATGTAAGTATGTATAATTATGTGGTGATGTTACCACCATACTGATAATGTTTTCTTTATTAACCATCTGTTTGAGGCTCTGATGAGATATTTAATCTAAATGAGAGTGATCCCACATTTATTTAAATTAGATGTTAGAGAGCTCTAACACAGGCTGAAGTTGCACATGTGAATTTCAAAGGCAAACTCCCTCCAGTTGCATATCTCATAGACAACCCATACACGGTCAATTCAATTTTCTCATGCTCATTACTGCTGGATGGGTGGAAAATCTAATAAAAACAATTCCTATGCCTGCATCACTGGTGTATTTTGATAAGCCTCAGACCTCAGAGATAATTTGTTTAAATACATATGCGCCCGCTCTGTTGACAAAGAATTGCATACTGTAACATCTCTGCATCATGAAGAGGGCAATCAAAATCTTTTTAACCACAGTATGACGGGTACAGAGCGAAGAGAAAAAGACAGAGAGAAAAGTGGGAGAGGCTGAAATGAAGAGGGAGGAAACAGGGTGGAAGGCTGAAACCTGAGGCCTACTAGTCACAGGTGTAACTGTGGCTCAGACAAGAGCTTCTTGTCAGCTGTCTGTGAATGACTGAAAATAAGATTTAGACAGCAATGTAGTTTTAATTCTATTTAGCTGTCATGTAGGTCATGTCAGCATGGCAGCGAGCCAGTGCGAACAACAGGCAATGAAACTGAAGAAGCTACATGGAATTTAGCCGTCACTATTTACAACTGTGCTTAGGAAAGATGACCAGAAAGAGTTGGTTTTCTCTTTCTTTTTCACCCGTTGTTCTGACTCAATTTGCAGATTGACGACATAAAAAGCAGCTCACATTTTCAAAATTAACATAATCCTGATGCAGCTCCACATCACGGGAAGAGCAGGGATATAGTCCAAAATGTTTTCCACATGCACTTTAGTCCTCTATTCTATATGCTGACAGTTACAGATACATAAAACATTACATTAGTTCCATGTTTCCTGTGCAGTCTGCCAATAATGTTTTCACTCAGCAACAGTCAGTACTAAAGCCCTGCCTCCATAGGATTTATTCTGAAGACCTGTTCTGTGTGTGGTTTAAATTCCACATAATCTGCTGGCTTTCATCTTTGGTGTAAATGTCAATGGTATTGCAGACCACGCAGGCCTGAGGACCTGTCAGACAAGTTTACAAAGCCACGGTGCGCACACACCTCATCATATATGACTGCCACACTGCCTACACACGAATTATTTAATAATACAAAATAAATGTATTTTTCTATTCTAACAGTGACACCTCCTCCTCTAAAAAATAATCATAGCTGCAGTTGGACGCGCGCACGCCCCTTTGCTTTTCACTTGCGTGGGACAAAAAAAAAAAAAAAATTGTAATAACTTTTTCGGACGGATGACCCGGTCGTCCATTTCTACGTTACAGGACTGTTACCTCCTGCCACCTGTGCTCGTTGTGACAGGAGGGAGGATAAAAGGCTGCAGCTGGCAGGAACCGTCGTTTGTTATTGTTTACCTATTCTGCGTTGGCTGCGTGCAGCCGCCGCGCTACAAACGCATATCTGACAGCTCGCTGACAAACAAACCGAGAGGAGAACGGGGAAATAAACACGAGAACCGGTTGCGTTACCCTCGCCGCCCGGGTAATGCTGAGGTCTTTCATCACTTCTTCAAACGCCGCCGTCTCCTCCGCCTGCTTCTGGTTATGTAAAGCGATTTTCTCGCTGAATTTCCGCGGATTGTTCGAAGTCGCCATGTTTCGCTCTTCTGCTCCGTTTTCCTTCAATGGTCAGTGTCAAGATAACCCGTATGAGTACTCTAAACTTCCGGCTGGAGATGTTGGAATAAGTGAAACAAAACACCAAAGAGTTGCAGCCGGACTGAAATTTGAAGTCGCACTGAGAGGTCTTGTCCACCAGGGGACAAAAAAGACCCAGATATATCACAGCTAAAAGGTGATTGTGGATGACTTCTTAGCAAACATACCAGGGCTGCTTGTACAATAATAAGACAAAACACAGCATGTCTATGCATGAATGAAAATACATTTGTTTCTAACCACGTGATAAATGGAAGTCAGTAATCCATTGCTTGTTTTTTTTTTAATCTGTTTTGGTCCTGATGGATAAAGCATCTGTAATTTTCTTTAATAACCCATTAACTATAACTACTTGGCTGTTTTGTGCTGGATATGTATCAAACATTTAGTTTACCTGAGCATGTTTGCCAGAAATGGCTAAATACAGTTTTATGACTGGGATTTGTGAATGCAATGAGACTTGGTCACAGTCCATGGTCTGGATAACCAAACAGATATATAAATGTTATAATATCACATACTTAGCTGTATATAATAGAGACTAAATAATTCATAACAGCAACAAAAGCCTGGTGTAAGCGGAGTGCAGTCTTAATGATTTCATATTATTAGTTACTGCTGTGCTTTTCTAGCTATGAGATAATAAGATAACAGAGCCCAAAACAAAGTTTAAACTGCTTCTTTAATCTGCTCAGCATTCGCTTGTCCTGTGACCGGTCAGTTCATTAACCAGAGCTGTTTTCAGCTTATCAAAAACATTTACTGCTGATGGTGAAAATGTGCGCTTTTATTTTGAAGCAAAACGTGTTTGGTTTCCGGTATCTTGTGTGTTGTCTCTGTCTGACTTGACACAGGCCCTCGGTGAAGCTTTGCCTGATCACGTCGCCGCGCGGGGGTGTTTTGGAGGCGCACCGCACATCTGGACTGCGGAACAACCACAAAGTCTTTTATAAAAAAAAACATTTTATGGTTTTCTTTTTTTATATCAATAACTTTATTATTATTTTATTTTGCAGATTTGACCTTTGTTGTGTTTCTTGCCTAAAATCTTATGACATACCAGGAAGTGGCAGTGTATGCCTCCTCTGGAGCTGTATGTGCACCCCTGCTGACTGAGGATACATACTGTCACAACACTATCTCCCCCTACTTTCGTGCTGAATAGATAACACAGTGTGAATGGAGATGTACTCATGTAGAGACTAATGAGATCTTAGGTGAAGAGAAAGAAAAATAAAGAGGCGTTGTTTATGTTGTGTATTTGTTAAGTCTTTTCCCCAATCAATCAATGCATTAATGCAGTGAAAAGATCTCTGCATGTCCATTCCTGTTTCACGTCTGCAGTGGGAGTTTCATTTTCACAGTTATTACAGCAACAGCAGACTGTCAGAAAACTGTTGCATGCACAACATCAAGAGGCCTGTGAGTCTTGTTCATGATTGTATATGTCACACAATCTCAAATGCAAGAACCATAAAACTGTTCAAGCATTTGTTTTGCTGGGATGCCACACCCCACCTACTATTGTTGTTTATTTTTTTTGCATTTTTTTGCTTTACAGACACTGAAGGCATAGTGGAGCTGCTTCACCTGCCATTCAGGAGAGTGTAATTTGCATGTAAAGTAACCATGGTAACATGGAAAAAGAAGTGACTCCAGGGCAGGTGGAGGGAAGGAGTCTGTGAGCAAGATTATTATGTTATTGCTGAATAAGCCTGCAAGGGAAAAGCCTTTGTTAAGTCTGGAGAGAGTTAAGTCTGTTTGCCCTATTACAGTGAGGAAAACCACATGTTGTGGAGAATTTCTATATCCAGCTGTTCTTTGTCACATATTGTTCATGTTTGTCTTATGCAAACACGCTGCAATAATATTAACGGCATAGCCACAACATTTCAGAGGGAGAAGTTAGCAAGCAGCAGAGAGAGAAAGTTTCACTTCACCTTATGAGTTAAACCTGGACGTTTTTTTTAACACTATCAAACGACAATCTCCGGCCTCTGTGGCCTTTCATGGTGTTATCTGAGGTGAGCAGAGAGTCACTGGTACAAAATGAATGAAACAAGGTTCCTGTTGAGGCCTGTGTTGTGTGGGCTATTCTCTGATCAGAAGGAGCTCCATAATATTACCATTTTCCAAAAGATATTCCCTTCTTTGATGTTTTGATGATTGTGGTGGACTGGGTTGAAGTCTGGTGACTGGGAAGGTCGTAATATATGATTCACATCATTTTCATTGTCATGAAACCATTCAGTGGCTCATTATTTCCTATGGATGGGGCCATTGTCATCCTGGAAGAGACCCCTCCCATCAGAATAGAAATATCCCCCCCCCCCCGAAAACATCTCTCTCCAAGCATTCAGGTCTGTACCGTTGTCCTGGTGTATGCCGCACACGCACTCGCCCGCTTGTTAAGAATATGGTGAAGAATGACTTATCTGACCATATCACTTTTTTTTCACGTGTCTAACAGTGCCTGTGGTTTTTGCACCACTGAACTCTCAAATGTGTATTGATCTTTGTAATGAGAGGTTTATGCACGGCAACCTTACTATGATATCCCTCTTTATGTAATTGTTGACAATTACATGTATGAAGGCGTCTGAGTTTATTGTTTCTCCACTCTGTATCGATTTAGGGTGGCATGTGTGCTCACCATTGGATACCTGCGTATCTAAAAAGCTATATTAGTGCATGTACGTGGTGTGACATGTGGTTTCAGCAGAACAGGGACTGTCTTTCTTTTTACTCCTGACACCTTATATGTGTTAACCAGCAGTGACAAAACATTCAGATACCAATGGTTCAACTCATCAGTGCAGCCGTGAACTTAAAGAGAATTTATTAGTTAATCATCCAGTTTTGTTCAAATTCCGCAGAACATCTACGGTGACTCATTGTATTAAGGTAATGCAACATGGTGACTTGGCATATTCTGCATGTGGGAGTGAAACTGACAGCAGGGGGGGGTAAAGTTCCTAGATTGCTGTGGAGAGAGTGTGTTTGTAATATAAGTTTTAGTGTGTCATTGTTATTATTGCATTAATTGTGGCTTAACTTAAACAGCTTGTTTTAATATGTGCATGCGTGTCCTCCTCTAAATACATCTTTATCGTTTTGGCAAGAAACTTGACGTGCATGTGGATGATCATTACACAACTCTTCTCTTTGTAAATTTGACACTTTTCTACTACAGGATAAAGGAAATACCACATTACACAAGAAAAACAACTATAACCAACATCCCATTAAGGTGGAATTACATCATTTTCAGTGCTCAGGTTGGAATCTTGTCTACTGAGTCATAAAGTTTAATATGGCAAAAAATCAGCTCCTGTCAGCAGCTGTGTATGTTCAGAAATAACTTTTACAGGAAATTTTATGGTTTCAGCTGTTTTATCGTCCAGTTCCAGGATTTCAAGAAAAGGGAACTTCACTGTTGCAAGTGTGAGACAAAGACAAACCACTTGACTCCACTCAAGATTCAGACCTTAACCCAGTTGGAGCATTGCACGGTAAGGTGAATGGTGTGTTTTATTTGCATGAAGGCATTTTTAAACATGAAAAAACAATAATAAGTAACTAAAAATCTTTAAACTATTGAATAAATTATCAGTGAGTAAAAATTATTTCAAATGACTATATACAGTGTAGTAGTTTAAGTGATACAGAGCAGTCACTCAGTTTAATTCTTGAACTTACACACTTCTAGATCATGAGCGTCAATAGCACCACGATAGCACCTTCCGTCCGTGCAAACAGCACCAACACCAGTAACGGTTCCTATTCAGGTCTGGCTGTGGGTCTCACATTCTTCTTTCTGCTCCTTGTGATTGTACCTGGTGTGATTGTGTACAAGTACCACAGTAAAATAAGGAATATGGTGCAGTTTGGACAAAGGCAAAGCCAGAAAAAGGAGGACTATTCAGAGGCAACACAAGATGATTCCCATCACTATGCCAGCATGTACACAGAACAGTCAACGGCACACACCCCTATCTATGAAAACCTGACTCGGACTACTGGCTACAACAGTCCTGCCAAAAGCCAGAGCAGGTAAGCTATACAGTCGTTATAGTGTTTTCACAGTTCATAGTTTTTTCTTAAGTGTCAGGACATCATAGAACTACAGCAGTCTATAAAGAGACTAGAACGGAAGCAACAAGAAAAACTGTCTGCATGGTGTGAATTTCCTCATTTTTCTGTTGCAATGTTGTAAAACCCTGTTTGCACACAATTTAGCGTCTGCAGGCAACATCTTCTTCTGTTGTTTCACTCAATTTAAAGTGTATTAATCAGATGTGCCAGCTGATGACTCATTGCTGGAGTTTTTCTCTGACCAAGCATGGAAACAGGAGAAAGGAAATCCACACTGTTTACATCAAATTTGTTTTGTGCCACAATGGTTTTATATCAGAAAAGTGCTTTCTGATAGGAACATTATCATCTATGTTTATTATTTCTCCGCAGTTTGCCTGGTGAACCTGAAGAGGATTTGTACCTGCAGTATGATATTACAGATGATGCAATATACAGCAATGATCCAGAGTGTAACCTTTCCATGCTCCCAGACGCCCAGGAAGAGGACGTGTACATTGTGCCAGATTCATGATAGTACACATCTGTATTAAGGTCTGAATATTTTTACCCCATATACTGCATACTGTGAGCCATGTTCACTGACTTGTGGTATAAATGTTACAAGGCAAAGATATGCTGTTGTTTTTTAATTTTCTGTAGTGTCTGGAAAGTACACATGTACACCTACAGAATAATAGAACATGAAGGTTTTTACTAGCATTGTTTTTGTATTTAGCTGTTTACTTGTTTTATGTGTCTTTTATTTTGGCACAGTTATGACTGAATTAGATACACTGTAGAAATCAAACAATTTTGACAACAATCCAGTATATTCTTTGTGTGATTAGCTCTCATGGTTTAATAGCACCTTCACTTTCAACTTTACCTTTAAATAGAAGAAGTGTTTTTCTCAGTTGCGTGGTAAAGTCATGAATGTTTTCTGCTTTCTTTTTGTAAGAGGAATTCTGCTTTTGTTCCTCCTCCAAACATTTCAGCAATATAAAAAAATTCCTGTTTAAGTTATGTTATTTTCTTCAGCTAGTACCTGACCTATGTTAAAATAAGTCTACAAAAACAAAAAACTTTTTTAAGACACTGAAATACCAATAAGGGGTAAGTGAACATGGAAGTATGTATGCCTGAATATGTGGATGGGTGTAGTATTCATTTATAAATTAGTAAAAATTATAAAGCATTTTAACATTTATTGATCTTATTTATGTGGTCAGTGAACTTTAGCACATTTCAAATATTTAACAGCCTCAGAGGTCATCAGAGGAGGCCTCCGTTTACAGCAGTTGCATCACTGATACTGCATCTACGGTGATCTCATTCAACCGATTCTGTTTGAACGTTAAAACTTATTTTGCTCTTTGTGGTAACAGTAAAATGTAAAATTGTTCAAATAAAATGTATGAATTACAGTTATGAATTACAATTACAGTTTTTCGTGTCTTAGTAGATTTTACAAAAAACATTAACAAGAGAAAAAAATAGCTAAAATGTTGTAAATGTAATTGTAAAATGTGGACATTGCAAAAAGTAAGAGGTTTATACAATATTTGCAGAAAATACATAAGAAGGAAACGTGGTGTTCGCACACAAATAAGTACACCATCAGTTATTGAAAAAAATGCAAAAGTCAGCACACTATCATGTGTTTTGTGGTCCACCAGCTTTTCAGAAGAGAAATACCGAGAGGATATGAAAATGTGTCTGAGTAATGTTTCACAGGTAAAAAAATAGATTTACAGTCTAATTTTCTATTTATTTTCATATGCTTTATTAATCAAAATGGGGATACTGTTGTGGACAGGCAGCAATATTTAGGGTGCCTAGTGTTCAGAGTCAAGCAACTGACCCTGTAGGTCATGGAGAACAGCTTAACTAAGTGAAGAACAGCCGCTTCCTGTTATAACTGAACAGATATCAACCAGAGACAGTAAAACTGTCGTAAAAACTGTAGAATTTTAATTGAGATTAGCGATGAGATGAGTGGGGAAGTTTACAAACCACAAGTTTTTTCTTCACTTTTATTTTTGTTTCCTGTTGAAATTAATTTTAGCAAGGCTATATAATGATTAAAACCTATCAACAAGACAAGTACTAAAGACTAAAAAGTTCAACCAGTTTATCTTATATTACACGTACTACAAGGGTTTGATAAATACTGTCTGTAATTTTTTTCTACTTGTATACTTTGGGTGGCACTGAAACTCGGGACCTTTCACAATCTAAGATTGAAGACCTTTCCACTGACCTACTGAGGGTGTCATCTCTGAAACAAAGAGTAACTGAACAAAAACAAAGAAATGAATGAGCAGTTACTGGGCACAGCTCTAAATTTGCCACTAGAGAAGCACAATTACACTTAGCATTTGTGTCTGCAGCTCTGATTAATCACCTCTTTATTCATCTGCCTATTTATTCAGTTATCCAGTGTCACTTAATACTGTATGCCACACCCTTTATTAAATCTACTTTATTAATAGTAAAACAACATATGCTCACATTTAAGTTATCTTTAGTTACTTGAAGCTAAAAACTGTAAAATATTCATTAAGGGTGGTGGTGTCACCTCTTGGATTTTAATAGGAGCTTGCTGACAATTTTAGTTCACTCAATGTTACACTGATGGTGCTCTGTTTATTGCTTTTATACACTAAAATCTTTAGCTCTATCAGTTCTGTCTCCTCTATGTGCTCCTTTTCCAATGTGTATTTTTATCACGTGATGTTACATATTATTATTTGTTCTTTTTCTAATAACTTATCTCATCAGCACTTACAGTGGAAGAATACTACAGACACAAGCTTTGAGAATCTCTACTGAAAATGCAATTACAGTATTATCATTGATCTCAACAGGCTAAAGTTTAGACGATAGACAGCATTTCCCTGTCATATTAAACCAATAACTATGTTATTTTTGTCCCCTGACTTGTCCCGGTCAAGGCCACAGAGATCACAACTTCAAGGTCAGTAATGGGAGAGAGAAGTTTTTATATCCTTAGATCCTGATTCAACTGGCACAACCTGACGTTCCTAATCTGTTGTGTTTGAAAGTATATCAGTGACAAATACAAGGAAATAAAATACTTGAGTGTTTATTATGAAACATACATGTGGACATATTTAAGTATGGTATGAATAAATCAGGACATTTATTGAAATGTAGAAGACAAAAATATCTAAACCACATGTCTCATAAAACAATACAGTACTTAGATAATGACAGTAAAATTAAACAGTAAATATATTGTAACATAAGACAACACAGCAACAACAATGTACCAGAAATAGGACCATAAATAGAATTTAAAATAAATATGTGTAAAGGCAAAGATATAAATGAACAGATCAGTAGCAGTAACATGTTTTATCTTAATGGATTGCAATTTTAATTTAGTTTATCAGTGAAAATGACAGGATTTTTTTTTTTTTGTGTAATGTAACATATTTTTTAGCGTCCACTGAATGTGCCAGAGATTGGAGATCCCCCAAAAAAAGTAACTTGATTTTTTTCTTCTTCAGGCACAGTAACATTTACTGACAATAAAGTCAGGGAAAGGTGTCAGCTTCAGCTTTCCCCTGCTGTCATAGTGCATGAGGACCATGGGTTCGTAGGATGCTGGTACACAGCAGGGGCGAGGTGTCTCTCCTTTAGTGATCTGGTGCAACCGAGACTTCACCTGTGTGTGCATGCTTGCTGGCTTGTAGTTGTGGGGGCAGGCGCCGTCACAGTAATGCATTGTGTATTCGGCTGGGGCTACCACCCAGTCCGTCCATCCTATGTCTTTAAAGGACACAGTGACAGACTTCCGGCAGCACAATCCTTGCTCATCGCAGTCATCTTCCTTGTTGGAGCGATGCGTCCTCCGTGGAGGTTTGGGCTGTGTGAAGCCTGTTTGCAGAGAAATGGTTGGATTTGGCTTGAGGGCATCTCTGTCAGCCACAACCATCCCTATATCCACAACCAGTGATTGACCATCAGTTTTCATCCACTTCTCCACCTCAGGGCTGATGTCGAAAACCACATCTTCAGTGCCTGAGACACTGGCACGGACTGGAGAATCAGAGTTCATCGGCTTCATCCCATTGATTTTAACTTTAACCTCGTGTCTTGTCTGAACTGACATGGGTTTAGTTAAGATCTGCCTGGAAATCTTCAGTTCTGACCGAACTAGTGTTAGTTCAGTTTGGATACTTGTGTTTTTATGGAAAACTGCTCTGTACCACTGCAACCATGGAGCTGACTCTGGCTGTTCTCCTTTCTGAAGCACTTTCAGCGGTTCCACTAAAAACACACAAACACAAGACAAAGCTTCATTAGAACTACAGAACTAAAGTTGTCAGCTTGCTATAAGGATTTTTGAATGTGTACTTAGACAAGACACGTGGGCACAAGTAAGGAGAAACAAAGGACACATGAAACATATTTTAAAAATCGAATAATTTAGAATTTTCAAAAGTCTCTTATTATTGGTTTGATGACATAAATAAAAACATGTCCAAAGTGTAACATAAGGTACAAGGTGTGCCTGTCACGCTCATGATTTCTAAAAGCCTGTAGGAATGCGTTAGCTTTGTTTACATAACTGTTTGATGGCTACAGATTATTTTCCCAATATTCACTTTTAAATAGAAATAATAATTTCCAAAAAGCCAGAGATCTTGAACATGAACTACTACTATTTATAGTGCTCATAACCACACCAGTTGAATAGCCTTTGTCTTCACCTGCAGAGGAAAACTCACACTAGTTCAAGATTTCTTGAACTATTCATGAAAGGTTTCTTTCTACTCCCACTCAAACATTTCAAAATGGCTTTTCTCATCAGTCAGCTATGACAATAGCTAGGTATCTCCATGGCACCTCCCTGTCAAACAAAAATCTCACCTGTAGCTGAAAAGAGAACAGTAGATTGCCAGGTTTCTCTTATCGGCTGGCTGGAGTTTCTTCTCATCTCTACCAGTTTTTCTCTGTAGAGCTGATACATCTTCCTCAACTCTTGCTCTGAGACCTTTTGGGCTGGCCTGGGCTCTCTGTCGACATCCAATGAGCTGAGGATCCCAATCTTTACTGCCTCCAGAAGCAGGACCTTCTGGCTGTCCATCCTGTCTGCATCTGGTGTGTTGTTGTGGGCAACATGAGGCCGGCTCTCCCCTAAACTGGAGAGGGACACCAGGAGCAACAGCGTGCAGGAGATGAGTTGATGGACTGCGTGTGATCTGAGCATGGTGAGTCTGCCAGGTAGGTCTGGTTTGAGAGTGCTGCAGCTCGTGAGTGGACGGGGCTTGTCCATGTTATGAATGAAATTCTTGACATGCTTTTATTTATAGAGCTTCTGTTTTGCCACACCCCTGGTTGGTCAGGTGAGCCAGTGATGGGCTCAGCTAGGCCCATCTGACATTACATTTTGCAGCATTGTTTGTGTTAGCAACATGTCACCTATCAAATTACAATTAATTTAAACATTTGCATCTTTTCACGGTTTTATTTGCACACTCTGTGTGTGAAAGAAGACCTAGGACAGACATAAAATAAAAGGATTTCTGGATGAGACTTTATGACACAAGAGTGCACATCAGCATGTTACATCACCATGACTGTCCAGTTATACGTCACTTAACCAAATAAATGACCATATGTCCTCATTTCTAAGAAGAGTGACAATGCTTCATTCAATTATCTTCTCCAGGGTTAATGATAACATGATAGTTTATTTATCCCTACAAGGCTGTGACTCGGTTTCCTTGCAACCTGGCCAGAGTTCAGCCATCAGCTACAGACCAAACAGTGTTTTCCATTTGCAGACAAGGTGCTAAAATCTGAGAGCGCCATCTCAAAATGCTACAGGCTGCCTTTCTACCAAAGTTGAACAGTCTAACTTCTTATTTTATCACAACTTTAAGTGAAAACACACAGTAAACAAAGAGAGAAACAGGTGGTTAATTATGCATGTGTCATTCGTCCCTCCATAAACCAGCCCAAAGAGAAAATATGTCAAGGTTAAAAACAAAGATAAACAAAGAACATATGTCATCTGTTGAAAGAAGAAACTGTCATGAGCTTCAGTGACCAGGTATGTGACACCTATCTTTGTCTATTTTTATAGTGATCACATCATCACATTTCTAATGTAAGGAGCTTGTCAAGGATCAAACGAAGCTCTTCTGCGAACATGTTCTGTTTCAGATTTTATGACGATTAAAAGAGACTAAAACTTATCTGATTTCAATCAGTTCAGTCATCTGATTTGGATAAAAGAGGTGTTGTTGAGATAGACTGAAAATCAAAACACAGGCAATAACTTTGACTGCTCTGTGGATTGTTGCCAAGACGTTATGAGCGTATTATTAGGAAATCATCACTTCTGTCAGTTTATTTTGATTGCAGAGTTGGCTCCCCACCCTGTCATGTTGCCATTGGTGTCACTGACCCTAATCTTTCCATTTGGCATCGCTGATTCAATCAATTTTTGACTGATAGAGATTTCCATGTTTTCATGTGTCAGAAATGCCAATAAAAGTTTATGGACACATAAATTGTGATCTTGGAATTATAACATTCTGCTTTTCCACAACCAGATAGTAAAAACATTACATCATGAGGTTTATAAAAAACTAAATAGCATGGTAATATGTACTTTCAAATATAATAAAGTAATAAAACGATAAGATTAACTAAGTCAATGCTAATTAAATTGAATGAGTCAGATTAGATGTCATAACTCTAAGCTGATACAATCCATAGAAGGATTTCATGATTATGGTCAAGACATGACTAATAAGAAAAGAAAATACAAAGCATTTCGGTTGCACAAAAGTATATTCTCTTTGTTCTTTACATCTGGTGTGCTATGTCTCAAGAGCTCTAGTAAATATAAAAATAAAACCATCTGTCAGGGGGCCATCACTCTGTAGTGGTAGCTTTACTCAAGGGTCACAAGCCAAAAAAAGTTGGGAACCGGTACTAAAGTGTCTTGTTTGTCATTGTGTAGAAACATGTCACAGAAGCCTGAGCACCTTTTTCTAAATCGAGAGCCAAAATAGATTAGAAATATGAGAATTTCTGAGCGGTGAGTCACTGAGGTGATGAAGTAGTCATGTGCTTTGCCCAGTGAGCATACCTTGCAAGTCGAAAGTGTGTGAAAGGTACAATGTGACTCGTGCAAACTGGCACTGTTGTTTAAACCATCAGACGTACTCTCTCTTCTATGTCCTTCCCTTTTCTCATTCACTGTGTGAAGCAAATAGAGAGAAAAAAGACAGAAGCAGAAGTATCACATTGAATTTCATGAATTTCATCATAACATGGTAACGTTGCCTGTATAAACTCAGATAAAGAAGATGACTGTGCATTGCACTGTTGGCTGGCATGGTGCCATGGTTTCAACCCTGAGAGTTTGGACCCCTACAATACTGTGCTTGCCAGATGACTAACAAGAGAGTAAATTATTTAAAAGAAATTCCTATATAAAAAAAAGCATATATATATATTTTTTATAACCTGAGTAAATACAAAATGCAGTTTTTAAATGATGATTTCATTAACTGGGGGAAAAAAGCTGTTCAAACCTGCCTGGCCCTGTGTGGAAAAAGTAAATGTGATAATACGAATAATTTAACTGTGACAATTATGCAAAAAAAATTTAAAAATCAAGAATAGGGTAAACACGTTTTCTCAGGTTTCTTTTCAGCACTGTAGCCAGGCTGACGAAGAGTCATAGTTCTGTTGAACCCACATTTCCCTTATCTCTCAGCATCAATGACTTTATGAATTGTTTTACAAATAAAGTTATTATATTATTATTATTATAACTATTAGAGAAAAAATTTATCAGATCCTCCCTGCAATTGACATGGGTGGATGCACCTGTCCAACAGCTATAGATTTGTTTATAAGACCTCAGTCTTACTTAGACTGCTTCTTTCCTGTAGATCATACAGAGTTAATTTCAATCTAAATCTTCTACATGTCTCTTAGACCCCATCCCAACTAGACTGCTCAAAGATGTTTTACCTTTGATCAGCACG
>JAUMHL010000010.1:7746600-7786791 GCA_032362345.1 Sandelia bainsii
ACCTTACACTGTAAAGTGCCTTGAAATGACTTATGTTGTGATTTGGCGCTATATAAATAAAGTTGAATTGAATTGTGTGGATTCAGTTTGTCTCAGTGTCTCTTGATGTAACTCCACACTGACTCTGTGATGGTGAGATCAGGGCTTTGTGGGGCCCAAACCATCTGTTGTAGGAGGTAAGTTAGATTTTTATGACTCTGCCTGTATGTTTGGGCACAGTGTCTTGCTGCAGAATTAATTCGGGTTTGTAAGAAGTGATTGGCATTTATAGCAACATGGTGACCCCTTGTGGTGATAAAGCCACAGTGTAGAGTTTAAATTGACACAGCTTCAGTTGGAGTGTGAAGGCGCATGGGAAACCTAAAGTGGACAAATACATGCACTAATATGTTTCATATTAGTATTTCATATTTAGAAAGTCACTGTTTTCCAGAAGCTCACATGTATGACAGTGTGTAGAGAGAGAATGAGAATATTATTTACAGATTAAAAAAAATAGGTCAGTGGCTTTCGTTCAGAGAAGCACACCTGGAGTTGCAACTCTTTTTCCGCAAAAGAGCATGTTTTTGTAAGTAGCTGATTTTAACTTTTGGGTTATATATGTTGATGAAAAAAGAAAAATTAAAGCACAAAGGAAAAACACAACAATAGCTCACTATACCCATACATTACATACATACATTAATAGTGGTCTGCAACAAGCTTTAGATCTTGATACATTGGTTAGAGACAGAAATTAACAAAAAAATAATGCACAGTATTGTTTGACTGTCTCTGCAATTGCAGATTCTTGCCATTCACAAGTGCTGATGATGACACCTCTTCTGGAAGAAGATCTGAAATCAAGTCCTGTGTTGTGCTGCTCAGTGTATTGTACATTATTTTATTTTTATAGGTACTAAGAAAAAAAAAGTTTAAACAAATAAACATAAAATCTGCCTTTTCAAAAAACAAATGTGAAACTAATTCACTTAGCTTCAGTCAGTTAAAATACATGAAATACAGAATAAACAGAGTGTTAATAGAAAACAGACAGACACAGAATGACACTACACAAAAAAAGAGAGAGGGACAGTAGAAAAAAGGTTCATGATTTGTCACCATTACCATTGTTGTTATTCAAACACCACAAGATGAAACAAAGCTTCAAGAAAGCTTCAAGAAAGCTTCAAGAACTGCATCTGAGAAATTCATGATAAATGCTTTCTGATTTCCATCACTCCGAAACAAGGAAGGATTCACATCCCTTCAGCTTGCATAAAAGGACTTATGGCATCACAGGGCAAGAGACTCTAACCATTGTTGTATAAGAAAAAACATGGTGCCATTCTGTGACGGGCACAGATCAATCACTGCTAACTCAACATCAAAGCACAATTGTTCTTCATCCTCCCTTTTTTGAGTTTTTAATTCCACCATAGTGACACTGTTATTTTTATGAGGGATGAATAGTAAATTAGCTGCATCAGACTAGTGTGCAACCAATCATCGTACATGTAGCAAAAACATGTGGAAACAGCTGGGTGCATATGTTTGTGAGGGGTTTAGTGCTCTGGCGATGTCTCTGTTCAATATCACAGTGACCTATAGTAGATCCTAGACCCAGTCTTGTCATCTATCTAGGTAGGACATCAAGTGAGGAGGAAGTAACATGATCTTGTCAGTGTTTGTGTAGCTGATGGTCCTTGACCTGAAACATGTCAGTTAAACCAGTATTTTGCTTTTGACAACTGATCACAGAGTATGTATAAGCGGGTAGAGACAACATACCTTCTCATTTCTATGTCTGGGTTAATACCCTCCCTTCCCACCTCCTCCCTCCCCTCCCGATCAGGTGATCAGTAGCCGGGCCGATCGTGCAGCTCGTCCCGTGGTGGAGGAGGAGGTGGTGCAGCAGCAGCAGCGAGGAGGGCTCTATCAATGCTCCCGGGGAGAGGACGGAGCGCAGGATGGGCTGACTGACCTAGGATCCGCTTGTGGGTTTCGTTTATTGTCTTCTATGATGGATGAACCGAATATCCTGAGACGCCGCGGTCTACAGGTAAATAGAGACTTTGGATATGGTTGTTTCCGGGAAAACGGGACGATATGATAATCATGCGAGAGATTTCTCCAGGAATTGCTTTATCTCTTGATATGTTTTATTTCAAAACCCATTATATGTATTATTGAATCTCTTTTGAACGCAGCTTGGCAATGTTATCGTGGTTTTTTTATTGATCGTTTATTAAATCGTGTCTAGTGTCCATTCATCAGAACATGGTAACACCATCAGGAGTCAATGAAATGTAGAAATTAGTGCACATAATGCAGGTTTTGAATGTAGGGTTTGCACAGTAGATCTGCTCTCCCTATCTTCTGTGTTTATTTTCGAGCTCATCATTGGTGCTTTACTGAATCTTGTTGCCTTGGTGATATGAGCACAAAACCCAAGGGTTCCTCCATGATTGGCAGAAACATCGCTTTAATCTTCTCCAGGGTACCCTGTTTATCTCCTAGGAATGTCCAGTATGGGAATAACGAAGAGTTCTTTCTCCTCCAGTTCACTCATGTGTATATTTTCTTCATAAATGATGCAGTGAAAATTGTATTATTTCCACCTCATGTCTGTTTTGGAGGAGCCAATGTTGTGTTTGTGATGAAAGACTCACCCAAACCAGGTGTTCCCTTAATCTTCTTCACCTTTGCCTTCATCTGCAATTTAGATCTAAAAGCAACCCTGTAATAATAATGAACATGTTGGTGACTTTATTCAGGTTTTCCTTTTGTCTCTGCCTTACATGCTCACACCTACATGCTGACATCCAAAAAGGCACAACGCAATGTTAATCTTCATTAAATACTGTTCCACAAATTAATCAGTGCCTGAGATGGACAGTCTTTAGCAGATAACAGGATGCCACACTTCCCCATCCTTTAAATTCTGATTGACAAAAGCAGTTTTGCTTTTGCCTGAGTTCAAATGTAATAGCCATGGGCTAGTGGGTTTATATGTCCTTGTCATTACATGACTAGAGGATCCACTTGTCATATAAGAAATTAGGCCATACTGCAGTAAATGGTGTTTACAAAACCCTGAGATGAAGATAAGTGGGAACGACAGAAAAGCATTTATGGAAAACCTGGAAAATCTGTGGCCTCAGCTTTTTTTGTACAATTTAAGAATGAACGTTAGGGCAGAAACATTGCAGTTTCTTCTGAGGTCAGTGTATTTTATACAGCAACAAATATTAAAAATATTAAGTGTCCAATAATTAGGAAAGCATTGATTGATTGATTGATTGATTGATTTGCAAAGACACTCACTGGTCAAACAATAAACATCAGTCTTTTCTCAAAGATATGATATCTGCAGTCCTAAAAATAAAAAAATTGCAATATTATTTGGAAAATGTTCTTAATTTAATCTTCCTAATCTCTTCTATTCTAGAAAGAACTGAGTCTTCCTCGCAGGGGAAATGTGTAAGTATTATCACCTTATCTGTGCCCTCTCTGTCTTTCTCTACACTTATCCCCTCCCTTCTCTTCAAACCAGATCAGCAGGTGTCTGTCACTTGTCACTTTTATTGTGCATGTCTGCCTTATGTCACACCATAAACACTACCAGTTAAAAGTTTGGACACACATAGGAACTACCATGCTTTTGAAAGAAAAGCTGATTTTATAACATTGAATTGATCAGAAATACAGTGTAGTGTAGTAGTGTACTGTATTGTAACTATTGTAGCTATTTTTTTAATGGAATATTTTAATGAAAAACATGGTAATTCCGATGTGTGACTGGTAGTGTACATTTACTCAAGTCTCCTAAGTAAACTACAGGATGCAGTGACCTCTGAACGAGCTTATGAGGATTGTCTGATAGACAGAGCAGTCTTGCCGCACAAACAGGTTTTTTTTGTAAGCGTGGAAAGTAAGGGAAGAGATAGAGATAAGGATTTTAAAAAAAACTCAGATCTGATATCACTGTGAGAGCTACTGTATGTAGGATCTTCTCAGTGTGTGAGAATTATTAAATTGTTCATCTCTTATTGCTAAAAATCCTCCTACAGGTAACTGCTCAGGGTGGTGTTATTTTTCTCCATCTTTTTCCTGCCCAGAACTCAGAAGTAACCAGTTGATGACTGACAGGAACTTTACACATAAGCAGTTCCAATTAAGCTTTATGAATAGAGAAGTGACACACATGAACAGTATGAAGAACTTGATTGTTAGTTTGCCGGTCAAACAGGAGGCAACAAAGTCAGCAACAATATCAATCTCTTTTACTAACACTAACCTGTTCAGGGATTTTCCCGTCTTTGCGGAAGAGATTATGTCAGGCTAGTTTTACTGTCTATGAGTCATTGGAAATATCAAAATCACAGAAAGTATAAGAGAGACTTAAGATTTTAAAGCATAAAATGTATGTGTGTTGCTCAGCTAGAGTTTTCCCCTACAAATAAGGTGTAGAAAACAACAAAGAAATGTTAATTTATGTTATAAACATAAACGTTAGTTTATGCGTGTTACATCAGGATCACTGTGTTTATGAGTTAAGAGCTGTTCGTGGTGGCACCCCTATGTCTGAGTGATCAGAACACTAAATGTAGTCTAAATAGCTCATTATAGTTTTATGTCATTGACTGTCAAAAGTCCCCACCAACAAGTCACTTGACTTCAAATCATAACATTGACTACAATTACTTCTTGGACAAATACATAGAAAAATCGATCACAAATTTGCGTAGTCTCTCTGTGGCATATTGATTTGCTAAGATTTGGGTGTCATGTATTTACAACTGTATTATAGTCTTCCATGCTGGATTAAGTCATTATGAGGAAAAATTATCTATTGGCCCTACTGTTTGTGGTACTAAAACAAAATAGGCACAAATGGGCACCATGTAGATTTTGACACAGGCAGAAAATTAAAAAAAAGATACTCTCCAACAAAGTTTTACCACAAAACAACAGGTAATTTTGTGTTGGTTTACAAAACTTGTTTTGCAAAGCAACTGTAAAGCAACCTGCACAAGGACTTTGGGCTTTTAGTTCCCCTGAAGGTCTGAGTCCACAGGATTGCTGCCTACTTTGGGTACTTGGATACTTTGGGTAAATTAGCTTATAGTTGATTCCATGCAGTGCCTTGTTTTAAAATGTAAGAGAGTTTAAATCAATGGATAATGCTCTCTGTAGATCTTTAAACCCATTAAAATCAATCTTAATATTCCTTGATGACAACGTGCAGCATTCAGGAGTACTCGTACAATAAGATCCAAATTTCACTGCTGTGACGTCGATACGACATCCTGTGCACGTTTTATCCATTTTTAGACATCAGTGTAAATGCATAATAATAATGAAGGACTTTTGTTACCACTGAAAATACACTGTTGTTCAGTCCTTTTGTCCTTTCGGAGGTTCATACGTGTTCTACTCGTTAGTAAAATATATCCGACAGCGCTTGAAGGCATCATTAGTCCCGCCTCCCTCCCCGCGCGCTGACGCGTCTGCGCGGTGCTGTTACTGCTGGAAAGTTTCTATCACTCTTTATATTTTGGCGAAGCTGCAACTTGATAATGTCGCATCCTGCTGAAGACGGACTGCGTTGGATGTTTTGCTGGTAACAGGGAGAAGAAGCAGAGCGGACATGGCCGTTCTGCCGTACCTCTGCAGTATTTTCGAGCTGCCGTGCTGATGGTCTGGGGTCAGTTTGTACCGAAGCTGAATGGAGTTTCTGCCGTTGGACACTGCGTAACGTTACTGGCCTAACGTTAGCTGGCTAACCCGCACCAGTAACAACTCCACCTTAGAGACTGTTTAACACGATGCTCCCACTTTAACCAGAGGACATTTGTCATATTTGGATTGACTCATTGCCACCATGTCTGACCAAAATTATTACTGGACCGTGCTGCCGAGCTACAAAACTAGCTTTGTGACTGGGGCCATGATGAAAAGATCGAAAAGGTAAAGACAACCCGGACTGTTTCAGCAAGATATTTAAAATGCAAATATTCAGACAAACGTGACGCGGTCTTGACTGAACTCCTGCAAAACGTCTGTTCTGCCTTTTGTTGCCATTAGCTTCCCGCTGAGCTGAGCTGTTCACTGTCTGACAAACAGCAATTTGTTGAATGTCTGTGCTGAGCTATTTGATTCCCAGCAAACCCCACATTGTCTGGTAACATTATCCGCGTACGGCTCAGGCGGATAATGTCACTGCGCCTGATAGATACAGTACGTTACTGTATATGTCTGATACATCCGCCCTAGTTCTTGTTTCCGACAGAAAAACGTGGCCATTGTAGAGTTGTGTGTGTGTGTGTGTGTGTGGGCAGACTGCATTGTCTGCTGCCAGCTGTCGCATAAAGCGACACGAAGTCTCAGTGCTGAGCGATACTCTGAGGCTGTACTGTTGTGGATGTGCTTATCTGTGAGATAAATGCAATCAGTCTTCACAAAGTCAGGTAGTAAAACTAGTCTTTCATGCCCTCTAAGGACCTGTGTTCATAGTGATCATATTGTTATTTATGACAGTTTTATCTTTGTCAATATTTAGCCCAATAGTTTCTATAGTGAGTCTAATCCTGTTACAGCATACATGTGTTATAGCTGTTTTCACTGGCATAAACATGCTGAGTGAAGTGAAGGAAAGGTATGCCTTCAACCTTTAAATTCTGATATCTGTGTTACTTTTAACTGCACTTTTTTTTAATGTGGCCGGTGAACACAAATCTGTGTTGTAACTCATTCAGCACAGGCTGGGTGTGAATAGAGGTAAGTGAGTAAATACAGTCCTTCACCACCAGTAAAAATGTGAACCAGGCCAGCATTTCAGTATATTCATATTCATCATGCTAAATGGCTGCCTGCAATGCCCCTACAATCACATTTGTTAGTCCTAAATATGCATATTCATATCACTGCTAACTGTTGATAAAGCTCTCACATGGTCATGATGTGATATGGTCATTCTTTTTATGCCACTCTCTTTTGTCCAGGCTGCATAGTGTGCCTGTGTCTATTTATTCTGTGATAAGAAAATAACTGTATATTCTCCCGTTCTGTGGCTGGAGCTGTAGATGTTTATAAGCCAAAGTCAAACACTTTTTGGCTCTTCTTTCTCTTTGTTGCTGTGCCCTCTCTGCCACTTTGAGTCTTTTTGGGTTGGGGGCTATAGACTGTGTGAATGTGCCTCTGCGTCGTCCCAGAAACGTCAGACTCTGTTGTTGTCTCAGCAGCCCCTATATTATTTTAGGTCACTGCCAGAGAGAAAGAGAGATGACATTGACATCACTGTGATGAAATGGAGAGCATGATGGGATTACACACAATATGCATGGAATGTAAAAACATTGAACAACTAAAAGGAACCCTGATTCAATTCTGTACAAAGCATTTAGCACACATAGTGTGAGCACCACGCATGAAGAACTCTATAGGTCCCATTTGCACACAAACAAACAGGATGTGGACAAAACAGCATTTGAACTTTAAAGTAACTGCTTCTATGTGGGCGAGTCACTTAGCAGCTTAGTAGCATCGGCCAGCTTTCAAACAGGTCTGTTAGGCACTATGTTTATTCAGCTTTCCTTTTAAAGGAGATCCATAGAAATGATTGACTGACTTTGCATGTGTCAAATGAGGCACACAGTAAGTAAATATGAATAAAATTTGAACAAAACTGATTCAGCAAAGACGAACACTGATTGCAAGTCAAAGCCACCCAGTTAAACAAACACCTGCAAACACACATCGGCTTAAATAACAGCAGCAGAGTTGAAACAGCACTTTTTTTGACGCAGTCATAATGAAAACTTAAATGCCCTTAAAAATGTTGATACTTTAGTGTTGGTAGACAGAAAGCAAGAATCCCAAGTAGTGATGGAAAAACTCTGATCACTGATTGTCTCATATATCAGTTAGTGTTGTTTATGTGTGGCTAAAGATTGTGTTCATCCATGGTGACGCTTCTGTAATGGTATGGACTGCACAGTTATATCATTGGAATCATTGCATCCATTTATATTATCAATTTTTTCTTTATTTTGCATTGTAGCAGCTAGCCAGGGCTGTTTTATAAGATCAGGTGCTCCCATTGGCACAAAGATGTTTCCCATGTTCTCACATCAAAATGTTTCCACACACCAGATGTCATTGGATCATCATTGATACATAATGAAATACCATAAAAAATGTTCCATACTCGTCATTATTTAGTTGATATTAATTAATTTTTCTGAGTTATTACTGACACATCAGCCAAAAGTAAACATAAACATCATTATCAGTATCCTTCAAGTTATCAGTGTTTTTCTTATCGTGATCATTGGTTGGCCGTGTTTTTTTATGCAGCTCTTTACTGCGCAGATGAAAGACTGGTAAAACAACATGTTCTTCTGGGTGATTGTGTTGATTGTAATTACATTGCATTAGAAAATATTTTCTCTCTTCTCTTTGTTTTGCCTCCTCTCATAGTTCCCGTAATAACAAGAGAAGAAGTTTGGCAGTCGGGACCCCATCGCCCACACTCTCACGACCGCTTTCACCTCTCCCACTTGCCACAGGTACTTGTGTGCTGTTTTTAAGTTGTGTGTCTGCTCAGGTCAGAATGTGATAGTGTTTGGCAACTAGACTGGACATTCATTAGGTAGACTGTACATAGTTTATATATTTTCACATGTGAAATAGACAAGCGCGTGAAGATGGCTGCCTACAGTGCCATACAATAGTTTTCTTCCTCATAATATTATACTGTAGCTCCCTCTAGGCTACTCATACAGCTGCCAAAAAAACATTGAAACTCATTCATTTGCTGAGTGACTCAGGCTGTGACAGGGATTTGCCCCCGGGGGCTGACATGAAAACCCTTTCGTGGCCCTTTCAGGAGTATATGGTGTGATCAACAACAGGTCTCTCTACTGTCTACTGAAACTGAGATGCAGGGAATAGTTAACATCTGTGGGTGTAATACTCAGAATAAGTTTCACAGTTTCAGGTTGAACAAGGATGTGAAATAAACTATACAAACTAAGTGGGCATATTTCCAACTGATCAAACTGAGCCAGTAAAATTATTCAACAAATAGCCATATACATAGTTTGTTTCAGCACCTAAACATTTTCAAATGTGTCTGGGTTTTTTTTCCTCAGCTGGCAGTAGCCCTTCAGAAAGTCCTAGAAATGTGTCTGCCAGCACTTCTGCCAACTTCCAGTTTGCACGCAGGTAAGAATAAATGACATAAAATAAAAAAAACTGCTTTTTTTTCTAGCACAGGCCTAAACTAAAGAATTGGTACAATGGCTAAAATGCAGTGCTAATGCCTCAAAAAATAAGTGGATTAAATGCACATTTCCACATTGGAATAGCTTCATCTTTTTTCCTGCAAACATCCATCAATCCATTTATTAACCTAACCCTTTTAAGGGTCACAGGGGTGCTGGAGGCTATTCCTGCGTTCATGTGAACTGATAAAATATGACACATAAATGCCAATAGAAGTATATTGCCTTTCATGATAAATTTAACAGTAGTAACTAGGTCTGGGCGATATATCGATAGTGTAAAATTATCGATATAATTCTAAACGAGATATAAAATGAGACAATATCGTAAAACTCGATAGAGCTCTTTTGCCTCTTTCCTATTCTGTTCTCCGACAACTCACAGCCCGCCCCTTCACTCCAGTTCAGTGTTGCCAAGTTAGTGACCCTCTCGTTACATTTAGCGACTTTTCAGACCCCTCTAGAGACTTTTTTTTTTTTCTTTCCAAAAAGCGACTAGCGACAAATCTGGCGACTTTTTCTGGTGTTATTGAAGACTTTTGCAGACCTTTTGTCGCCAAAGCACATATTGCTTTCTACCGATCTCAACAAGCAGCGGGTGCTGCTGTGGGCACCTCCCCTGTCTCAAAGCTCTGACAGGCAGCCCAGTCCTGGCGCATCAGTCGCTCCAAGCTGCAGTCAGAGCAGGAGATATTCACCCCTCCACGTCCAGACTGTACATGAATCGCGCAAAACAAGTTCCAACGAAAGCTTCGAGCACTTCACTTGCATAAAAGGGCACTTTCTTTTTTTAACAACTCATAATTGATTAAGGATAATCAGCTTTATTGTCATTGATCACATTTACATGTTAAAACGAAATTTGACTTCTGCATTTAACCCATCCCCCTTGGGGGGAGCAGTGAGCAGCCACAGGAGGTGCTTGGGGAGGTAGCACTGAGTGTCCACCTTGTGCATTCCACTCTGATGCTTATCCCATTGAGCTACCAGGCCACCTATTAATCAGCAATGCAGCTTTTTTTTGTTTTACAAAATCTTTTTCATACGTGCCAAATTTGTCTAAACTGCCAATAATTTGTCATACATTAATTAAATACCTAAGACATTTAGAACATGTAAATTTGTCCCATAGTTGCCTTTTTGTAATTACTTTATGGGATCGAAAAATATTGAGATATATATCGTATATCGCCATTCAGCTTAAAAATATCGAGATATGAGTTTTGGTCCATATCGCCCAGCCCTAGTAGTAACAACAACAATCTGCAGATAGCCAAGCTGTTTCATTAGTGACTTTTTTCCAGCAGGGTTAACGCCCAACTAAGCCAAAACCAACTCATAATGACTTAAACAGCATCAAAATTATTCACTTATTTTCTCAATAAAACATCAAAAATATTTGCACTTTTTGCAACTTGAGTTGCATGAAGATGAACATGCCCTGGCTTGTTCCCTTTACCATTTACCCCTGTAGTTCATATGAGGCAATGTAGAAGCACGCCCAACCAGCTGAAAGGCCCCAGGGCTTCTTGCTGGACATGGATCTCAGCATTTGTCAAGCTAATTAAGGAAGCAACTCAGTGCACTCACTCATTACTCAGGGCTGCTGTGTTTATGGGGAATACTTGCAGAACCCGCCCTCTCCTTGCACTTCTGGCAACTGTGTATAGGCTGGTTGAGATATAGAAGAATAGTGTGACTGGCATCCTGGTCAAGTAGAAGAAAATAATGTGTTAATGACATCCTAGTAAGGACATTTAGGTTAAAACGGCAACATATAGACTCATTCTAAAGGAGATGGTTACAGGTATGCACATGTAGAAACTTTACCAGTACTCTGCTTCTGTCTCACTGACTTTGAATGTACACGCTGCTTATCTCAAATATCTATGATGATTTGGCATTTAATGTTGCCGTGCAGAATATTGCACCATCATTTTAGGGATAGAGCGGGGATGTCTTTGGATAGAGTTGCACTGCATGAGCCTGCATGACTCATCTAAATTTATTACAACTTTTTAAGCTGCTATTGCACAGACAGATGCTGTGACTGCACTTTTGAGTGCTCCGCTGGGTTTATTTGTTATTCATACAAGCTGTATAGCCCTGCTGTTCGTGCAATTATTTTGTCATGTAAACACTGAAGAGCCAGAAAATAGTTGGCATTCACACAAAGAATGAATAAGTCTATTTAATGCAAATGAAGGAATAATGTGATAAGGAACCATCCCAAGGGTAAGGAATTATCATTTTGTTGCAGTTCTATTTACTATTAAATATTTTTTTAACGTTGGAGTGTGAGGACTGGCTGCTTTTAATGGCATTTCTAACCCCTTAAACCTTGCAGCATTCAACTATCAGTACTAAGTGGCTTAATAACATATAGAAGATGACATCTGGATATGAACCAGATCTCACTAATCCTCATTGCAGAGCAGAACAATCTAATTTTATTGTGTAACTTATGATTTAGTTACATCTCTCTAAGAGCTGGCTTCTGTGAGAAAACTTCACCGTTGTTGTCATGACAGATTGAGTCAGTGAAGGAAAAGTGGGCCATGTCCCAGAGTGCCATGTTGGGTGGAAAAGTAGGGGGATAGTGAAGATAGAGTGGAAATTCCACCCACACAAAGGTTGATGTTTTCTGTTTGTATTTCAGTTGAAATCTTGAGTGGGTGTGTATATGTAGGCACCACAGTGCATTGTGTGTGTGTAATAAGTCACGAACTAAGTGTCTGTTGGTCTCAGTACTGCAGCATGATAGCAGCTTGGCAGGTGTTAAGCAGCAACAGCAGCAGACTGCCACTGAGTGCGAGCTGTGACAAACAGGACTGACTCTGACCACCAGCTCTACTCTGTTACTATTGTTAAACACTGTTTATTTTCTTTCTCACTTTGTCTCTTGTCCTGCCCCTTTTCTTCTCTTCCTCTCTCCCCTTCTCCATTTTTCTTCATCTTCCTTCTGTAGCCAACTGGCCCGCACTGAAAGGTAAACAAATGACAAGCTGGTGTTTTTTCTTTTAATCACAATCTCTTATCACAGTTTCAATCATCAGATGTTACCTCTCAGGCTTTACACTTGCATGGGAAGATCTTGCCTTAAATGAGTTTTACATGCATAAAGAAGTGAAACTAAACATTGGATTGAGTCAACAGGAAGTCTAGGTATCTTGTACAATGACAAGCGACCACTGAGCAGTATGCTACTGTTTTATCTCTGCAGAGTGGATGGCCGAAGGTGGTCTGTGGCATCAGTTCCATCGTCTGGATACTGCACCAATGCACCCAGTTCATCAGTATCTGTAAGCTGAGTCTTTTTCTGTGTCTCAGTGTGTTTCTCTTCTTGTACTTATCTTTGTCTGTAAGGCCTGTCTCTCTTGGCTTCATCAAGTATTTAGTGTCCTGTGACTTTATGGTGCTGTGGTGTCTTGTAAACATATAGTATTGACTGAACCGTAAATCCCATCACCTCAGACAAAGAGCAGGTGTGAAATAAATCTACCTATAAATGGTTGTTGATTTATAATACACCACTTCCTGAGTAAAAATGTAATAATGGCACTCTGTACCTAGAATATATTTTAGATGAGTTGTGAAAGGTGTGTTGGACCCACAACTCAAGGTGAAAGACAACATAACAAAACAGCCATACGTAGTGTCTTAAACAGATTCCCTTTGTCTTATAAGTCTAAAGTAACGCTTCACCTAACATCGTTCTTTGGACGTGACGTTCTCGTCTCTGGATAAGGGGTTCTCTGCAATGGACACGCAAGAACATTTTACTTCACATATGCATTTCAAACTAAAATAGTCATGATCCACTTACATACACAGGAACTGTCAGTAAGCTGTACTTTGACAGGTTTAGGCTTAAGGACTGCTCTAACAATAATTCCAGAAGAATTTTAAGCCAATTTTAAAGATAAAAATATTCATACATAATTAAATAGTCAGCACTGTAATGAGTATGATGAATGGGTCCTGGATCATGAGCTTGACTGGATTGTACAGTGATTGAGACAGCAGTGTATAGAGTCATATTTTGGCAAAAATAAATGATACTGAGGATCCACAATGATGACAATGAAGAAGTGGTGGAGGATGCTGCAGGAGTGGTTTAAAACATTTCTTTGGATGTTTCATACTTGTTTCTGCTGTGAGAACTTTTTATACTTTAATTCCTCTGTTGGAATCAGTTATGCTGTAGCTGAACTTTTTACAACCACTTTTATATTCAGAAGGTAGATTTTCAGTGAAACACCACTTCACAGAGACTCATGAAAACTGTAGAGATTGGATATGTATAGTGGTGTGAAAAAGTATTTTTTCCCCTTCCTGATTAAAAATATTTTTTTGTTTTTTTGTCACGCTTAAGTGCTTCAGATCAAAACAAACTAATTGCCCCCCTAAACCAAACAATTGGTTGTGCCACCCTCGGCAGCAACAACTGCAATCAAGCATTTGCAATAACTGGAAATGAAGAATTTTGGCCCACTCTTTGTAGAATTGCTTTGCACAAACTGATGGCCAGATATGATATGATGTTCTTTTTATGAAATGCTGTGTTAGTTTTGCACCAGATGTAACAGGACGTACACCTACCAAAAAGTTCAACTTTTGTCTCAAATTTTCACTCAGGTTATATTTGTGCAATATTAAAATGTGTTTGATGAACTGAATCATTAAAGTGTGACAAATATGCAAAAAAAACAACAAACAAACAAATCAGGAGGGGTGCAAATACTTTTTCATAGCACCGTCCTGCTGAAATAATTTGAACTGACACATTGTGAAGTATAAGTATTATGTGACAGTCTGGTCGAACATACTTTAAACCAGCAGTTGATTTGCACGAAGCAGCTCACTGGAAATAGTGTTGTGTCTTTTAATGACTCAGCCATAACAGGATATGTCCAGTGATGATGCATCGCTCCATCATCTGCCTTTTATCAAACTTTCCACTGCAGAGAGGAAATGGGAATGAATCCTCAGATGCCTTTCCCGGAAATTAATTAAATATTTATTAATGATTTATAATATTGATTAAGATTAAAGATTGACACTTTGATACATTTGACAATTAAAATCCCTAAACCTGTACTCAATATGTGTTTCTGTTTTATTTAACAATAAAATTAGTATTTCTAGTGGAACCAATGAATGATTAAAATTTTACAGTGGTCGTAAAGTCTTTCAGTTAATGTTTTACCATCCTTGGTAAAGAAATTACTTCATACCAAAATCATTAGAGCTTGTGCTTTGTGTAACCCTTTAAACGGAGGGAAAGTACAAGAATAATAGGATTAATCATTACAATAACACAGCTCTTGTTGAAATGATTGGTTTCTTTTTTTTACTGGACGACATCACATTTTGAGTAGGGACTGCACAGTGTTTCACATTTTGTCACACTCCTTTTCCTCGGGAAAAGCGAAGGAAGCTTGACGTGCTGCCCAGCTACATCCATTAGTTATTTGTTGATTTGTTTCTGTGGTGATTATCTTGAGATTTTTGTCTTCAAAGTTAATACTGAAACTGCAGTTGGCTATGAAAAAACAATACCCGGCTTCTCTGTCGCAGCTGTAATTTTGTGTGGCCAACCACATGGGTAGGAGACAGTGAGGTCAGCCTTCACCACACAATGCCCCTTTCAGGTTTGTTGTCAGTGAGGCCTTTATGCTGCTCTTGCTCTGCTCTAGTTTCTTTTGTCCACCTCTATCACTTATTTTCTGTCTTTTCTTGCTCTTTTGCTCGTTTCCCCTGTTTTCCTTTCACTTTTTCCTCTCTATTAGGCTTTCCTCTTTTATCTGGTCAGATGAGCCACTCATTTCCTTTTGCTCTTCATCCAGTGAAACACAAGATCCCAGCTAGATGAGAGTGCTCATAAATTCCAGGCTGCATGTCACACTTTTGGGCTCTGAAAGAGAAAACGAATGCATGCATGGCCAACACGATGGTAGTTGCTAACTGCTTTAGGGCCTGCTGCAGCAAGAAATAAAGAAATCCTGCTTCAGGGGAGCAGAAAACTGAAGCTTATCAAGTCTGCTTTTTAAAAAGTAGAAATGGATTTATGTTTTATTTTACTTTCGGCATATCTTTGCTAAGTGCTACATCTAATTCCGATCTATAGCATAATGGAAAATGAAGCCTTTCAGAGTAAATCTGAGAGCAGTGAAATAACTATCATATCAGAGTATCTAACACAGGATGTTAGATACTCAAAGCAGTCATAGAAAAACTTGCCGTAGAAAGAAATGTGTAAAAAGTTTGCCACTTTTGCTTTTAAACGTTCTTTTTTTTTTTTTTTTTTTTTTTTTTTTTTAATATTTGACACTGTTTTTCACATTTTTTCTTCTCCCTGTGCATATCCCATTTCTGTTTATCCCCTCCATACTTTCCCCTCCCAGTCCTCCTCTTCCCAGGAGTTATTGCACCAGTTGCCCTTACAGCCCACACAAGATGATCTCCACTTCCTGTTCAAACATTTCCGGAGCACAGAGAGCGTGGCAGATGAAGAAGGAGCACACCCCTCTCCCCCTGTCAGGGTCCGATCACGCAGTCTCAGGTAACTTGGATTGAAATCGTTCAATTACTATACAGCCCAGACATATGAACGGTTTATTACACAAACATTTCAGAATCATTGTGATAATTAGATTAGTTTGAACCAAAGAGCTACATCTCTGGTGATGGTGCAGGTTAATGTCAAATGTAGTTGTAAGCAGAGCAAATTGAGCAAGAGAATGGATGTCAGGAGCCACTGAATTCTGCTACTTCTTACATTACTAATCTTATTTTATAAAATTAAGTCATGTATTGCACACTATTATACCCAGATTTAAAGTCTGTACTGTGATAACACTGCAAATGAGCCAAATGTATGTAGTAGTGTGGTAATTTTGACTTCATCTTGTTGTCTGTGGTTTGCTAAGTAGCTAAACTAACCTTTCTAATTAAAATGACTCAGTTAAGCCTATTTCAAAAGGTAATTATCTGTTGATGTTAATGAAACATCACTGAATCACCCATCCGAGAGACTTGTCTGACTATAACTGCAGTGTGATGCTGCTCTGCTGTTGCTATACTGTGCTTGGACTATTCTGCTATTCTAATTAAAGATGTGAGCTGTGGATTTCATATAAACACTTCCACATCCAGTAGCCTAAGGTTCACATTCACCACCCCACCTCTTGTACATTTCCCTACTGTTACGTAGTTCCTTATCCAAACATGGATTTAAGGTAATTTTACAAGATACAAAACAAACTGTTAGCAGTGCTGAAGCCACTAAAATGACTGCAGTTAGTACTAGAGCTATAAACAAGAAATCAATCAATCAATTTTATTTATAAAACACTTTAAAAACAACATGTAACATTTGATATGATTGTTGCTCAACTTTAATGACAACAGTAGGGGAAATATGTTGCAATGTTCTTTCATATATAATTATAAATGATTAAATTTTAGCTGGGAGGATTTAAATATGGTAGAATAATTATTCTATGTGGTATTGCAGAAAGCCTGTGTGTTGGTTACTAGTTATCCCCTGGATTAGAATATTGCATTTCCTCATCATTTAGCATCTCAGCTCTCATAAAACACTTAAACAAGCCCTCTAAATAGCTCTAGTGGTGGGGAGTTTAGAGGTTGCTGGAGACTTTTATGATGGGCTGGGGAGGGTGTTGGCAACATCTTGATGTGGTTGTTTTTCTGTGACGTGCCCTTGCCTGTGCCGCTTACTCACATGTACTGTATATGCACAAAACCACACACATAGACTTATAATGGGACATTCTGTGGTTAGCAGTGAAAGTTCTAGATATGTCTATGGTACTATGTATGCAGGAGTGTGTTGTTTTCTACTCAAGGGAGAAGACTGTCACAGTCGAGACAAGAAAGTCCTTTTTATTTAGTGATTTAGAAAACTTACAATTTAGTTTCTAATTTAAAACGCATTGAAAATGTGAGTATATACTTCACATGTAGGCTTGTTAACTTCACTTGACATTTATACAACCAGTAAAGGGCGTAGATGGCTTGCACAGATGTTCAGTTTCCTGAATGATCAGTTTACCAGTAGAACACGAGATTCAACAAATCCTTTAATAATTTTGTATGAGAGAACTCCACCAGGGTTTTGGTCAGTTAAAATTTTGGACTGTGAAGCCTATTCAATTATCATGACTGACTTTTATACTACTATTTATAAACAAGTTTAAGTAACTGCTCATATTAACTATGGAACTAGATGACTGTCAAGTGCCAAGAGCTATAATGGCTCCAGAGGGTGTGTAAAGCATCTTCTTATTGCCCACGAATAGGTCCCAAGGGGTTAACGGTTGCTGTTGCCCTCAAATAAAACCTCACTACATGTGCAACTGTTGTGGTTTTCCAAAAATAGTAGTTGCATCAAGTGATATGCCATATGCTGATATCGTTATTTGTAGCATGTGTGCAGATGGGGGCACCCAGGATCACTATTTATAACATTTGTGATGACAGTACATTGATTTGTAATGTGTGTGGCACGTTTAAAAGGTGCCCTCTTGTAACTAAAGACCTGTACACACAACAGATTTGGTCATGGATACTGCAGATGAAAACCTGACGTGAATTACATCAGTGTCATTTTCACACATGCTGCTGCTGTTTATGACTTGTGGTGGCTGTAAACAAACTGAGTCCAGCATTTGTAACTACTTGTAAGAAAGATGTAGATTTTGTGTAGAATAAAAAAAAAGTTGTGATGAACATTATTATACAGCTTCAATATATCAGTGTTTATATGTTGTACTTTAAACACACTGTATTATCAACCTCTTTTATAACTTCTCCATGCCCTGATGAGTTTGCTAATCAGTTCAACTGATTTTATGTAATTCAAATTTAGCATCCATAAGTTATTAACTTTATTTGTGCAAAAATATTGTATAATATTTACTACTGTGTGGAATTTCTTATCTATCTATAGATCTGTCTATTCATTTTTCCTTTTTTTTGTCTGGTTCTCTTCCAGCCCTGGGCGGACATGTGGAACATTTGACAATGAGATTGTCATGATGAATCATGTCTACAAAGAACGTTTTCCTAAGGTATAGTCAAAGTTTTTCTTGTTTTATTAAATATTCAAACATCTGCACTGGTGTTAATATGTATGAATGCACAAAAAACATTATTACACATGACCAGCACAGGAGGTTTTAATGTTCCTTGTAAAATAATTGCAAAATCTTGAATCACTCACTGATATGATTTTTTTAAATTGTTAATATTCCTGTCACTTTTTAAAATGATGTCTTCCATCTTGGTTGTTTTGCAGGCGACGGCCCAGATGGAGGGTCGGCTGCTTGACATCATTGCAGAGTGTTCCCCAGACACTGCTCTGCCCCTGGCTGATGGTGTGCTGGGATTCATTCAACACCAGCTGATGGAGCTTGCCAGAGACTGTTTGGACAAGTCCCAGAAAGGCCTGGTCACTTCCAGGTACTTTGTGGAGCTGCAGGAGAAACTAGAGAAGCTGCTGCATGAGGTGGGTGCTTTTCATTTTCAATAAATATTTCTCCATCTGATTTTTAGGAAACGTGCAAATAGATTTGTTCAGTTTTTTAGTTATTATTCAGCCACGGTTCTTTTTAAGACATCATCAGTGGATCTCTGATTGTCGGTACCTCAGTGTAATGTCCCAGAAGAACATTACATGCTACACTGTAGCTGCGCTGGGAACATTGAATTGAAATTGCTAGTTTGATTGCTTCTCATCTGTACTGATTCCAGTTCATTGTGCAGTAATAGTGTTGTCATTTCTTATTATTACATAGATCTGTGCAGTGGACAAGTGTTTGATTATGTAATGATTTATTATATAACCTTTACAGCAACAATTGTACTCTAGTAAATGCTGCAAAACAGATTATGGCTCCTGCTGCTGACTCAGACCGCAAATGACTTTCTTATATTACTCAGGAAGTAGGATAATTTAACATTGAGTTTCTGACGATGACACAGTTAGGACACTTGATGCAATGTTTTCTTGTGTTCATCCAGTCTCCTAGTAATTTGTTTGTACTACAGCCCAGTTTTTTTTTTCTTCCAATTTCCACTAAAACCACATTTCTGTAATTATTCCACTGTTATGGCCACAAAAAATATTTTCCAGTAGTTTAGTTAAAGAAAATAGTCCCTTATGGTCACATGTTAAATTATTAAATTTGTTCTTGTGCTAGTTGTGTAATAATTACAGCTGCTGTTTAAAAATGCTATGTTGTTTTAAACTTTTAGAAAACTATATGTTCTAAAACAAATCTTGTACCAGGTTTGAAAGAATAAGCAATAGTGCCTGTTACAAATTTGACAAACTGACACTAGTCTTGCACCACCTCTGTGTAACAGATTCAGAATTTGCTGTTTTAACAAGGCAAGGCAATGTTAGACCAAGATATAGAGACAGTCTGTGTTAAAAGTGTATTCACAAGTATTTTCAATTAATTATAAATCTGCTAAGACAGAAGAGCGAGCAGAAGTGAGTGTTGATGCAAGATGTTGAAATACCACGATCCCTTGAATCACCAACATATAATGTAAGAAGATGAAATGGATGCTAAAAATAATGAGTCAGACACGGCAGACGGGCGCTGTGGATGAGCTGTGTCGCCACATGGCTTGTGCCAACTGAATTAACTCACAATAATAATCCATTGCCCTTTGTTCTTCCTTGAGCAGGCATATGAGCGTTCAGAGAGTGAGGAGGTGACCATCATCACTAAACTGGTCAAGAAGATTCTCATCATCATCTCCAGGCCCGCCAGACTCCTGGAGTGTCTGGTGAGACTCACTGTTAGACACAGTAGTGATTATAGGCACAAGAGTGACACAATATCAACACAATGTTCACTAGCTCAGAGCCTTGAACAAACCATCAGTCCCCACACGTGCAGGTATGACGGATGACTCATATACATTGATATCTTTTAGTAATGATAGATTTTAGGAGCAGTAATAACACAGTTGTCTGTTGAAATAAAGAAACAGCAGCTCTGCCTTGCTGGACAGGAGGGTATTTTGAGCTATAGTTCTTCATGAGTATTTAAATATTGGCAGCTGATAATTCAAGTTCTAAAATTGGCAAGTCATGGAAAAACACACAAAGTTTTTTTTTTCTTTCAATCTTATCAACTCGACCTCAACTGTATGTACAGTATGTTGCGGAAACATTCATAATGCATAAAACATATGAGTATATACCATTTTGTTCAGCTTTTTGAATCATACAAAATTCAATAAGCTTAATTATACTACATACTAGCTTTTGTTCTTGTATAACATTTTCCTGTTGTCTCTTAGAATTAAGTGCTTTTTTGTTTTGCAAAAGCCAAACTAACTTGTAGAAAAATGCTTTATAACCACAACATGTCTTTATTTTCTCCAGGAGTTTGATCCAGAGGAGTTTTACCAACGTCTGGAAGCTGCAGAGGGTCAAGCAAAGGTCGGCCAGGGCATCAAGACTGATATTCCCAGATACATCATCAGCCAGCTCGGCCTCACCAGGGATCCCTTGGAAGGTCCAATGCTTTTTATAAATTATATAATCTACTTCTTTTTTCTATTTAGGTGTTTTAAAACATTGTCCTGCAGTTCAGTTGCACTGTTATTTTTGCTGATAATGTGAATTTTATGAAGAAAAATACATTTTCACTGTTATATCACAACACATGTAATTAAAAAATAAAACTACTTTCAAAATGTAAACTTTTAAAGAATGCAGTTATATGCATCTGTCCTCTATATGATGACAACATTAAAACACTTCTGCTACAGGCATACAACATCGGTGTCTTTTAAGAGTAGACCTTCCTTCAACTGAATTTAAACTGAACTGACAAATTATAAAATGAATAACTTAAATAAAATTCTGCCAAAACATGCTAGGAATACAGTGTTGTTAAACATAACTCTTTGTGTGATGCTGTTACAGAAATGGTCCATCTGGAGCAGACGAGCCCGAGTCACAGATCGGCCAGCAGAGAGTCTGATGACTCTGGAGAGACAACACTTCTGCAGGTATAAGCTTACATTCAACAAGAGGTAGTTAAGTGAGTCTGAGGCTGAGAGAATTAAAAGGTGGATGAGCCTTTTTAAATGTATTGGAGGGGATACTGAAGACATGTAAAGTTAAACATACAGTCTAAGACAGACAAAAACATTCACATTATCACAGGGAAGCCACAAAGCACGTGGATGCAGGCTTTTTGGAAGTTGTGCAGCTAATAAGTTTCTGTTATTCTCCATGTGGTTTTGTTAAATGTGTGTGATACAGAGCCGAGCTGCCTGCACCCCTCCTCGTAGGAAACCACTGGAGAGTGACTTTGGGACCATCAAGCTCATTAGCAATGGCGCCTATGGGTGAGTAAGACAGACGTCTTTGTTTGTGTTTGACTGACTCATTCCCTTTGTGGACACTGCAGAGAGCCAAATAAAAGCGGAAAAGAAACTAAAATGAGGATGTGTTGTCGCAGTGTTTTTATATTTACACTGAGAAGTTGTTTGGGCAATTTTATTTCAAGTCTAAACTGAAGTAAGTGATGCTCGTGTTTCCACATTGCCTCATTTTCATAATAACATTTTTCAATAATTTCCCTCCATAACCATCATTTCCTTACTGTCCCTGTTATTTCTTTTCTTCTCCATTTCTTCTTCAACACTCTGTATTGCCATACAGGGCTGTATTTCTGGTGCGCCACAAGGAAACCCGTCAACGTTTTGCCATGAAGAAAATCAACAGGCAGAACCTGATTTTAAGGAACCAGATCCAGCAGGTTTTTGTGGAGAGAGATATCTTAACCTTTGCTGAAAACCCATTTGTGGTTTCTATGTTCTGCTCTTTTGAAACACGGAGGCACCTGTGTATGGTCATGGAGTATGTGGAAGGTAGGAACATAAATTGTCATGTCTTGCCAGGAATGCTGCTCTCTAAAACTCTGTTAAAACCTAAGCAAACCATCTGAGCTGGCTATCTGTCTTTATTGAATCCATTATACTTTAAGGTGGGGATTGTGCCAACCTGTTGAAGAACATCGGTCCTCTGCCTGTGGACATGGCACGGATGTATTTTGCAGAGACTGTTCTGGCTTTAGAGTATCTTCACAACTACGGCATTGTACACAGAGATCTCAAACCTGACAAGTGAGTCCCCAGCCAGTCACGAAAGAGAATTTTCCATCACACTTCACATTCACACAGGAAGCACCACATTACTTCTAAGCTTTCATCATTTTTAACTCACCATCACTAAATAATTAAAAGACTGGCAGTGTTTCTGAAGTTAGCAGAGTGAGCAGAATTTTGTGAAACTTTCAGCCTTTGGATATTTTTTTTTGTACCAAATCTGAGATTTATGACTGGGGGTTTTCATTTAATGCAACTTGAACCGTTTCTGTATTTGCTTCCTCTATAGTTTGTTAATCACCTCCCTGGGGCACATTAAGCTGACAGACTTTGGATTGTCAAAAATAGGTCTAATGAACATGACCACCAACTTGTACGAAGGACACATTGAGAAAGATACCAGAGAGTTCATTGACAAACAGGTTTGTTTTTTCTCATCTTGCCTTCTCTTCATTTTGGTTGTTAACACCTTATGTAAGGTCACTTTTCTCTTCCTTTTTCTGATTTTCCTCTCCACAGGTGTGTGGTACCCCAGAGTACATTGCTCCAGAGGTGATTCTCAGACAGGGCTATGGGAAGCCTGTGGACTGGTGGGCTATGGGCATCATTCTTTATGAATTCTTGGTGGGATGTGTGCCTTTCTTTGGCGACACACCAGAACAGCTTTTTGGTCAGGTGGTTAATGGTAAGAGATCCTTTAATTGAATACAATTATTACTTTGTCGTCAAATACAACAATAACTTATAACCCAACAATAACCCTGCTCAATGCAGGTTTCATTTTTGTCAATTGTTGTGTTCCAGTATGAAGCCATCACAATATTTCTACATAGTTGTGATTTTTAGTCCAGGGGGGGGGGGTGTATAGATAAATGTGAATCCATTGAATTACTGGTATGTTCTTATTTGTCCAGATGAGATCATCTGGCCCGATGGTGAGGACGCTCTCCCAGCTGATGCCCAGGACCTTATTACCAGACTGCTGAGGCAGAGCCCTCTGGAGCGCCTGGGAACAGGTTGGTGGCCGATGTGACTGATGATAGATTGGGAGACAAGGTTCTCATGAGCCTGTTGGGTCCCAGGGAGCATAGTACACATGCTGTGACCTTATGCTGGCCAGGAAGAGGCACAGATTTGCTTGTTTGTGTTACCTGTTCAGATTTGAGACCTGGCATGCCATGGGCTATCACACTAGAACAAATAGTCTCAAATGTGTGATGACGACATTGTTTTTAATGCAACATTTTGACTGAGGCAGAGGCATTTAACCAGACAGGTGGACTAAGCCACTATGGCCAGTGAGAGCTCCAGAAACTACTGACTGAATATGTTAAAGCATTCCTATTTTTTTTTTTTTTATTATTGAGGTTTGTCCAATAAAAGAAGATATTGGGGAATCATGAGAGACAAATTGGCTGAGGGGTGTCTGTACACCAGGCCTAAGATGGGCAGATATTCAAACCAAACCTGTCTGTTTCTTTTACAGGTGGAACCACTGAGGTAAAGATGCATATGTTCTTCCTGGGGTTGGACTGGAACGGACTCCTGAGGCAGAAAGCTGAGTTTATACCACAATTGGAGACTGAAGAGGACACCAGTTACTTTGACAGTGCGCATCTTTATTCACAGATAAACATGCAAACCTAGACACACCTTTTATTAGAATCACAGAAGGAGACAATGCAATGAGAGTAGGCTGTAACAAGTTAAGATAAAAACAATGTCTCCAGGTTTTCATTTTTTGAAGGTGTCACTTGTGCTCCCTGCAGCCCGATCAGACCGCTACTGTCACCTGGGCTCAGATGAAGATGATGAAACGAATGATGACGAATCATCTCTGGAGCTCCGACAGTTCTCCTCTGTGGCCCACCGCTTTAGCAAGGTACGTGTTACTGCTCTGCTAGATAAAGAAATATCTAACATTAATTAGTCATTGATAAAAAAAAAAATGTTGCAGTGAACTCACAAAAAACTATCCTTCAGATAGCTTAACTAAATACCTATATGAGATAAAGGAACAAATATTAACTTTTAACACACTTTTTTTGTTAAACTCCAGGTGTACAGCAGCACAGAACACCTGTCGACCTCCACTCCATCCAATCAGAGTCTGTCGTCATCAGAGCGAAGCCACAGTGAGGAGAAGGAGGAGCGATGGGAGGGCAGAGGAGTCCTTTCCCCTGGCGATGGACACAAACATTTGGCTGGTGGAGACAGGAGGGCAGATGGACACAGGGGGAGGTGAGAGAGAGTGATGTCCTTCTTATGAGAGGAAAAAACACAACTCTCCATTTTTTATGTTGTGAAAGATGTGAGATGGAAATCTAATATTTACTGTATTATGAAAGGTTGGTAGATGTTTTGTTGGTTAATAGTGTCAGTTGACCCAAGTTTTATCCTTTTTTTTTCCTGCAGTTTTTTGGTGTGCTACCATTCACTGATCTGGTTCCCCTTTAAGCTAAATACGATAAACTGTTAAGACATACATGACTTACATGACCTCTACTGACCAAATTATGGTGTTACATAAATTTTATCCAAAAATAATCTGTAAATTAAATAACTGAGAAACTGTGTAACAAAGCTCATATATGTGTTTGTGTAGAATTACCATACTTGTAGTCCTGTACATCCTGGCCCAATTCCTAAAAGACTGTTATTGCAGATTTTATTGAAATGATGTGGGATTTTTTTTGTGCCATCTATATAGTCTGCGACCTCGTGCTTCATCCAGTTCCTCCCAGTCAGAGCGCAGTGCCAGCCCATTGGTGATGAACAGCACCCAGAGCCTCGACGTCATGCCTCGCTTCGCCATCTCTGCAGAAGAAGAGGGTAAGAGTGACAGCCACAAACATCTGGTCATCCACTTTTTTATTCTGCAAATGTGGGACACCACTGCTCACACTCTTTAATTTGTGATTGAAGATGGAGTGGTTTCGAACCTGCGGCGCATCCGTCTCCGGAGCAACAGCACGGGCACCAGGCCCTCATTCCGGAGAGGAGCATCTCGACGCATCGCCCACCAGCTAGAAACCCCAGAAAAACCCAAGTCCCCATCTGGCAAAGTCCCCAAGTCTGCCTCTGTGTCTGGCCTGTCCCTTATCATCACTCCAGGTAGACAGGATTTTCTATAAAATGTTATCAGGACATATGTAGTAAAAAACTTAAGTTTTAGAATTCAAATAAATAATGTAAAGAAAATAAGTAAATAAATGTTTCAAACTCATGTTTATTTTTAATGAAGTCTTTTGGAGTCACGACTGTGATATATTAATTTGTTAAGATTGTTAATGTGTTTACAGCGCCCTCTACAGCCTTAGGCCATGTGGTTTAAGTAAACATGCAAACCACAATTAAGTGGCCAAACTAAAAATAATGTCACTTAGGATATTTTCACTTTTTTTTTTCATTTTGGTTTTGTTTTTAACAAGTAACTAAGAACTGTACAAAGTAGTAGTCAGAAGTGAATACTATGCATTAACACCCAACTGATTACCTAATCATCTTCTCCTGTTTCAGACGACTCAGCTGGTCCTCCTACAAGCCCAAAATCGTCCCTGTCCTTGTCGTCCAACCCTTCATCTAGAGACTCGTCTCCCAGTCGGGACCTGTCTGTCAGCATCAGCTGCCTCAGGCCTCCTGTGGTCATCCACAGCTCCGGAAAGAGGTTTGGCTTCGCTCTGCGAGCTATCAGGGTCTACATGGGAGACAGTGATGTCTACACAGTCCATCATATGGTCTGGGTATGTGTCCTCATCTCAGGTGTAGCAGGTGCTGTTCATGTATGAAAAATTCAGTATATTTAACAAATTAAAAGTGTACTTATGAAAGAAGTACATTTAATTCTAAAATGTAAAAAGTACATACTAGAACAACTTCCATGATCCTCAAGGTTACTTTTTAGATAGTATAATATTATGTACTGACTATTCTAAATAAGTGTACAGCAGTTTATCTCTTATTATGAGATTATTATAGTTGCTTGACCAGTAATTTTGAGGTTGTGTGTCCACAGTGCGTTGAGGAGGGTAGTCCAGCACATGAGGCAGGACTGAGAGCTGGTGACCTCATCACTCATGTCAACGGAGAGTCTGTCCAGGGACTCGTCCACACTGAGGTGGTGGAGCTGTTGCTTAAGGTATGAAGGCTTGTTAAGGAAGATGGCTTGGAATTAATTAATTTATTACTGTTGTTTGTTTTTGGTAAGATCCTTATAGCATAGTCCTTTTAGTACGGGAAACATACTCTATGTTCTGTTAGTGATAACATGTCATTATACAGCTCTTGCTGCCTCGTAGAGAGGTGTTTATGTTAATGAATGTTTTAAACAGAGTGGAAACAGAGTGACCCTGCAGACGACTGCCCTTGAGAACACTTCTATTAAGGTGGGCCCTGCTAGAAAGGCAAGCTACAAAGCCAAGATGGCCAGACGCAGCAAAAAGAGCAAGAGGAAGGATGGACAGGACAGGTATGTTAGGCTGGAATTATGTAATACTGTAGCTGCAGTATTACTATTGGAATTTCTGCTTAGCATTAGACTTCAGATTTTCAATCAGCAGTACATTAGATTTTTCCTTTTTTTGTTTCCTTATCTGTTTATTTCACTTAAATTTATCTAGAGACCACCTTTGGACTCAAATGACACCTATTTTTAGCTGTACCTTATTATGAAACAAGAGATCAGTGAATACAAGTTTTTAATCAACATCCTATAATATGAATTCAGCACAAATCGATCATAGTTAATTTAAGTTGTTTCTTTTTCTCTGGTCATTGCTTTACCTCCAATGCGAATTATAGTAGCTTTGTTTTCTTAAGAAAGCACAAACTTATACCAAATAACAGTACTAAACTAAGCAAACATCTATTTTTTTTCCCTTTGCAGCAGACGACGAAACATCTTGAAGAAGCTATCTAAGCATACACCTCCTCCGCCCATGCAAAGCAGTCGTAGCTTCTCTTCGGGCTTCCACCAGTCATCTAGTGACAGCCTCTCTGGTTCTCCCACTCAGAGTCTCTCTCCTGGACCTTCTACACCCTGTCGCTCCCCTGCTCCTGACCACTCTGGAGGTGAGTGAGGATGCCTTGTATCACTTGTAGACTTCAGCCAATATGTTTGTGTGTTTTGTGGTTGTCCTGGAGGGGCTGAAGGAAAAATAGCTACTAAAGTCAAACTGCTTTATCTCTTTCTCTTTCATTCAGATTCAAGTTCTTCTCCTTGCTCCAGCTCCCCTAACTCACCTGTACCACAGGCCCGCCCCAGTTCCCTTCACGTCTTAGGTCGGTACAAAGCTGGCCGCTGCAAGTCCACTAGCAGCATCCCTCCTTCTCCGCTGGCCTGCATCCCACCTCCTCAGCCTCTCTCTCCTCAGTGCTCTCCATCCTGCCTCCCCAGTCACCCCAAGTCCCTGCAGGGATTCCATGGCAAGACATTGTCCCCTCCCACTATTGCTCGTCATTCTGTTCGCCCCCGCAGTGCAGAACCACCACGCTCACCGCTGCTCAAGAGGGTCCAGTCAGCAGAGAAGCTGACAGGAGACAAGTCAACAGGGGGTTACCATGGAGACAGGAAGGCATACAGCACCCGCCGCCACACCATGGAGGTGCCTCTGTCTGAAGGGGAGGGACTGGAGGACATGGATGGGGACCCCGTCGCCGGCTTTGTCTGTGTCGGCGAACATGGCCGTCAGGGGCTTTACATTGGAGGGCAGAGAGGCCACCAGGACACAGCCAGTGGAGGTAGTGAGCACCATCGATGTACCTCCTCACCACAGCATCGTGGCGGCAACCACCACTCCAAAGAGGTGGTGTTAATGAGGAAGCTGGCTCTGTCAGAGCGGAGGGACTCATTCAAGAAACAAGAGGCCGTGCAGGAAGTGAGTTTCGACGACCTGGAGGAGAGAGAGGCAACGCCGAGCCTCACGCTTCCTACCACACAGCCGAAGGCATTTAAAGCATCCTGGGTCAATTTGGCCCAGTCAGAATCCAGCGTAAAGGTGGAAGGAAGGGGATCACAGGGTATGACAACACAGCAGAAAGCCAAGTCTAAAGACAAAGAAGACTTTTAGTTTTACTTCGCCAAGGGTTAACAGCTCAAAAAATATAGAGAAGTCTTTGACCTCCTACTGTACTTACATTTGAAGGACTCACGTGTCCATAAAACTGTGACAAAGTCCAAAATCATCACAAGCAACTGTCTGAAGACGAGAACAAATTGAATTTGATGTTTCTCAATAATATATATGCACCCTGCAACACTGTTAACAGAATACTGACTGCCTAAAATTATGTTTACTTCCTAGATGCTTGTTTTCTCTTCTCAAATCACTGTGGCACCTGTAACTGATGTATTTTGTAAATATTTTTAGTTTAAGTGAAGAAACTTATTTATGACTTTTTATTCTCATCTTGTTTTTGTTTTTTTGGTTATTGAAAATGCCTTGGATGCTACAGCTATTTTTATTTCAGGAATTGCACACAAGAGAAGCCACGCAACAACTTTTCTGTGAGGTGTTACTGTAGGTTCAGGAAAGAGAGGCAACGTCAGTCATCATTCTATAAGCCGTGAGTCTTTGAAACAAACTGTGTTTGTCCTACAACATATTATGTATTATAGAATTTCAGAAGATATTCTGTGCTGCTTCTCAAAAGAAATCTAACATACAGATTGTAGTGGTAAATGTTTAGATCTTGAATCTTGAACACATTCTCTGTATAAATATCACCATCATACTTGGAAGCCCAGCGCTGGTGCCAAAGCATGGTTTAACCATAGGAACCAATTAAAAGAGGTACTGTAGTTGTACATAACAAGCTTCATGCATGCACTGGCTACACCACCACTTGCTCTCTCTTGTTAAAAAGAAGAGTGCTGACACTCCTCTAGCAGTGGTTTTAGTCATAACCTGATCAACATACAGGTGTGTAGATAAAGCTTTGTGACTACAAAGGCTGTCGTCTCTGTCCTCTAATACCTAGCTGAATCAGGCCTCCGTCCAGCTCTTTACGAACTTCACTGAAGGGTTTTCACAAGTCTTAGTAGCCGTTTAACAGTTAGAGCACGTGTAGATTTCAGGATGATCTTTCTCTGTGGGATTCAAAACTTGTACAGTGGATGCAACAAACAAAACTGCCTCCTTTGGCGGTTTTTAATGTGTATTATGAACGAATGTTTACATTTAGTGCAAATATGTGAGTGTGGATTTCACATGGGTTTTTTGTTAAATTATTATGGAAAAAAAAAACAGAAGAATGACGTGGAGTGGAGTTCAAGTAGAAGCCCTGAATGGATAAAGGAATGAGTGGAGATGTTCGTGTTTTATATATTTTGATATAGAAACAGTCTTGTTGCAGTACTAATAAACTGTGTTGGTGATGTACTGTATATTGTATAAACAATGGTGGACCTTATAACAACTGTTGGTGTGTTCAGAAAGTGACCTTGTAAAGATAGATGAATTCAATGTGTGATGTCACTTAAGTGGCATGGTCTTAAACCCATGTTTGATTAGCGTCAAAGGATTGTGCATGCTTCATGTCCCATCCTATATAGATATAGATATTTTAAAGATTAAAGTTACTAATCTCATTGGATAGACCTTGAATTCTTGAGTTCAAGTCGCTGATTTAAACTTTAAAATAAGGGAGGAGAACTTACAGGATTTAGTTTTCAGCAATGCATGCCTTAATTTTTTCCCCCCCCAGTTTAACTTTTTTGTTGGTTTGTTTTCATTTAGGAAGTATTTTCTTCCGGTCATAATTATTTTCACACATAAGAAAAATGTGTCCTGGGTTCTTTTGCGAAATTTGAATGTTTGAATTTATAGTAGTTTATTAGCTCAGACTAAACTTTGACTGGTTCTAGATTGTGGAAATTCAAATTGCATATTTGTTCGCTATACTTTGTGGAAAAACATGTATGTGATTTGTAACCAAATTTCTGATGCAATATACATTTTGGTATCTTTTTTTAAATTTCCATCCCCCTCGAGCTGTCATAGTATCTCTTGACTTTATGTTAACTTTTTTTGAAATCAAGAGTTAATTTTGGTTTGACAAGTCAAAATGAAGCATCACAAGGAACCTCTTGTCTTTACTTTTACCAGGTTGTGTGATAAACTCCACGTCATCACAGGGGTGCTCGGCTGTCATTCTTCATATTCTCCACACTTGTTTCAGTGTGTTTGTGTGTTAAGGATTGATCCCAAATGACAAACTGGCCTTTGTGAAATCCCTACCACGTGGGTATGTGGTGCAGACTGTTGTGACATTGTCTGTTTTTCTATTGTCTTTACAGTGCTTGAAATAAATGAATTGCAGAGGACTGAAAAGTCCAGGACTACAAAGCAGTTTTGTACTTGTCATCTGTCCCTTATACAACAATTTAGGTTAGGTTAGGTTGCTTTATTGTCTCCAAGGAGAAATTGCTTTTGGAGCAAGGAAAAATTGCTACACACATATCAAACACACATCAAGTCAGAATACATACACCTACATACATATACATAAATACAACTCAATAACCTAAGATCATTAAATAGTCATTCATAACAAAATAAATAATTAATTAAAAGGATGATTCCGTCCAACATACTAATGCATGAAAAAACCAACATCCAAATCACCAACTATTCCTAAAACTACCTTCCCCGTTCATTCCCAATGAGGCCCTCGTTGATCAATTTAACTGACAAGGGAACAAGTGAGTACTTGTAACGATTATGCTTACACAGGGGGACCCTGTACCTCCTGCCAGAGTTCATTAACTCATACTCAGGGTGCAGCACGTGAGATGAATCAGATAAAATTCTGTTGGCCTGCTGAGTGAGTAACTGCTCAAAAATAGCCTAGGGAGGTAGAGGTGTGTATCCTCCCATGATTTTCCCTGCTGTCCTAATTAGACTACGGATCTGAGCTTTGAATTTAACTGCAAGATTCCCAAACCAACTCGTCATTCCATAGCACAGGATGGATTCTATAGTTGCTCTGTAAAAAATTACCATGACGTTCCTACCCACCCCAAAAACTCTAAGTCTCCGAAGAAAATGAAGTCGCTGCTGGATTCTAGCACAGATACTTCCAACATGGGAGGACCAGCTAAGATCCCTGTCAATATGGATACCAAGATATTTGTATGTGGTAACCTGTCTAATAACATTTCCCTGTATGGTAAGTGAACTATGGTCTCCAGCCGACCTGGGATCAAACACCATTTCTTCAGTTTTGCTTACATTAATGCGTAAATTGTGTTCCTCACACCAGACCGCAAACCTGTTTACTTCAGATCTGTATTGGCTGATGTCAGAATCCCGTGTAAGGAGACAGACAATGACAGTATCGTCTGAGAATTTTAAAACAAATTGATTTGGCTGAGAGCTCACACAATCATTTGTGGACAATGTGAACAAAAAGGGTGAGCTGACACATCCTTGGGGGGCCCCTGTGTTGCTTACAGCAATATCAGAAAGGGCTGAATTAATTTAAATTTGTCAATCATATTTTTAATTCTGTGTATTTGGGGTCATAAAACTAATATTGTTTATTCTCTCTAGTAATAATACACTTGTTAATGTTTATTTTAGACAGAATGGTAAATTGACTATTTCCCCTTATGAATAAAAACAGACACAACGCTACTTGTGCAGACAGATTAAGCAATATAAACTTTGAGGAACGTGGGATGACTATGAGAAATCCATGTGTAACCACAATACAGGACTTTAAAGAGTTTTTCTTTTTCATATGACAATATGCAATAAACGAGATATATCTTAAAGTATATTGTTTGAAAAAAAAAGAAACAACCTCACAGCATAAGACTGTCGGGTTCATATTTCCATCAAGGGCCGAGGCCAGTCGGTGACCCCTCACTAATCGTTCGGACTTTTCCGCTCGGCTTCGTCACTCTTCGTGCTCTTCATATTAGTTCCCACGCACTCTCCTTCCCTGCGCCGTGCTGAGCTGGAAAATGGCTGTGTAGGGGAGCAGGGAGCTATGAACGGGGGAAAGAAAGAAAGGAAAAGCGAGAGCAAGAAGGCGAAGTAAGAAGTGAACTGGGGGTTTGCTACAAGTGTCGTGCACACCGAGAAGCTATCGTCCGCAGAAAAAAAAGCACTGCACGGACTCGGTCTGCTACTACTTTGAAGTGTTAAAGCGCCGCAGCCAAAAAGTGCGAAGAGTCAAGGAATATCCGCGGGTGAGTTTTCCCAAGTTATTGCACATTTCCAGTAACGTTACAGGGAGGCAGCAGCCGCTCTACTGGAAAATGGTGGAAGCGCTGCAAGTGTGCTGTGCTCACGCCGCACCATGCTACTGATATGTGTCATACTTTTAAACTTTAAACTGGCCTTTTTTTCGTGTTTGTTTTTGCGCTGAACACATTGCAGTAAAACGTAAAGTATTTTATTGGGTTTTTTTTTTAGTGTGGTGTTCTTGATATGCTCAGAAGATCTGAGAAGAAGACTTTTAAACTAGGTATTAGCTCCTAAAGTTGCCAAACCATGCAGAACTTAAACCTCCCGAGTTCAGAAGGTTTTTCGTTTAGTTTTGTTTAGTTAGTTTTAAGCTAAATGCTGCAATTCAAATGCTTTAGATAAGACTGAAGTAGTTGCAGATGAGGGCATGCCACGGTCCCCTGTGTAGGCTGGTTGTATATGCTAACGTTACACCTTTACATTGCCTGCAGAGGCCCAACGTGTGTGTTAGAGGATTTGGCATTCACCTAGGAGTTAATGAAAATAATGGTGCCACTTGCATAATAAGACAAGCCACTCAACTGTGTGGAGACCCCCCCCCCTCTCTTGTAATTACTGAAACCAGCATTATGCAACTGTACAACTTCATCAGTGTGAAGCATGATTTGTGCCAAAACCTTCATTCTTCAAAATGTCTTAAAATGCCCCGAATGACTCAAAAAACCTTTAAGAGAAGTGGAGCTTCTTTGCTACTCTTCTCGGAGAGGCTAGCTCCAGGTTCCACCACCACAGTTCAGCTGTGGTTATTTTTGTTATGTCCTTCAGCTGTGGGACCCAGTTAAACTGAAATTGTGTTATTTGATCAAAATAGCAACAGAATATGGCTTTAAGGCCAGTTTAGGAATGATTCAGCTGGAAATGCTGCACACGCCTACCTGGGATTTGTGCCCAAGAATAACGAAACATCTGATAGTTTACAAAAACATTCTTAGCTCGAGATAAATGAGCCTGTTTGGACTCTTAAGTATTGAAAAGCCCTGTCCTGGATGTGACCTGTTGCTGTCAAATGCTGACAGGAGTTGGGAACATGACTCATTGACTGATTTTCCTTTGCTTATTCCAGTGATCCAGGAATAATATTCAGCTCATAAAACACTGTAATATCAGAAAGCGACCAATAGTGTTAGAAGGTATTTTACTTAAGTAGCAACACCACTGTGTAGAAATACTGTAAACTAGAACAGAATGGAAATACACAAGTGTAGATAATGAACTGAAGTACAGTAGTTGAGTAAATGTATTTAATTATTTTTCCTTGGCGATAGGATGAAAACTAGACAAAAGCACCCGTTAATTGACAGGTTAAAATGTCGGAGTACTGTAGGTGCCGTGAATTTGAGTGATTTCAACACCAACCAAGTAAAACTGGTTCCTTATTCGTTTTATCTGTGGCACAGCATGTGATTGGCTTTGTTGTTGCTTTGTGCTCTAATGGACGCTGCTGTAAGTTTTCTGCATATAGTTATGTTTAGGTCCATTGAAGTTAGATAGTGGGGGGTTGGTGTCTTTTTACGGAGGTATTTGACTTGTGAGGGGTAAATTCATACTTTTTTATAGCAATAATCTGGTTTACTCATGACTTAGTATTTGCCAGCTACGCAGTAAAAAGACTTGTGGTATTTTCAGCTTTTTAACTGGTGCAGATTTTGGATGTTTATCAGTTTTGCTTTTTTGGAGTGACAGTGTTGAAATATGTCAGCATAGATTACTGTAGAATTTAAACTAGCTAAGGTGTTGAATTGCCTGCACGTTATATCTTCTGATAAATACAGTGAGTCCTCTTTGACTGTGGAGCCATGTGGCACAGTAGACTTTTCAGAACGGTGCCGTCTCAGTGCTACACAATCTTCATAACAGATGTTTCTGTTTAGCAATGTGAGCTTTTCAGCTTCATTAAGGACACTTAAAATTCAGGTGAACATTACTTAAATCATAAATGCCTAAGCCCCAGTTTTAGTCTGGAAAGTGAGTCCTCACAAGCTCCTGAGTTGCTGGCCTGTCCTCCCTGCCTGTGGCGCAGTAGATTTTTCAGTTCCATGTGGACAGATGGCCCGAGGCCAGGCTGCATGCGTGGTGGCTCTGTAGTCAGCTCCTCATCAGCAGGGCCGTAAAGGACAACACATACACAGACTTTAAAGAAATAACTGGGTCCAAGTTTTGTACATTGCATTTATTTGTCTGTCTGAAAATCATTTAAGGACAACAGACAACTGCAGCCTTTCGTTTTTACCCATAAAAACATAAACAGAGCAATCTGTAATCTTGCATTTTGTCAGTTTTATGCTTTTATAATATATAATATAGTGTGCAGGCTAAGTAACTGCGTGCGGGCTAACTGGAACATCATCACATTTCAACTCTGATGATATTTGCATTGGATTTGCAGAAGCATGTTTCCCTTAAAACTCTTAAAAGATATTGTAGAAATTATGACCTCCCCTAATTGTATGCTGACTTACTCAGAAGTGACTGCTGATGAAGTGCACACAGAAGTCATGATGCGGTAGGTTGAAAAGTAAAAGGTGATGTTCAACACACCCTCTGGTGTAAAAAGAAACCAGTTCATCTGCATCGGTAGCTGATAGTTAGGTGATGGATGAAATGGTAGAACATGTTTCATGCAGGTTCTTTAATATATAAAATATAGAACTGGACCAATATAGTGACCAGGCTGATATGTCAGCTGATATTAGCTTGTTGCAGCTTTATCATTATTGTCGAACACGTTGATTAACGAGAAATACAATATATAGAAATGCCAAACTAATATATTAATAATAAATATATTATGTGGTTTCTTCACCAGACAGCACTGACAAGATGCCTTTTAAACTGTAAAATGTCAAATTAATTAATAAATAATCTAAGATACCCTTAGCAGGATCTTTTATGTTGAGGTACAGAACATCCGTTTTCTAGAAAATTTACTGTCATATAAATATTGTATTGTGTAAAACTACACACTGTAAAATGTCATAGATGGTTTATTCCACATCGCCCACACCTCATGTATGTATAATACAAATGGATTAAGGCTAAATAATGTTATCAGTTGTTACCAGACTTACACTGTCGTACAATAGTGAAAAATACCCAGACAATAGTTGCAGATTCAAGGTGATGTCCTCCAGTGTTTTGTATTGATCAATTAACAGTCAGAAACTCAAAGATGTTTATTTCTCATTTATATAAAACATAGAAAAGCTGAAAAATCACACATATGCGAACACCAAACCATCAATCTTACTTATACAATATATAGATTTTCTGAAAGGCTGCAATTGATTTTATGGCAAACAAAAATCAATTAACTAATTGTTACAGCTTTAAAATAGTACAATTATTTAGTAATAGTACAACATAAATGTAAAGATATATCGTATTTTGGTCTTCAAGCAGTGTCTGTTGCTCCTGTATCACTTGATTATATTAGTGATGCTCTGAATAGCTTATTTGCCATTTTGCATTATGTATCCTGCTGTATAATGAACAGGTCAGAGCTGCACTGGCTGACTAAACACATCAAGGCATTTGATGTTCAGCTAATATCAGCTAAAATGACAATGGAAGTATTGTCACATTTCACATGTTTTTAAATTGTTATAACAAACAGTTTAATATTTTTACCAAATATTGCAGTACTTTACTAATATACTGGAATAAAGTCACAATGGGACAAATCTTACAAAAGTATATATAAGCTAGAATGTCTTATTTTTTTAATCATCAGATTTATCATCCTGCTGCCTCAGAAAAACAAACATTACCTCCTTTCATGCCTTTGCACAACTTCAACATGACTCATGGAATTCTCTCCAATCACACATACCCTTCGGTTTTTCCCTGTTACATGTTTCCTCATTATCCTGTGGTACTTTGATTTAATGTAAGTCATCATTTCATCAAAGATGGTGAGCAATCATCAGGGTTGCACAGATGAAAAAAGTCAAGTGTGTGAGGAAAGGTGGAGTTGTTTGGGTCAGACGTTTGATCACTGCCTAGATACATTTTCTAATATTAGAACATTTCCTTGATTTGCCCGGCTTCTCTGCTGACTGGGGAGCACATGTCCAGAGCAGCAGCCAATCGCAGCGCAGGATTAGCTTTCCCTCTCTCTAGCAACAGTGAGTTACTTGGTGCCTATTCATTAATTATTTTCCTGTGGTCTCCCTCAGCCGTTTGGACTCTGCTGATAGCAAAGTGCTCCGTCTCTCAGTCTCACTCTGTTTTTTCACTGCTTTCTGCCACTTTCTCCTGTGACTCAATAAAAAGTCGTAAAAAAAGGATGGATCCTGTGAGCGTTCTGGCTGCTGCTGCTGCTGCTGCCGCCCTGAACTGTGAGCTACTACAACACTATCAGAGCAGGAGTGCAACAGAGATGACTCTTCTCTCACCTCATTTGACTTTTTCTGCTCTGCAGTTAAATAATAAGAAAGGATTACTTTTTAAGTGTGCTCGCTGTACACCGCTTTTTCCTCTACTCCATCTTTGTCTTGTTTTTGACTCTTTTCTGCAGCAGCTTTTGGACTATAAACAAATACAACATGGCAACTGGAAAAACGACTGGACTTTTTCGCTGGCTGAGGATCGGGGGGTGTCAGTTGGAGGCAGGACTCTGTGTGTGTTTGGGGGGGTGAAGAGCAGGTGGAGAGAGGAGGGAGGGGGATTTAGGGTTGGGGGGGTGGGGGGTGTTATGGTGGTGTGAGGATTGCGGGCTGTGGTTGGGTATGCCAGTGCCACGTGTCTAGCCTGGCACCTCTTGCTTCTCGACTCGAAGGATGTTTGACCGAGAGTCTGCCTGAGTCTGTCCGGCTTCTCTCTGAACCAAAAGTGGGGTGAGTGTTGCACTCTGCTGCATCCTGTTATCACGCTATCTCTTAAATATGTTTTTTTTTTTTTTTTTAAGACGGTATTCTTACACTCAAAGGTTTGCAGTGAGTGTACGTTTGCTTTGTGAATGTCATGGAGGGACAGAGGATAATCTAGACTAAGGTTCGAAAGCATGCACTTTAGCATTCTAAAATGCAAATCGGAGGTTTAGGTTTATTTTTTATGATTTCGCCTATTTTTATTCAAGCGTTTGCAATGCATCACTCAAAACATTGTCCATTCAGCTACGTTTATGACATGATTGCACAACATCGGGCCTCGCAAACCAGGCCTGTAGTTATTTGGATTTGGACATTTTGGGAAATTGCCCCGCATAGCTCCTAACTCCTGGTTTACAAGACCAAAACTTCCATCCACCTCCCCGTCTCTTTCACCCTGCCGCTCTACCTGCTTCATTTCGTCACTGACATCCTTTCATTCTGTCTAGAGAGGTTAACAGGACGATTGTCCTTGGTTGGTCCACAGAACACAGATGTTGTACTTAATCTGGAAAGCCTAATCTCTCTCACTTCCTTGCTCCCTACTTCATCTACCAGTATATTTGCTATTTTGAATTTTTACTTTGCAGTATCTTTATTTTATTGCCCCGCTGCAATCACAATTTGCCAAAACTATTTTGCTACATTATAATCTAATGATTTCAACCATGGCCAAATGACTAAATTTACCTGATGTGGTTTACTAGAGCCTTTGATACAGATAAAATTCAGCATAAACTGTTAATTTGCTGTTAAACGGTAATTATTACACACTTATTATTTATATACATTTTTGGGGGCCTTGCAATAGTATTTATTACAGAATATTCAATATTTGGAGTCCATGGATTGACCTTTTGCTGAATATAGATACTATAATCTGATTAACTATAAGGAGTGTAATTAAATGCATGGATTTTCTATACATTTTCTTTTAAGTGGTGTTTAATGAAATTGTGCCAGTCTTTGGTTGCTCAGTTGACTGTCCATTGAGTATTATCATCTGGACTAAACTTGGTATAGTATAATTCAGCTATTTTGACAGAATGAAGCCGAAAATATTTCTGAGGCTACACAGAGCTGCCTTTTTTTCCTCTCATACGGAGAGGGAAGTGTTGAAGGGGGTTCTGCATGTTTCACAAAATTCTGGTTGCCATACAGTTGTGGTGCAGGTCTTAGTTTCATTTGCATGCTCATCCTGCAAAAACCTTTCCTTCGCCATTTTGCATGAATTTCTTTGGATGCTTTTAATCGTACTTGTTGTGTAAGTTGAAGGGACATTTATTTCACAGTGAAACTTGTTGTACTTGTGGAAACTGTGATGTGTCAGTTAAGGATGTGAGTGTGAATGTAGAGTGGAGGGAATGGAGGCTCCCATCCAGGGACTTCGTCTGCTGTTGGTTATGACGCAGCAGCATCATCCGATCTCTCTGTCCTAAGCAAAGACTACACAAATGCACGAAGCTGCCGCAGTTCGCCATTTTCATGCACCACTTTAAGCTTCATTTCACATAAATATGGGCTGTTTTATCGAATACAGTCGACCTTTAGTGACAATTAAGTCTTATTTTAATTAGTTTTTGTTTTTATTATTGTAATCCATCTGACTAATTTCAAATCTTTTCTCCTTTTTTGGTTTCAGTATTGTCCAGGTCACTCATAATCCCTGTCCAGAACATGTGGGAGCTCGAGAGAACCGAAGAGGATTAAAGACCTTCCCACTCTGCCACTCTTCCTCCAATCAGACCACTTCATTTGACCGTCGAGATCCAACGACACAGGGCCCTCGACTGGCAAAGACCTCTCTCCGGCTGCTCCATTAGCACCCAGCCAGCAAGTTTTCGCTGCTTGAAAGAGCATGTTGCCAACGTTGTCCCTTTGCTCCATCATCTGGCTCAACCGGGGAATCAAGCTGAGGAAAGTGCAGTGGTCCACCAACACCGGTCAGGTCTGAAACCACTGCAGCCACAGACGTAACAGCTGAAGAACACTATCTTATCAACTTTACAATGCTTTTAAGCTACGGGTGACTCCGTCTTCCTCCCCCTTTTCTCCCGAACCCTCCACAACCCACAGAACTAACACTGTCACCACAATTTAGTGACTCAACAACCTTTTTGGTTTCTGTGGAGGATTTCTGTAAAGCTGAACCCTGTGGTTGCAGTGGCACTCGGGCTGCACCATCTAATCCTCTGTTTGGTGGCCATTTTGAATTTCGTCTCCCTAACAAAATGGCTGCGGAAGGCTTCCAGTACCGTGCCCTCTACGCATTTACCAAGGACCAGGAAGAGGACTTGGATCTGCAACCTGGAGACTTGCTGACAGTCAGCAAGGCCTCTTTGCTGTCCATAGAGAACTACCAGGAGGGCTGTGTGGAGCAGCCTGAGCACCTTGGCTGGCTCCTGGGCTACAACGAGCGCACCAAACAGAGAGGCGATTTCCCAGGGACTTACGTTGAGTTCGTGGGCCCTGTCAAGATGGCGCTCCCGTCAAGTCAACCTAGGTCACAGCGACCACTCCCTGCTGCTCCCAGAACAGAGACATCACAAAGTAAGGGCTTTTTCATATACACTACCAGTCAAAAGTTTGGACACACATAGAAATGACCATGTTTGTGAAAGAAAAGCAGATTTCATA
>JAUMHL010000010.1:7793196-7814682 GCA_032362345.1 Sandelia bainsii
ACCCTTAATGCAGCCTTGAAGTTTTAAGTGCACTTGGTCAATAGTGAAACATTTTTAAAACAAAAAACTGAGGTTGGAAATGTTTCCACATAACAAATGTCTTGTATCTGTAGTGGTATTCCAGTACTGCTCAATAAGACGTTCACACAAAATGACAAGTGTTGGAGAGCTAAAGTTAATGTGAGGAAATTCCTGAGGTTTAATTTAACCAGTGAAATACTGTGAATGAATTCATGCTGTATCTGTTCTCTTGAAGAAGCTTCGGTTTCTGACAGGGCACTCTGAGAGGGAGAATGTAGCAGAGCCAGCTACATATTACACAAGCATACTGATGCAGAAGATACAGTGCAAATATTTTGCTTCACATAGCTTTGCTTCATCCAGTCCACTTTTGCATGTCTGCTGCTTGCCTTGGCCTGAGTGAGCAAGTCAGTGCAAACACACCACGACAGGATCTGCAGCTTTCACACTTTCAGCTTCGACTGTAGATAGAACACAACATGTGACTTTATAGGTTTTTTTCACAACAAGGTTGTTGAGTTTGATCATGATTTACTTGCTGTAATGACTTCAAAGCTTCTCGCAGTCATGAGATCTTGTCTGTAAACATTTTGTACAATAATTGCATTCAAATAACTTAAGGCATTGCATACACCAGCACTCACTTTTTAAAGGGCAAGAGTGCAAAACTGCATTTTCTGCCGTGTTTTATTCTCTTTATCTCTGTCTTTCTATCTGTTTCTCCTATTGGCTATGTCTCAGGGCATGTCAAGTCATATGCCTGTCTGCCAGCGTGCTCTCTACTGAGGAAGTGGTTTTAATTGACTAACGAGTTCCTCTTACTTTATCTCTTTGCCTCTCTCTCTGTTTCCATACCATGCCAAAATCCTGAGAAGTCTGCAGGGCCGCAGCTGCTTTTGCAGGAAAAAGGAAAGAAAGCCTTTTTGTTTCTACAAAAGTCGAAGTTTGTACTTTTCCCTTTTTGAGTACAGAGGAGAAATATACAGTGAAATTAAGTGTTTATGTATGTTTGTATGGAGGCGTGAGAAAGTTGATTTATTGTGGGGAAAGTGGCAATTAATGTACTTCCCCCTCCCACACTATAGGCAATTTATTTTATGCCCAGTTTTTATACTAATATACTAATTAAAGCAATAGTGTATAATACTATACTAATACTATACTGACAGCAAGAAGAAGTAAGAAGTATAAAAAAATCATTAGTGTTCATCATTTCTTGATACAGATGCATTAAAACATTAAGAGTTTTTGGTTTGTATAAACTGCCCTGATAAGTGGACCTCTAGTGATCATTTCTTGTTAATCACAAGAAAAGGTAAAAATAGTGTCACGTTGTTGTCACGCCAAATTTCATAAGTTACAAAGGATTGACCTCTCATCTTTACTTACGTGTTTATATTAGCAATCGGTGATTTTGCAGCTGCCAGTTTTTCTGTGCATTTTCAATTTGTGCATGAAAGAAAAAAAAAACCAAGTGGTAGTGCTGGGAAATTCACAAAAATCTTGAAATGTCCCAAAAACCTTTTTAAGTTTGGTTGAGGTGGACAAGTTACTGTATCAATATAAGTAAAAATTTGACAAAGTGCAGTGGAAAACCTGTGACTTAAATGTGCATTGAAGAGAAAAAATAAGCATTAGCTGGCTCTTACTTAATTAATTATGTCGCAATCTCCTCTTCTGCAACAGGATATCAGCAGTTTGTCTTGAATACATTTAATTGGTATTTTGGGTTTTAACATTGAACATCTTCAAATCCTGTGTTGTGTTAGTTGGTGAACATGTGTTTATGTTAATAGAAAAGTCTGGGTTGATTGATCATAATGACGCACACTTTGCCATCGAGAATCACTGCACAACATAAATACATTTTTCTTTTCATAGGTCCCGCAGATTGAAGATTATTACTTCAGATCAGAATTTGATCCATTCAGTCCAGTATCATTTGGAAAGTCTGAAATAGTTGTAGAATTAATTTATTTTAACCCAATTCATGTGTGTGGGGAGCCGAGAGGCGAGACTAGAGGAAGTTGCTAGTGCACAAGCTGAATGGACCCTAAAAAAAATCAGAAGTGTGAGGAACATCTGGCTAATTTTTAAGGCTGGAATCTGCTGCCACTGAGCAACTTTCATAGGAATGACTGGGCGCCATCTTTTCAACCAGTATTCAGTATCCAAATCCTCTCATAGTATTACAGATCACTTTATAGTATTTTAGTGTCTGAGAAGCTTAAATTTACAAATCCATTACTCAAAGTAGATCTGAGGACTGGACTGCATTTATTCTCCTCGTTGCACCTTGGTCTGAACGCCAAGTTGAGAAGGAGACACAAGAGACTGCTGTCAGTCAACAGTTTCTTTTAATCATGAGCAGAGTCTGTTCTAAGTAGCTTTTGTGCCTAAACTTAGCAAACCTTAATGACAGTGGTGGAAGATGGAAAACTAAAATTAGAAATTAGTTGTTTTGGCCTGCATTAATTAACACATGATGTATTTTGATGTTGAGTTTTGTCTTGCAGTTAACAGTAAAAACTGTACTGCACACTGAAGAGAGAGGAGGGGGGGGGGCCCTGCCAGCCAAAATGGCCAACGGGGATAAAGAAGAGGCCAGGCAAAGTTTCCATGTTTAACTGGCAGGCATGGAGACAGAGAGAGGGAAAGACACAAACACTTGAATAAAAATGTAAGTAAAAGAAACCGAAAGGGAGAGAGAAGGAGCAAGAGAGAAAGAGACAGAGAGACCAAGAACGAGAGAGAGAGCGAGAGAGGAAAGGAATGTGCTGACGCTGCATTTCTTGTCTGAACTCCCCAAATTAATAATCAGCGGTTTAGCTGAGCCGTGCCAGGAACAGGAGCCTACTGCCAAGCCCCGGCCAGGCCTGGCCCTCCCTGCTCCCAGCGTTACCTCCGCCCCTCACCCCTACCTCACCCCTCTTTAACTCCCAGTTTATAGCAGTGCTCTGGGGCCGAATAGGAGGCGATGCCTGTCTGTCCTGGCTGAGCCGGGCCTGGCACGCTGCCACAGGGCTTTTGCTTGTTCAGGAGTTTTGATTAAATCCTTTATTGTGCTCCACTCACGCAAAGAGCTAAGGCGAAACACCGAGCAGGACGGAGCAGAGGGGAGGAGAGAAAGCGAGAGGGTAGAAAAGAAAAGGGGGAAAAAAAGAGCGATGGGAGGGGGGGACGGGGGAGGGAAATGGGATCTCTCTTTTTTTTCCCTTTTGCTTTCTCCTTTTCACTTTCTCTTGGACTAAAAAGATGTTTGATTTAGTCTGTGGGGTGTTGTGAAGTAGATAAAGTTTTTGCTCACCGTCAGCATTCTGTTCTTTGTGGGCTTTTTATTTTCACTCCTCTGAATAAAACCTCTTTTCATTCTATTGTACATTTGCTAAATTGTTCTGGTTTTAGTATCATATGTCTCATCAGCTAGACTTCCAGACTACTGTTCAAAATACCACAGTGTCACGCACAAACTTCAAGTTCTCTCTGATTTAGTTTATTTTTTGAGTTTTCTTTTTTTTGTTTTTAGAATATTGTGCAAGTAAATGCAACATAAAACAACAAATCCTCCATTGATTTCTGCAAAATGTATACCAAGCTCTAACCTGACCATGTTTCATAGCATTAAAGTATCTATAATAATAATAATAATAATTCCCCCCAGATTTGAGTTCTTCTCATAATATTATACATGCTCTATTATCACCAACTGCTGGTAGTTAACTGTGCCTTTGTCAGTGTTGCTGGTCTTTGCGAGGCTTTGTGCCAGAAGTGTTGCAGTGATTTGTGTTGTTGTTTCAGCTGTTTCTGTGCCGGACCTGAGCGAGCAGTTCACACCACGAGAGACGGCTCCCCCTGTCCTCGTCAGCCTGGTCCAAGCCATAGAGAAGAGAGGTATATCCAAGCAGCCAACATATTCATCTGTCTCGCTAACTGTCTGTTCGCCTTTCCGTCTACGTGCGACTGTCTCCCTCCCGCCATCTGCCTCTTCCTGTCATACCAAGATTTGCACAAGTGTAGACGTATAGACATAATGTACAGTACAGACATGTGGATCCAGTCAAGCAGCCACACAAATGTAGACGTCCGCATACTCTCAATAGCTCTTGAGTTGGATACTTGATATAGATTTTCTACATTAAAGTTTAAGGTGGTCTAAGTCAGAGCAGTTCTCATTGGCGTGAGAGTCCTGCACAGTGGGTTTGATTTCACACTATTTTAATAACAAATAGCGCTCAGTGGGACTCCATTCACAGTTTTTCCTCTTGTTTCTGTGCTGAGTATTAATGTTTTTTTCACTCTCTCTCTTTCACGCGCACACACATACACACACTCAGGACCTCCACTAATTATTATGTGCAATATTGAATAAACTGCACATTTTATTCTCAGTTAATTTATTAATTGTTAAAAGTACAAAATGTAAAAAAAAAAACCAAAGTAGAAAAATGTCACATGTACATTAATTAAGGAAATTACAGTTTTTTAAAGAATCACCACAATTTTGAGCTCAGTATATTTTGAGCACAGCTCTGTTTACCTTCCTCCTGTCTGTTGTGCACATTCTAAGCATTACTAGTATGCATCTGATCGATTTGTGCATTGCATTGATTTAGTATTTTCCTGAAGTGCAGGACAGGAAGCCTCTGAATATACATACTATGATAATAACATTAATAATAATAATAGGTAGTAATATTGAATTACTTCCCAATGTTGGATGAACACACACACACACACACACTGTTTGCTGTGGTTTTCACAACTAACTGAGAGACTCCCTCGTCTCAAGGAATTGCCTCCTAAATGCAAGCTGTCTAGACCCGGTGTTTATATATATTTTTTCAAGCCTGGACAAAGAGTAATTTAGTCATTCAGAGATATACGTTTTCATCAAGGATTTTTTCACAGCAAGTGTGAAATCCTTCTACCTCTCTGAGTCTGCTGAAATCGACCTCCTCATATTAGGTTTCAGTTTTCAGAGTTTAAATTTTCGGTGCTATGTCTAGCATTCAGAGTCACCAAAAGAATCGCACATTTTCCTCCAAGAAAACAACAAACCAAAATGAAACACTTCATACTGCTTGGACTAAAACATTAGCAGGATCAGCTCTCCTGCAATTAATTTATTATCTTCTCTCTTTTTTGGATGTGAGACTGGAATGAAAACAACACCCTGACATGTGCTGAGTATTTACAATAATGTTATCTGGCCAAGTGCTTCATCACGAACATGTTGTTTGCTTACAAACTGATTTTGTACAGCTTGTAATTAATTGTGTGTACTGAGTATCCATTATTTTTATTATGTTATCTTTCAGTAGATTAACTAGTCCAAACCGGGTGCCCATAGAGTTAACCACTTCATTAGAGTAAGCTACTGGCTCCAGCATGAAGCATGTGCATTTGATTTTATTAATATTTGTTTTCCATAGATGTGCTGTGCATAATGTGCTACTTTAAATTTCTTTTCTTACTCTTCTGTTTTATACTTTTCCCTTCTTGACTGTGTTCTAATTTTTTGTACTTGATTCGATTTCTGATTGATTCAGCTCTGAATACTAAACCGCTCTCTCTGTCTTTCCCAGGTCTGGACTTCAAGACATTGTACAGGACAACTAGCTGCTCAGGTTCAGACAGCCCGGTGTACAGCCTGAGCTCCGGTGAGTTAATGTGATACTGAATTTGATTTTTAGATACATTTGGATTGTTCGGAGCTTGCGGTTGTGCCTTAATTTATAATATTGCAGCATGTATATCTTACACTCAAATCAAGAAAATTGTTAGTTGAGTGAGTCTCCTGTTGCTGGATTTTCTTTAGCTCCACTGCTCAATGATACGTCTCACCTGCCTGTTGTTGTTGAAAAACAATGTAAATCATTCACTTTCCCTGTGGAGACTTTCCCAAATGACTTGAGTTGAAATTATGACCTCCAAGTCACAGCCCTGCTGCTTTAAACCAAAGTTCATCTCAGCACAGTCAACAGAATAAAACATCTTAACCAGATTTTCTGTGGTGAATTGAAGTGGACGATTTTCTCCTCTGAATGTCTTTGTGTATATACATGTCTTTGTGTTCCAGAGACTGACGTGTATCAGAAAGATGTGGGTTACCTGTCTGAGTGTGTCCTGCATTACCTGAGAGACCTCCCATCACCCCTCATTCCTGCCTGTGTCTACTCTCACCTTCAAGCTGCGCTCACAATGCAGCAGCAGGTCCTACAGCAATCCGCAGGTATTTTTTATGTCATGAGTAAATGCTTAAAGTTCATGACCAAATTTACAGTGTTCTTATGTATCTCTTTACTAAAATGGCATGTTAATGGACCAACAACAGAGGTTTTACGTGATACAAATCAGATTCTGTACACCTTGTGCCACCTTTGCTATATTTGTGGTTGATTAATTATCTAAGTTAAGTTATTGTCAGGCCATTGCAGCTGAGAGCTGGAGCTGTTCTGAAAATTCACTTTACTATTCAGGTATTTGTGAGTAGTGCCTGCAGGTGACAGTTAGGAGTTAGCTTATAAAGTATTGAACTGATGATCTGTATTGCTGGAACCCAGAAACACACACAGAGTTGGATGCTGCATTGTCTCACAGCATGAACAAACTGTCTCAACAGTCTCTATTATCTCTGCAAGTGGATGTTCTTTTATTTCTAGCATAAACTGAAACCAATGGCTTCCTGGAACATAGATAAAAATGAATCTTTCAATCTAAAATCCCAAAGTCTGCTGTGGAAAATGGTTTGCAGTTATATGAGGCACACACAGTTTGCAGCTAGTTGGCTTAAACATGCAAAACAGCTGTTCCTGTACAAGACCAGTTAAACTTATGTTGTTGTAAATCTCTAAGGGTTTCTGACTACTCTAGATCTAGTATTAATAAAAAAACAAAGATCTGTGCTTCAAACATTAAGTATTTTGGGACACAAGAAAGAAAAAAAGACTGTTGCAGTAGAGTTTGTGTGCAGTGTAATAGAATAATGAAAGGCCAAAAATGTGTTCCTGATGTTGCTGTCCTTCACTGCTTCACTAACTGTAATTTTCAATAAGTAAAAAAAAAACTGCACAAGGCCAAAACTGAGCCCTGCTGCTGATTGAGGTCAGCGTTGAGAGAATAGAGTCAAGTGTCAAATAATGCATGAGCTCACTGAGGCATGTTAGAAATGCTTCAGCTGATTTTTCTTTGCACAAAGGACACTGTGATTCAGTTTCAGATATATACTGGACCTATTTGCAGGAACATGCATTAACTCCATTGTGCTGTAACTGTTAAAAGTGACAATACAAACAGTACAAGAGACTTAAACATCACTCTCCTCAAACTATCAAATCTGATCACAGTTTACACATAGTAATTGTTCAGTTTGTATGTTACTGCATGCAGATCCTCTTCTCTCATAGTCGTTTTAATTCCTCTTCCAGATGGTGCTGTAGCTGGTAGCCATGACAGAGAGGTAAGCCTGGTCCTTGAGAACTCCACCACCATCCCTCTTCATCACCGTCTCACCCTGCAGTACCTCCTCACACATCTGGCCAAGGTCACCCAGGTGCAGGCCAGCAATGGCCTGGACACACACACACTGGGAAAGATCTTTGGACCGTTGTTGATCTGGACAGGCCTCTCTACTGCTTGGTAAATTATTCTGCTATTAGACTGCTGTAGTAAATGTAGAGTTTGAGCCTTTTTGTCACTGTAATGTTACGTTGTTGATTGATTGATTTGCAGGTTGTCACTGGACGAAGATTTCCCTGCCCTTGTGGTGGAGAGACTGTTGATAGAGAGAACTATGGAGCAAGACCTCACTCCTCCGGGTGTGCTATTTTTATTTGTGTTAACTATATATATATATATGTATATATATATATAGCACAAACACATTTTCATCTGTATTTTCATCTTATATCAATTTAGACACTTTCTGAATTTCTATCATACATGTACTTTCAAAAAAGTTTCTTACAGGCAGCTTAACACATTTTGGTACTTTAGCTGTTTCCAGGGTTCATGTGTTAACTCATTCCATAATAATAAAAGCTTTTATCAGTGATTTTCATGTGTCTGGGTGTGTGTGTGTCCAGTTCTTCCAGCAAAGCCAGTCAAGCCAAAAATGACACCATCAGCCATGACAGACACGAGCAGCCTGCTGAATGATGCTGAGTGGTACTGGGGGGAAATCTCCAGGTAAATTATGAAAGCAGACTGATGGTTCAAGGGAAATTTGATCACAATAGGATTCAATTAAAGTATTCATTTTAAAGTATTCAGAAGTGCAGCAATTGAGTCACCACTTATGATGTGTAACACCCTCAGTTGTTAGATACCAGTCCGCTATACATACAGCTTCCAGTAATCTTTCTACTTTATAATACCTATTTATGATTGTGGAGTTTATGGTATTTTGATGTTAACTTGCAACTGATCACAGTAAGTGTTCATTAACTCTGTACCGTAAATAATGCATGCCATTAAATTTGTAGAGAGGAGGTGAACGAGAAGCTGCGAGACACTCCAGACGGCACCTTTCTGGTCCGAGATGCCTCAAGTAAACTGGAGGGCGAGTACACTCTCACCCTCAGGTAAAGCAACATTTCTGGTCTAAGGATTCTTCTTGAATATCTGCAGTGTTAACAGTTCATGCTCATATGGCTCCTGTCTCCCCCTGCAGGAAAGGGGGCAACAACAAGCTCATAAAGATTTACCACCGAGATGGGAAGTACGGCTTCTCAGAGCCTCTTACCTTTCAGTCCGTTGTGGAGCTCATCAATCACTACCGCCACGAGTCTCTGGCCCAGTACAACGCCAAGCTGGACACCAAGCTTCTGTACCCTGTCTCCAAATACCAGCAGGTTTGTGATCAATTATGTAGCAGTTTGTTGATTGTTGAGTGTGTCATCAAACTCACAATTTTTCTTTTATCCAATTCAGTAAGCAAAGTCCCTTTACAATCCCTTTACAATCCTGCTTCATTATTTCTATGAATAACAACAAGCATGTTGTCTTTGAGTTGTGTTTTGTTTGTCAAAGTGATGATATTTTATGCATTTTTTCACGGTTCAGCTGGTAAAGGAGAACAGTATAGAGGAGGTGGGTGAGCAGCTGAAGGTCTATCATGAGCAGTATCAGGAGAAAAGCCGCGAGTACGACTCTCTGTATGAAGAGTACACACGGACCTCACAGGTACAAGTTTGACACATGCATTATGTATTCAGTATTATGAATCAGTGAATGTGTATGCACAAGAAAATGACTTGAAAGCACAGTGAAAAAACAAAATAACTGAAATATATATGAATAAAAACCTTAAAATATTGATGTACACAGTATGATGAATATGAAAATGTAAGGATTAAGGTTTGAATTTATATTGCATGAATTCTTTATACTATTATATGTCACATTATGTTTCCTTCTCATTTTTCACAGGAGCTGCAGATGAAGCGCACAGCCATTGAGGCTTTCAACGAGACCATCAAGATTTTTGAGGAGCAGTGTGAGACTCAGGAACGCTACAGCCGAGAGTCTTTGGAGAGATTCCAACGTGAAGGCAACGAAAAGGAGATTCAAAAGTAAGCTTATATTTGTGTGCATGGGATTCTGAATAAGCCTGCATATACTCAAAGCAGGAAGACACAGCAGCCCATAAAAAAACATAAAACTGGATAAAGCTGCTACACTGGATTAGCAATATTTTGATTTTTTTTTTTCATAGATATGATTTTATCATTTTCTCAAATAAGGATCCAGAGCAACTCGGAGCGCTTGAAGTCTCGTGTGAAGGAGATCCACGACAGCAAGCGTAAGCTGGAGCAGGACCTGAGACAGCAGGTCTCTGATAACCGAGAGATCGACAAGAAGATGAACAGCCTCAAGCCAGATCTCATGCAGCTCCGCAAGATCAGAGACCAGTATTTGATGTAAGGATTATTCCAAACCTGAAATACATGCACATTCACATGTATTGTACACAGGTATAGAAACTCTCAACATTAAATCTGTGTTGTTCTGGCTTTGCAGATGGTTGACACAGAAGGGCACAAGGCAGAAGAAGATCAACGAATGGCTCGGCATAAAGAATGATGCTGATGAGTAAGTGTGTGAGATGAAATAACAGAGCAGAAACTTGAGTTGTCTTGACTTGGTGCTGTTGCCAGCTTTGCTTTAGGGAGGCGTTTGGAGCTCAGTGTTTTGTTCATGTTATGATACACACAGTATTACGAATCACACTTTCCATAATGTTTTTTTAGGACTGAAAGAACATGATCGTGTGCATTTCTTGAAGACACATACAGTGTTTGCTGAACTGTATCTGTGTTTCCAGCTCCTACTCACTGGAAGAGGACGAAGGCTCACCCCATCATGACGAGTGTACCTGGTATGTGGGTGATATCAAACGCACCCAGGCCGAGGAAATGCTGAGAGGCAAATGTGACGGAACCTTCCTTATCCGTGAGAGCCAATCACAGAAGGGCTCCTACGCCTGTTCTGTAGTGTAAGTTTGTGTGTTTACTTTGATTTTTTCAAAAAGTCAAAATATCACATCTGTATTTCTCTCACAGATCACACATCATTTTGAAAGCAGGCATTTAAACTCTGTGACTACTCTAAAAATATGAATTCTTTACATCATGTTTACTTGTCAGAAATAAACTTATCTGCTCACCAGTAGGAGAATTAGATGAGAAGATTACCGTTACATTACCACTCTCATATCTGTGCATTACCTAAAAGATTTGTTTGGCTTTTTCCGCCTTCATTTATAGTAGAGAGTGGGCAGGAAACTTGATGTATTAGAGAGAAGTAGAAGCTAAAAACAAAGATCTGCAACCCTAAAATCGTGGTATGCGCTGTAAACAGTGGGCTTCCAGGGGCGCTACTCCCAGTTTATTTTCTACATTTTCTACAAACACATAAAGCAAAAGCTAAATAGTAAAGTTGACACTCACTGATCGGTTGTCAATACCCATTTGGGGAAATTTAGTAATTTAAGTGCATATAGGCAGCAAGTAATGTATAAACATGTATAAATTGACAGCATTTTCCTTTTAGCACAGGATTGAGCATCTGTAATCATGACCTCTTTCGTTCTTTCCAGTGTTGAGGGTGACACCAAACACTGCGTCATCTACAAGACGGTCACAGGTTACGGATTTGCTGAGCCCTACAATCTGTACTCATCCCTCAAAGACCTGGTTCTCCACTACAAAAACATCTCCTTGGTCCAACACAATGACCAGCTGAATGTAAATCTAGCCTATCCGGTACTGGCCCGTTCTCAGAACCAGAACCAGCACCCCAGATGAATTATCCACCAGCAGTGTAGGATGCCAACCAGGGTGGGGATACAAAATTTTCACTCATATGCATTGGGGAAAAAAATACACCTTGTTGTACATGTATTGTTCAACATGTGTTTAAAGTTGCAGGTTGAAAAAAAACTCTTTAAAAAAATGAATTCATTTTTGGCTGGAGACTGGTGCTGATTTCCCACACTGGCTCAGTTCAGTAAAGAGCACTCCTTGCTAACAGCATGGCTGCAAAATAAGCACACTGGTAGCATTAACTATACACTGTACAGTTAGCCTGGCTGAGATTTAAGCTGAAAAGAGTGTCGCATTAGCCAGTACTTTCTGTATAGTGTCAGTTATGAAAAAAAGTGTCAAAATGTACAAGAAAATACCTTTGATACACACAAAGAACAGACTAAATGTGTTAAAGGAAGACAAAATAAGCACACAGAAATATTTTTTTCAAGATTATGGAGAAGAAGAGAGACCAGATGGTGGGATGATGTTAAAGTGTACAGGAGGCACTTTTTTCTTTGTTTTGCCTTGAACATGTGATGACTGTCTTTAGACAAAGGCCTGATCTGTCCTCCCCAGACCGCCTGCAAACTGTCCATAGACAAAAGCCTGAGCTGTCATCTGCTGAAAGGACTGGCTTGGCCAAACCAGGCTGCTCGCTTCACACCTAAAGGAGGCTGAGAAATTGTACAGCAGAGGGGTGTAGTCACTGGAGCCTGGGGGAGGAGGGTGGACGTGGGAGGGAAGGGGGAGAGAAAATGCTGGGGTTGACGGTTTAAGGGTTTTTAAAAGATAGATTCAATTTAAAGCTTGCTTAAGTGCCATAGTAATAGCTTTGAATGACCACAAGCCTGTGTCTCTAGAAAAGGGGGGCACGTCGAAGTTGAAAGGAGAAAGAGAAGGAGGGAGGGGATGAATGGCTGTCTACACAGACAAAGCTACAGCTTTAAAAAATACACACACATGGGTATATTTTATGAAATTATCTTTATTTCCAACTGCTTTGGCTTGTTGCTCTCTCAGAGGCCTCCTTTTGAATTGACGAGGTACAACATACAGTAAATACTGTGTTTCAGGATAGAAATGCATGGTACATATTTGGTATATTGTGAATTTAGAAATACTTTCTAATCACCATATACTAGATGGAGAGGTACATTGATAAATGCAGTTTAACATAATTCAGGTTTCCTTCTAAATGGAAATTGTGGAAAGATTCCTGCATCGCACGTCTTTGTTTCAAACTTCTTCCTTCTTTTTTCATCCTCTTTAATACTGTAGCACCTGTAGCCACTGACTTAAGGCATAACTGTTAGTGCTCCTCTTATGTGTCTTGTTTCTGTACGCTAAAGACACTTGTAGAGCATCAGTCTATGTGATTATCGTATCAGTACTGTATTTACTTCGTCTCTAGTTAGATTAGACTGTTTTAGCGGTACAGTGTCTTCGCAGATGTTTATTGTTTTTGATGCAGATTTACTCACGGTACTTCCTTGTCACTTGCGCTTGACTGTTCATTTCATCAGAAGCTTGAGTCACAGAGCTGTAGAACATTAATGAACAAAAAAGAAAGCAGTAATATAACTCATGTACAGTATAATTGAGACACACATGCAGTCAATGTATGTGACTTTATACAGTTTCATTGTTGTGTTTCCTTATGTTTTCAGAATATTTTCTATCTATGCTCTTAGATTCTGTTTAAGGATACAAGTATCCAGCTAATGTGAGCCAAATGAAGGATGTGTTATCATGTAGCAAGAAAGAAAAAAGAACCAGTCCTTTTGCCATTTAGCATGGCCTCTGTGGTCTGAGAGATTATCTAGTACAGTATGCATGGAGTCCTTCGTTTGGGGGGGTGTGTGAGTGTGCATGTGGATGTTTTTTTGTTTTGTTTTTTTATCTTTGCACCAGTGCTTGATGCTTGTGCTTCTTGTAGTGCATAGACAGTATCATAATACTATGCACAACACAGTTGTTTGTGGATAAGAAGTTTTAGTTCTCAGATCGGTTTCCTCCTGCTGTTCTGTGCTGGGGCAGTGAATTTTTCCCTCGTGTTCTTTTGGCTTGAGGTAAAGATTGTACCACCTCACTTTAAAAGCACAGGCCATTTGTGTAGAGGCCACATTATTCAGTTATTATTCTCAATGGAAATGTTGAAAAAAGGCATCACATAATGTCGCTTTTAAAATGTATTTACACAGTTGGTTTCTTGAGATGAATGCATATGAATAATCTCTTAAATTTCTTACACATACAATACTAGACTCAGACTGAGTAAAAGAAACAAAGTATTTTTATAGAAAGAGTAAAGTCATTAGCAATAGAAAGTTTTAAGTGCACAGTTTTTAAGGAGGGGACAGAAATTTAATTTTGTTCCAAAATGATCATGGAAATTAATTAAGTCAGATCTCCATTTCATCAGCAGAGCTAAGCTTTACTATAAGTAATAAGCTTTCTAGCATACTTTCATTGTGTTATTTGAAATGTTGCTTCTCAAAATTCAGGTAGCAACATTTTTTTTCTAACAGACCAATCACAATTTGAAATGGAACCAAACTCAACCGGAAAAGTTTAAGTCAAGACATCACGTTGACTTTAGTCAGGACGAATCAGTTGTACTGTATCTTGCACAGTTCTTGGTAAGTAGAAAATCACAAGAAACTTTAAACTAGAGGGGACGGCGGTGCTTCTGATTAGAGGGCTATAAAAATGTGAGTGAGAAAGATAAGAAGTGCCTTTTGTCATCGTGACGAGCTCATCTTCTCGTTGTCATTGGAGTGTTGCTCCACAAGATGGTGCCACCGCCCCATGCTGTGCCCCCGTTGTTCACACATTTGCCATTTGTCTAAACCCTTTGGGTATGTATCAGATTGTTGTGTAGTTGTTGTGTTTGACTGTGTAGTGTGTGTGTGTGTGTGTGTGTGTGTTAGAGCAAATTTTAGTTGTGTGTCTTTGTTGTTACATTTGTAGTTGTTACATGTTCCTTCTCTCTATGGTGGGGGCTGTATAGTAGCTTGGTGCGTTCTCTCACTGTGCACCAAAGCTAACTTTCTTTATTATTATTATTTTTTTTATTTGTCTGGTATGTTTTGGAATAAAACTGAGATAAGATAGAAATGTGAACCATACACATCCGTGGCGTAGTTGTTCGAAGCTTGTCTGATAAGCTCTCAAGTTTCTCAGTGTTTTGTATTAGGAGTCAGTTCTTTTGTGAATGGGCCTTCTGGTTGAGTCATCTGCCACTGCTGACACATCCATTATCCCGTTTGTTGGACCAACACTTTTGTGAATGCACTTTTTTCTGTTCCACACACAAACTTGTGTGTCTAATGCCCAACAATCACAAACTCCCAGACAGCGGTGAAGCTCAGATGTTAATAGTGTTTTTAGCTGAGAGTTTTAAGGTCGTTCCATACAGTGTATCCGGAGTGATTGACATTTTCCTTTATAATATTGGAGTATACAGTGTACAGTATATGCTTTTGTTGTTTTTGCAGTCATCGGTTGTTGTAATTTTGATGCTTTCGACTGATTGCAATGTTTTCATTATAGTTAGTTTTACTATATGGGTTGTATAAAGTCTGTAATACTTTTCAAACCAACTTTAAGCAGAGCTGCTGGCTCATTATGCAATTTGTGTCCACAGAGCAAAATTGTCCAGCTTAACAAGAAAATTAACATAAACGGTTCAGTTCACCCAGTTTTACTTTTTTTCGACTTACTCCTAGTGGTATCAGGTTATCTTTGTTCTCTGAGATTTTAATTTATCAATCTCATAATGTTTCTTTTTAACTACTTTTCTTTTTTACAGAAGAAATAGTCCCTAAAATGTTCACAGTGAGGTCTGTGTATTATTAGTATTAGAATAACCAAACAACCAAAACATTGATTCTGGAAAGAGACATTATTGTTGATTCTTTAAAATGTAAGTTTCAAATGGTTTTAGCAGCACAGTCATAACTCTGTTCACCTCCAGTGTACACAAGTGGTGACAGAAGTTGGATATCTCAAAACTCAGCACATGAAGTGAAACTAAACGCATGGCTTGATACTATCAGGATAATAGAAATAGATCAATTTGTTCATGAACCAGGTGGTTTTGTTTCCATTTAAGCAGTTTGCTGAACGCTTTAGTTCCTTAAAGAAAAACTGAAATATACAACTGTATAATTTCTTACACCACTTGTTAAGATGAACATTTTTGTAGTTGAACACTTTCATCTGCCATATATGCTATATTAATCACAGATGTTTAATAGCTAGAAGCAATGCAACTTCAGTAGCAATGAAACCTGGTCACACAGTGAGACGGGCAGGAAACGAGCAGGAGGCTTTATTGCGCTTTGACTCAGAGTTGAGATTTTAGTCCTTTTTTTAGTCTACTTTTGGTAGATACGTCTCTGAAACTCAAAGCTTTCATCTTGCTTATCTATTCGATATGCATTTGTGTCGGAGCTTCTTGAAAAACATTTTTCTATATGACAAATGATCATTCAAGAAATTAAATATTTTTTTCATCAGCTTTGGTACACTGTAAATGATACTTCTTGAAATGGCCTCATACACAAAGCACATCTTTCGCTGACTACAAAGAACACATATATTTGGTGTCTATTAAGGTTTGAAGAATGAGTGACATACTAGAGAATAAATATTTTGAAATATATACTTAGATATCTATATTTTTGGATGATAATTCTGATTTGCATTGTGCTTGAAACAAATCAGAAAGAGGCTTTGATGTGAACGTGATCATTAGACTTGCTCCACAGCTGCGTTGTATTTGAGCAGTTATTGAAAACGCAAGCATTTGTACTAATCAGCTGCCGTGAGCTTCATCATGATCAGCAGCAAACTTTGTGGTTACAGTTGATATACATATATGTAATCTGTTAAGCATGATTATCAGGTATGTGCAGAGGATGAAGCAAGCTCATGTACATGTGTTCATATTTACAGAGCTGAGTATGTTAAATGCAGTCTTGGCTGCTTTGTGTTTTATTAAATATTAGAGACAAAAGAGTTTCTTTGTTTTTCTGAATATGAGAATCTGTTTTGTCATTTGGAAGATTCTGGTTTTTGTGAGTAGAGGCAGTGTTAAAAGTTGCACCACAAAAGATACACTTAATATGCTGCCACAGAGATCCACCACATGTTGGACACTGAAGTGACATCTTACCACTGTACAGTCCTTTGGTTGATCTCTGTGGTCGCTGAAGGGGAACTAAAAGTAAAACCTGTTAACCTGACAGAGAAAAAAGGTACCTGATTAAATGGTTCATGATCACTCCTTTTTGCAGATTTTTGTACATGCAACAATGATGGCATTAGAAAGTGTTCTTTTATGGTGCCTGAGTTTTTTTTGTGTTTTTTTTTTTTGGCTTTTTAAAAAAGCTGATAGATTTGTGTGTCCAAGTGTTCGTTATTTTTTGTTTGTTTATATCTGTTAATGATAACCTTACAGAGCCTATAAAGAAAAAAAATAAGCTAGCTTGAATTTTTTCCTCCATACAGAAAAAGTACAAATGTTTACAATATGTAATTAACCAAATAGTAAATATGCATTTGAGAATCAGTCTGTCTGTCCCTCAAAGTGGCTGTGATAGATTGATTTATATTTCTTTATTTCCTTTGTCGTTTTAAACTTGAAAATGTAATGACTGCTTGTTCTGTTTTTTTCTGTTTGTTTGTTTGTTTGTTTTTTCCATGTGAGAACAGTGCTCCCTCAGTTTCAAAATAATACCTTGCCAAAATGGTTCAATAAGATTAATTTGTCAATAATACACAATCTTTGTCATTCTTACCTGCTGATTACTTCACCTTACACTGAGCTCGTGCAGGACTGAATCCTTGCTTGAGACACTGTTGCATATTTTGCTGATTATATTATGTGTACATTATGGTAGATTTCACTTTGATGATCTAGGACAGTTTCTCAGGTTAAAGACCTGATAGAGGTTCTACCCACATGTTGTTAATAATAGTAAAAATTGAAACGCCACTTGATGAACATGCTTTTGTACCCTTTTAGTACATAATCACAGTTGGAAATTCAGGAATAACTATCAAGAGGTATCCTATTTTTGATTTTTGCACTACAGCAAATGATACTCAAATGAAAAGGTGAATCAGTTGCTCTGTTGGTTGGGTAACAAACCTCTACAACCAAAATGTATTTGTGTCATTTCCATTGAAGAGATGACGACCTTAACAACTGCATTTTCATTTCTCCTTTTCTGCCTGTATCCAGTTTTTTTTTCCACATCAACACTTCTCACTCTGGACTTTGGCCTGAAAGTTTGAATATTCTGATGTGAATATTGTAGTATTTTCACTGGTGTACAGTAGTTCATATTCAAGATCCAACGCTATATGTTGGAGATGAGATTGGCAGTGATCCATTCAGCAACAACTTGGGCAACAATAAAAAAAAAAACACATTTCTACACTAATTACCACACCAACTACACTACAGTCTTGCGCAAAAAGTTGCCTGATGTATCGCTGCCTCCGCAGCAGCACAGATAAACGGTTCTTAATGCATAGATAATGATGTGGTCTTCTTTTTCTTTCATAAAACGTTGAATGGAAATTAGCGGGGCAGTCAGATAAAGCTACTCTACACCAAAGTGCAATTGAACTCAGAGGGAGCACTGTTGTTTCAGCCAGTAGAAGACTATTGGTTGTGGTGTGCCCACCCCTATGCACGAAAAGATTCTTCTTCTTATCTCCCCTCTGTTGGTCTGTCTTAAATCAGATACAACATTTCTTTCTTTCTCTCGTGTACACTCTTAAGAGATGTGTTTGTCCTCAGACATGTACTCTTCAATCTGTATGGTTCTTTCTTTAGGCTGATGCAATGATTTTAAAAGACAATAAAAGATATGTATATAATATGAAGTGTCCTCTTTTGCCTTCCTTTTCTCTCTCTACTTTATTATGGTGAATTATTGTAGCTCATTGGTAGCGTTCAATGAGTGCTTTGGCATTTGGGGGGCAAACACATTGTATAAAGCAGAAAAACATGAATTTACAGTATTAATGTGTAAAAAAAAATTAACTGTGGTTATTCAATGCCAAACTATTAAGTTTTTTAAGGAGATGATTTATTTAAGTTAAATGTACCTGGTGGAGTTTTGATAATTGGTAGCACTACGAAGCAATGTTTTGAGAAGTGGGTTCCCATTTCGTTTGTTACATGCATTTGCACAATGATGCACATGTACTTGCCCCAAACACACATAGCAGTATGTTATTAAAAAGGTAGTGAAGACGAAGGCTAGCAAGCAAACATGGATATAAACGATGCAGGAAGAAATCTTTTTTTAAAAACAACTTTGGAAATGTTTTACGAGGAAGGAAACGCATTTAACACATTTGCCATGTCTTACAGTCACACTGTCTGCTTTGGTTAGAAACGCCACATGTAAACGTAACTAAAAATGTCTTTCACTTACCTGTAACTGCAAACAGCTTTATAATTTTACAGAAGAACTGTTTCTTTAATCAGAGGTAGCTCACTGTGATGTCTATGGTGTAATCAGCTGCTTCCTCTTTTAAAATAGAATTCATTCATACCAGTAAATAGCTACATGTTAGGGTGGTACAGACATATAACTGATGGGTATCTGACTTGGGCAAATTAACTCGAAATCGTCTGTATAGGTAGATGCTTCCATAAGGAATAAATAAAATGTGCAGAGTGAGTATTACTTTTGTGCTGTGACCTGTTTTGTTGTTTGTGGAGGAAAGCTGGGAGGGATCATGTGAGAGTCACCAGGTAAAACCTTTCATAACGTTCAAGGGTTTATGTTGTTTTGCTGAAGTGTGTGCTTCTTATGACTCTTCATAAGCAAAACCCATGAACTCAGGAACTAAGCCATTGCTTTATAATTAACCAGGTGATGCATCCAAGTCTGCCCACAAAACACCAAAAGAAAAGATGAACAACAAACTGGAGGAATTTGTCATAGGATTATAATTAATCCTGTTGAAGTTTTCAGTTTCCTCCTTCTTCATCTGTGCAACAACTAGCATAGGATCTAGAAATGAACATTTTAGTAATCAACCTACTCTTTATAGTAAATTACAACATGTGGTTTATCCACATTAGTGCTTGCAGAACACACTTTATGTAGTACATTGGGAGTGATTTAGGTAATGCAAAGCTTTAATGGTAAAATTAATAATGAACATGTGTTGCACAAATTTTTGGCCAGTTATAAATTTTCTAGTGGATTACCAACTTTATCAGTAAATGTTTTCTATTGCTTGTAAACTACACATTCCTTTCTGAGAGACAGGTGGAAAGTTAACAAAGTCAATTCAAATTAAACGAAATTTGAGTGAGATTCATCGCCATTGTGAGTGAGCGATAACAATAAAACCATATAAACCTCCGGATAGTGTGTTTTGTAACATTTCCCCAAAAGCTGCGAGCTGAATGTGTCTCTGCTAGTTACAGGTGACGCTGTCTTCGTCACGATCGAGAGCCAATCCAAAAATACATAGCCATCACGTGGACGCGCCGGTGCTGTATTTAAAGTTGTACGTTACAGTAGATTGTAGGTCGGAGCTGTGTCGCTGTGAAATTTGCTTATCCTCTAGTGTCAATCTCCAGCTGTGCACTGGAAGTCATAATGAAAGCTCCTCTGCTGCTGATTTTGACAGTTTGGTTAAACACTCAGTACGGCGGCTGCGCTGTCTCCTCCTCGTGCTCCGCTCCTCCATCAGAATGGTGCTCATCTCTGGACTCAGCTATCCAGTGCGGGGTAGGTTTACTAATGCAAAACAAAAATGTATTATATAGTTATAATACAAGTATCTCACAGGAGATGTTAGCTGTCGCTACTTCCGGGCATCGGCGTTTAAATCACTGCGCGCAAGATAAACTACAGGAAACCATAGCAACAGCAACGTTAGTCACCCTGGAGATACGGTTAGAATTACCGATAGCTAACGTCAACTAGCCAACTTTTAAAAATGTAGATACTTAACCCTTTTCAGTCTAGCCTCTCATTCAACATATTGTGAGTTAGGTAGTTATGGCACAATATAATACACGTCTTGGTGTTCACCCACAGAAAATAACCAAGTCGGCGGATGACTCCTTCATCCTCGTAACGTAGCTAGCTAATAACTTAACTACAGCTACATAACTGCTTATTAACTATCGCTACGTGTGTGACTGTATTTAGTCAACTACAGTATTTAGACCAGACTCATTGAGGAAGTAGAAAGCTTGTTATTTTGTTCAGCTGGGACTGGTAGGCTTTGCAAAAAACAAACAAACAGCGGAGCAGGAAGTAAAAGCATCAAAAGTCCCTTTTACAGTTTTGTTAAACATCAGGTGGTAGAAGCACTAAAAGTCAATACTCAAGTGCAGAGGTGGGTAGTAACGAGTTACATTTACTCCGTTACATTTACTTAAGTAACTTTTAAAAAAATGTACTTCTAAGACTAGTTTTACTGCACCATACTTTTTACTTTTACTTGAGTAGATTTGTGAAGAAGAAACGCTTCTTACTCCGCTACATTGGACAACACTCGACTCGTTTCTTTTTTACCATTTTTTCTACCAGAGAGACGTCGTCTAGAGTTGTGACGTTCAAGAACGAACCGAATCTATTGAACGGCGCTTTAACACGAGCGATGGAGCCGATTCGCGGTTGGGAGCCGTTCTTTTTTGTTGTTTCACATGCACATAACTTGCTATCAAACCAACCAACCAACCAACCAATGTAAGAGCTAGAAGAAAGCACATAAAGGACAAGAGAACAAATTAAAAGCACGTAGGACCGTATTTAAATCATAACAAGCTAAATATAAGCAAAGTTTTGTCTAACTTAACACCTTCTTTTTATCTCCTTTACGTTTCTCCCTTGTTTACTTTTTAGCCTCAAGTTCCATGTACCGCGATTGTTGGCGTCCTTTCAAAATAAAACTTTTAATAGGAAATTACAAAATAAAAGCGATCACCTAGATTTTCTAAGCAAAATCCTTACACAATTTACATATTGCTCACACAGTGTATTGATGTCATTTACACCACTTGAAAGATTTTTCACAAAATATTATGAGTTTTTTCTGTACTGTTAAAAATGTCCTTTTATTCAAAGGGTAAATCCAAAATAGTGATCTCACTGTCAAAGCAGAC